>JBBPCW010000001.1:40203054-40213778 GCA_037974425.1 Phenacogrammus interruptus
ATACAGCAAAACATATTAATATAGTGGCCTACTAATCATTGATCATTGTAACATTCTTGTCTGTTGCTTATGAGTTCTAGCAGGACATAGAGACATATATATATGAGCAGCTGCAAATGAAACATTAATTTACTAGGATTTGCTGCAATATTTGATCACTGAGAGTTTTTGGTCCTCAGCCTTTGTACAAATAGTAGTAGTAGTAATATAATAGAACATTAGTAATTTATTATGACCTGCTTATTAATAGTTTAACAACTGATAAAAGTCTTAATAGTTTTAGTGAAACGCTTCTTGAAAAGCTGAAGAATCCAATGTCCATTTTATATTTCTAACTACAACATTCCCACAAATGGTGCATGTATTTAGAGGTTTTAAGGGGAAATCTGGTTTTCAGGTTCATTCTAAAAATCAGCTTCTGTCAACATTTCCTTGCAAAATGTTCATTCTGAAGGATTTTATAGAAAGATTTTTTCCCATATTGGTACATCAAATTCGGGTTACATTACTGGTGTAGGAATGGATCTCCGTCGTAACTTGAGGACCCCCTATACATACCACTCTATCTATCTCTCTCTCTCTCTCTATCTCTCACTCTCTCTCTCTATCTCTCTCTCTCTCTCTCTCTCCCTCTCTCTCTCTCTCTCTCTCTCGTGTGATAGAATTTTAGCCTCTAGATATAGTTTATACTAATTGCCAGAAAAATAGGTAGCTTTACTTACTTCGTAACACAACTCTTCTCCTGAATTGGCTTGAGTTAGGACTGTTTCTGATGTGTCACAACACCAAGCTATGACAAGGTGGCTCATGTCAGGTTTGGTGAAAATGATATGAGTTCTGCTGGGTGGCAGGGCTGGCCGTTTGTCACGCTGAAGACTGCCTTTATCAGAGGGTCTAGTCTGGAGGGGGAGCTCCAGATGGTCAGTGCCAGTATCTGCTCCACTCCAGTGAGCTGCAGACGGCTCTAGCTGTGTGAGGGCCTGGAGGAGTCCGGGTGGGGCTCGCTGGACCCCATCTCATCAGACTAAATCCTGAGATGCCTGCTGCGTGTGCCCTTACCCGCTGCGGACAGACAGCAAGAGACTGATAATGTGCACACACTCCCAGCTGCCTCCATGTGGAAGGATTTTAACCCCTTAGTCTGCAGGTTCACAAGTCTGATCACAAGACTGATTATACATTATGCATACTATATATTATTCAATAACTAGTGCATTAAAACAGCTATTCAGCTTAACTCACTTTGTAATGAAGAATTATTATAACGAATGTGTCACTATTGAAAAAATAAACACTCCAAAATTCTTGATGTATATCTTTCATGATCTGTATTCTACTGCTGTGCAAATAATTCCTTCTGTGTTATCGTGTGTTCTTAATTTATATCTTGTGCTAGTTATTTGGGTCAGTTATGTAGAAAAATGTTTATATTAGGGGGTTCTCCAGGTCTGAGGCTGTAAGCCACAATCAGTATTCAGTGTTATTTATTTATTTTTTTTACATTTCTGAATTATGCCAAAATAATCAAAACAGACTGCAGTGAAAGTTGAAAGTAGTGGTTCTCAAGCCAGTCCTCAGAGACCCCCAGATGGTCCACATTTTTGCTGTAGCGAGACTCCCAGTGCATAGGGATAGTGAAAATGTGGACCATCTGGGAGTCCATGAGGGCTGATTTGAGAACCACTGTCCTAAAGAATTGTAATACGTTTAATTCACTGTAAGCTCAGATGTTTGCACTCCTTAATAACTTCTATACATTATGCAGTAAATAATAAGAGACAAGTAAAATGAAATGCTGACATAGATGCTGATGAAAATGAAAAACAAAAAAAACAAAAGCATCAGTCCAATAACAATATTATTTTTTAAGCTCTACTATTCCGATCCCGATTGTGTATCCCTGGAGAACTGCATCTTTTTGCAGTTTTAGATCTCACACACAAGTGAGTGAGATCCCAGTCCCACAAGTGAAATGTATGCTTGTAAATATCCAAGATCTCTTGCAAAGACCAAACGTTTATTATACATTATACTTAAGAATATCTCAGCCAGTTTGTAAAGAGGTTCATGTAGTTACTACATTAAAAGACTTAAAACTGTCACATACCAGTCAAACTGTACAATTTTGCCACTGACATAATTTGGCGACTTTACTCAGTGCTCAGTATTTCTAAGCACCACACCATGCCACTAATTATTTTGTTATTGTCATATTAAATGAAACCCATAACAAAGGTATAACATGCATGGAATGCTATTTAGCATTTGGCTGTTTACATTAGATTATTCTTCTTCCTTGGTGTAAATTTTATGCTTTGTGTAATTTCTTACTGTTCCTGATAGTTTTAGCTGCCTATGTTTTAGCTCGAAACTGTTTCTTTCAAATGTAACAAGTACAGTGTAAAAAGTTTATTCCTTTAAATCAATACAAGTAGAGTGTTAAATACATTTGATGTTTATCAGCATTCTCACTGTAGCTCAAGCATGTGGTAGAGCTATGCTTTGCGGTGTGGCGCTGTGCAGCTGGTGTGTGATGGCCCACAGTTGTAATAAATCGGAGATTTGAGGGAGTTAAGTGTTTTTGAAATAATTCCATAGAAGAAATCTGCTTGGAGCCATGAAGCGTACTAATATTTACCGCTTCATAATTTTGGTCATCTGTCATCATCAACTTTGTTTAGCTTGGAGGAATTCGTCTTGCAGTGTGGAGGGCACTTTGACTTAATCATTGATGTCAAAGGGCCACAGACCCACTAGTTTTTGTGTAACTTTTCATAGTTCCATATGGCCTCAGTGAGGCAGAAAAGCGCTTCTCAGTCTGCAGGTCCATCTGGCCATTTGGGTTGAACATTCGATGCTTTGACCCCTGGCACTGCCTCATGTTACCCTGGGCATCACAAAACAGAAAAATCTGTTGCACTTTCATGGATAGGCCTTATTGCTAATGCAGTCAGCCTCTGGCAGTCGGCAGCTACGTGAGGAAGTTGCCCCAGCTCATCAACAGATGTGGCCGTCTTTCTCGGCTTGTCTCCGCGTCTCACCTCTGGCTGCCAATGTAACTAGGCCAGTGAATGATGCTAATGTAAGCTATATTAATGAGGAGGATCACTTTCTGCTCTAATTATTTACCAGCGGGTCAGAGCAGAGCAGATAATTCTTCCTCAGGTGGCACAGGGCCGAACACAAACGTCTGCCACCAAGCTCTGATTAATCGAAGCATACCCTCGCAAATGAATCACATATGGCCAATATTCTTCCGCACAACTTCACCAGGTAGCGCAAGTTTTTCACTGCGTATCCGCTGCGTAGACTTTAAATGTCTCACTTTGTTCTCCGCTCCCCTGGACAAAGACAAAAAGACCCTGAGGTCGCTACTCTTAGGGTCCAGAATCGTTAAAGCCTCATTTAATGTGTTGTATAATTCAAGCATTTCAGGTTCCAAGCCTGTGCCCAAGTTCATCACATGACACGCTAGATTAATTGCCGTGATACGAAGAAGCAAAAGTCGCGGCTCCTGTCTCCTTCCAGCCATACATCAACATTACTGAAGGGAGACCCGCTGACCATTAGTTATCCACCCCTCTTTAGCCTTGCAGGGAAGCTGCTAGGCTCTCCGGTACATGCATGAAGCTTTAGCCTCAGGCCCTGTGCCATTGGAAAGCACTCAGAGAGCTGACAGGAGGCCTCAACCCCTTCAGGATTATTTAAGCACTTATGCAGTGTGGCTTTCTCATTACTCTTCCACCACTGCGATGTCAGACCACTTCTGTTAACCTGTACATGCTCCGTTTTCATTTAAGAGCACTAAGTGGTATTAAGAGGTAGTGGGGCTAAACTGAAACACACTCCACATGACGTCAGAGTTTCTTCATAAACTCTTAAACATTTTGGCGGGAGTGATTCTTTGGAAAAACACTTTTGGTTCCCTACAGAAGTTTTCAGTAGAGTGTAAGCCTTTATGGAAAGTTTAAAACTTTAAGGAACGTTTAAGGAACATCTACATGATGGAAATGTTCAATGCTGATTAAAAGTATTTCTTTTAAACAGAAAAGGCCAAGATTTTTTATTTTCAGTGTTGTGTTTAATACTGACTGTGAAATAATAATGAGAAGAAATCATGCAATTTAATCAGCTTACTTTTCTCACAAGTTTGTTTTAGGTGAAGCAATGCTCTACATTGACACAGACTCTGTTAAAGACGGAATACTCATGAAATAATTTCCAATTAAATGAATGGAGAGTGATTATAATAAAAAAATGGAATTTCTCATTTACAATTAAGAGTATATGCAACCGTTCAACATTATTGTTAAGCTAATTTATTTATTTCTCACACTAAATTAGTCACTGGTCTCATGGTATTTGTTTTTCTCTCTGTTTTGCTGACAAAAGATTACACTAAAATCCCCAAGGCACAAAATTAATTCACAAGTTCCTTGCATGCAAACTGGAGGGCACATGATGATGGGAAGAATATAATACCTAATATCTAGGGCAGCACAATATTAGGAAAACATGCGATATGCAATAATGTTGCGATGGCGATATCACATGTGATAAATAAAAACCTTTATAGTGTTGATGTTTTTCTACTTTGTATTTGCTGGTAATAGACTCAATGTACTTCCATTCCAACATGTTTTTTTTTAAAGAATTTACTTAAACAGAGCATTTAATGCCTCCCATAAAACATTTGAACCGTTGAACATTGTTAAAAAAATCTGAAAATATTTTTTAAAATAAATATTAAATAAATGTAAACATAATTTAAATTATAGTAAGTACTTAGCCAGGAAAAATAGCAAAAGGAACAATCTATAACAGCAGCACAGAAGAGGAAGAAACTGCCCCGTGATTTTTTTGCCCTCTTCTCTGTGGCTCTGGGTGAAGAGTTTTGGAAAAACACTATTTATTGCAGTTCAGTTAGTCTTTTGCGATGTATATTGCGCATGTTGATATCGCAATGATGGTAAATTTGCAATATATTGTGCAGCCCTACTAATAATCTATATTTTGCTACAATCTGCTTCCCTCTTTTAATATAAAAAACTAGGTTTCATACGTGTTTGATAGAGATAGGCAATATAGTAGTCATAAAAAGACTCAACATCCGATGTATATTAACTGCTCTGTTTATTATGAATGGTCCTATATATCAAAATAAAGAAATAACAATGTGCGATCAGTGTTCTATTGTATAACTTACAGTCTTTGTGTGGGCAGTGAACTTGGCAAATTTCACTCAGTCACAACATTTCAAGGCTGCAAGGTTAATAACCATACCACAACAGAGCCGAACCTGGGCTTTGTGCAGCAAGATGATATTGATAGGGCCTCGTAAATCAAGCTCCACCACATGTCTCATTCATTAAATGTGGCATTTTTCAGCAAACTGCTTGTCACATTTCGCTATTTATAAGGCATGGAATCCGTTCACCGCGTACGCTGTTTAAATTCCAGTTAGGCAGAGACGCCTTGGCAAACACGTCCACCCGTGTATGTTCTTGTGACTGCTGAATGACCCAGGGGTCAGGGATTGGCTGGTGTCCAGTTGAACTGATGGGTGCATAACAAGCAGGGCTTGTTTTAATGAATGCTCTCTTTCTTATACGTGTGCATGGGGGAGCAGGAACATGGCGTTTATGTTTTCTCACAGCAGGCCTCAAAGCCTCGCGCTGTCCAGGAAGGCCTTTCTGTCTCAAATGTCTTCGTCCTCATCACCGCCACAATCACCGGCATGCGTGTATTGTTATTATTGCTCTGGGGGCGAAGGAATTTGAGCACATTAAACAAGCACAGATATTGCACTTAGCGCAACAAGGAAATGAAAGAAGTGGGCCGCGCTTGCCATGGAGAGTTCTCTTGGCAGGAGAGGAAAATAATATCCCTGTTCATGATGTTAATCTTTCAGCAGTGTCCACTAATGAACTGTTCTTTTATGGCAGCCGCTACAAACAAGACCATGTAATGAAACCACTCTTTCTAATGCTTTTTTTTTCTCCTTAGGACTTTCCTTGTTAAGAAAGTTTTTTGACAACAAAGCTTTATTGTTTCTTTATTTTCCTAATTGCTTCACAAACCCACCTCGTGGCTTACTCAGGCCTAATGGCCAATTATCTTGCCAAATGCTGAATACTCGTCCACATCAAACAAAAAAGCAGAATTTTTTTTTCCGTTCAGCCACTTCAAAATTGCAATTTTCCTATGCAATAGCCATCACAGACATTTTTGCTCATCTTCGAGCACCAGTTTTCCAACCCCACCGATTGTTTTTCAGTATCATTCGCCCTATTTTAGTACAGACAGCAGCCAGATAATCACAGTGTTTACAGAGCACCAGAAAATTTCTAACGACTCTACACCAGGGGAAACTTCCAACAGCAGTTCAAGGCCTCACGCCAAGGCCTGCCAACGGATACAGCTCATCTGTATGCTGCGGTGCAACACGGGCAAAACAGTTTCATCTCAATGCAGAGGACGCGCTCTCACTTGCTGGTGTGTGTGTTTTTAAAGCAGCAGCAAGATTCTGATCTCTCGCAGATAGAACATGAAGTGTTAGCCACATTAGAACGCACAGGTGACATTTTACAATGCCCCATTGCCTCATTATGACCTTTTTGACTGTGGTTTGTGTATTGAAGAACATGGTATTATACTCTCATTCCTTTTTGGATAAGTAGATGTTAAAAAAAAAAAAACAACAGAACATTTCATTTTTTTCCTCATATGCCGATCTTGCAGTCCAATTAACTATCTGTTAATTAGGCAAGTGACTTTGATGATTTTTTTCTGTTGTTCACAACAGCTTTTTTTCTTTCTACTCATTTAGTTTGTTTAATTATTTATTATTTTGATTTTCCTCTACTCGGCTAGGAGTCTAGACGTCTCTGACTTTTACTGGCGTTTTATTTGGCTTCTCTCAGGAGCTCATTTGTGTGAGTGTACATTACCTGTTTGTAAATTGAGAGTGCTTAACCCTGTGTCATAATTTATGACACGGTCTGTAAAGTCTGGCTAATGGGCTTTCTCTCTGAAAAGTGCAGGTCCTACAGGCTGACCATATTTCACATCATGGTGACTCTGCCTTGTCCGCTCATTCTATCAAATGGAAAAGGCAGTGCCAAAAACGCAAATGTCATTAGCAAGATTACTTTCCTTTTGTTATATAAAAGTGTGCTTCTTCTTTCAAGGCCTAGGCCCATTTCTCTTTCTTGTTTAAAGACTCACAGTAAGTTCCATCAAGGAGAATCACTAATGAAGTAGAGTCAGTCCATGGTTTTTTTCTTTTCTTTTCTTTCCTTTTCACTTGGAAATGCTTGGAAATAGTTTGTTCCCAAGCTGTGACAAAGAATGAAGATGTTTGTCTCATGTAAAACACTGAAGAAAACACCTAAAAATAAACACAGTGTCAGATCCTGGTCCTCAGCCCAACGCCGGTGGCAAGATTCTGGCAGCGAAGCCTCAGTGTTTGCCAGGCTCGGCTTAGATTTATCACAAAACTCTCCAAGCACTTTGCATTCCACAAGATAATAACTACCAGTCTGCCACATGTACTGACATTTGGAAAGGAAAAAAAAAAGCCTAAAAAACTTCACTAGGGATCACTTTCACTCTGGATATAAAGCATATGCTGAGGAGGCTCTTGAAATGGCCAAGAACCGCCAGAGGGTCTAAACTTTTATAACCTTAGAATAACTCAGGCCGTTTCCATTTGTAAAGAACATAATCAAAGAAAGCCAAACGTTCATAGATTTTTATTTATTCTGTGTTAGAAAGCACCATAAACTAGATGAGGAGGAATATTAGTTACATAACAGGCTGGTTTCTGTGGCTGTGTAAAACAAGTGCTTACCAATCTGAGCAGTGCACTGAAACAGCTCACTCACTCACTCAGTAAAACCTCACAGTGCATTCAACAATAAAGGAAGCATTGTACTTATCCCATAGAGTTGTAGACAACTGTGATTGGATAGAATACTTTGGAAAATTTGTGATGGCTGGACACTGAATACACTGTCTGAATAATCCAGTCTGTTGCAATATACAATGCAACACATTCAGAATATACTCTGAATTTCTTCATTTACACTCTTCCTTATTTTAAAGAAAACTGACCAGATGTAACTGAAGAAAAGCTTAATTTGGAATCCCAGCAACATTTCCGTCTTTGAAGCTTAACTCTGAGAACTTTTATCGTGTCCAGGCTTTTATACCATGAAACAAATAGCCACAGACGATACGTTTACAGTGTTGCGATCTATCAATCTATGTTCCCGATGCAAATCAGAAGCTCGGTGTAGAGGCTAATGGCCCCTTTGTCTGTGGGGGTGGCCAGTTGCCCACTCCCAGCTGTATTCTGCAAAATTGATGGCTTCTGTCTGCCTTAATCAATTGCTCTTGGCTCTTAGCTTTGTAACTTTATAACAGTTCTCTTATTCTGAACCATATCCAGTCAGATGCTGCTTTAATTTCTCACTCAGCATTGTTATTGGTTTGTCATGTAATTGATTTTTTAATATATTTAATTAATAAAACAGCTAGTATTAATGAAGGTCTGTAATCCAGAACACTTTTTTTGCTTCAGTCTACCCTAGCTTTGTAAAGTGTTTGTAAAGAAGTCATTTGTTGAGCTTTTTTAGAATGTGTCTAATGAGTGTTTTTATGTGCTGTGTGCAAAATAGTCAATAAACATTAGAGTTTAATTGGTTTTAATAGAACGGGAATTCTAAAAGAAACGATTGGCTATGTAAAACAATCTATTTTGAATGGTGCCTGTTTAAAAGGTTACATGGACTGATTACAGTATTATACTGTAGGCTACACATACTGTATTTTGAATATCAATTCTGTTGCATCCTAAACCTGTACAAAACAGAGTAATGCACAAAAGCTATGCTTCGATGTACTGGTTCATTTTACTATGACCACTGTGGTTATGTGCATGCCATGCCTCCTCTGGCTGCAGATTTAAAGTTAATGGAAGTCTCAGTGTACTGCTTTTGACAGGTTAAAATATGACATTCTGATGCAAATGTGAGACTGAAATACATGTTATGTTTTGTGAAAATGTGTTCAAGTATCATCATGTTGTTTTATTTTCTAGATCCATCACACATGCCCCAATAAATTCAGTTTGAAAGCTGTGAGGTTTTCCATTTTAAGCTTTATTTGTGAGCTAACTACAGGTACATGGCACAAACATTATGACTAAACATTCACTGAAGACACTCCATGCAGACTGCAATAGGCTGACATAGCCTACATGTGTTAGTTTAGTTCTGCAAATGCCTAAGGCCTATATTTGTGTATTTATAGTTAATTACCTTATTTTGCATGTGAGTGATGGGTGTGAGCACCCTGTCCAAGGTGAGTCCCTGTCTTGCACCCACAGACCGTGGGATACTCTCTGGGTACCTACGACCCAAGTGAGGATAAAGTGGTTACAGAAAATGAGCGAAGAGAGAACCTAGTTTTGCAAGCTGGTCTTATCCAACTATAATGAACTATTGATGCACAAATTGGCATGTAGCTGAAAGAAGAATAGCAAGAAGATAAAGATGTCCAAAACAAATAGGATTGTCTCAGTATCCACATCAATACTTTAGCACAATAGAACGCTGTTCATTTTGCTTGGTAGGGCATGTTTTCCTTGTTTTCGCAGTATTCACTTAAAAGAAATGCATCTTTCTGTTACTGATGTAGACTGTTCTGCCTCTATGACTAGCAAACAAAGCAAAGAGGCAATGCCCCCTTTCATTAGATTGTGCCCATATATTAACAAAATACCCATTTCAACCCGACTTTATTCACAAAAATAAAAAAAAAATTCAATTGTATGCCTGCATACTTTGCAGTAAAAAGGTTTGAGGGGCTCATATTAACGTCTGCAGTCTATTCAGAGTATTTGTCTTTGTTTCCTTTATCTTATTAAAATCTGTTCCAGAGTAGTAGATGTGTGTTTGCCATAGTATCGCGGATCAGCATGTGGACTTTTCTACCAGCATAATAAAGAAGCTCTATGCTGACTTAATTGTTGGATTCACTGCAATAGTTTCTGAAAGAGTGACATTTAGAATGCGATTTTGATATGGAAATGCTTTGCTTTTTTCCTCAGATGAACAATATGTGCATTTTGAGGTGTGGCTTACATTTCTATGCATGTGTTTGTATGTCAAAGAAAATGTGACAATTATTTAACAAAAAATGTGCTTCGTTTTGACATTAAAGGGTTAAATGAGACCAGATTGTGGTAATGGCCTCTCTTTGCTGGTTTGTTACCAACCAGACGTTTTGTATCGCCAATATAAACAGACTCATGCTTTGGAATCTTTCAATTTGCAGTTATAAATCATAGCACAAGGCGGATGGTTGATCCGTGGAGAATCTGGAAACCAAAGGCATTTCTGTATGGGGCACCGGGATGGGACACACCCATGGGGGAGGGAACTGCCTGCTAAAACAGGCGCCTCCCTGGGACATATCTGCGCCACTTAAATCTCACCTCCCACCAGCTGAACAAATGGAGATAGATGTTGCCCCCTGCCCAGTCTTATCTGCAAGAGAGTGGATAAAAGAGTAAGATGACAGATTCCAACATGTGTATGTCATGAGATATATGAGATGACAGAAGTATTAAATAGCAGAATGAGCTTAGCAGTTCAAACTGTATAGCTAAGCACACACCCAAGAAGTACATCACTAAAAGCTCTCTGCACATACGCACA
>JBBPCW010000001.1:40236328-40248678 GCA_037974425.1 Phenacogrammus interruptus
CACTTAAGGAGAATAACAAAAAATATACAACAGATAAGTTATCCCAAACCGTCTGTCTGGTTGAAACATATTTTATACTCTCTCTCTCTGTGATTCACTAAAAAGAGTGTATATTTCCACATAATGTAAATGTAAATGTCACAGTTAGAACCCTTAAACTTAAAGCATAAAACCACATGTACACACACCACAAAACACCCACCTCCCCCTACCTCACCCCTACCCCCCTTGGAAAACTCAGACTTTAATGACCAGTTAAAATACTCTTTTCATATCACACATTCTATAAAACACATGACACTCTCTCTCTGTTTTATGCTGCTAAAAACCGCATAGTCATATTTATTGCCATTTTAAATTGCCGTTTTTAATTGCACATATTATTTTATTGATGTCCTGCATTCTCTTGCACATTTGCACTCTTGCACATCTCTGCTGCTAAACTACAGAAACTGGTCAATACTTTACTTGTAGCCATTATACTGTACTTGAAATCCACAATGTAGCCATTGTCATTTGCACTACACATTGTCTTGTCCTGCCTTGTTCAAGGGTATTGTTGCTCTTGTTCTGTCCTGTATTGCTCTTGTGTTGCACCATGGTCCTGGAGGAGCGTTGTTTAATTTTTACTATGTATTGTGTATATGGTAGAAATGACAATAAAATCTACTAGACCTGACTACTTGACTAGAGAACCATTGCTTTTTAGAACAACACTTTTTCAAACAATGGTTCTTCAAGGAACCAAAAGTGTTTAGGACATGTTCAAATTTACATGTGTTAGATCTGACACTGTGTTGCTTGCTGAATATTCAATAAGTCAGTGAGAACATTATGAACATTCACTAATTAAAGAAACAAGAAGAGAACATAAGTAAAAGATGAGAAAAAGTAGGCAAGTTAGAAGAGATGATTTGACAGTAATATTAATATATAATAGGTTTAGGCCTGAGAACACAGATGGATCTTTCCCAAAAATATTAAATCCACCACGAATGATTCTGGCCAAACTTCTGCTATCTTAGCCAGCAGCTGTCACATCTTGATACAAAGACTGTTAACCAAGTTACTGAGAAACAAATCAGCATACATAGCCAGACTGTGTGGAATGTATATTGGCTTGAATATTCTTCTCATGTGTCCGTGCTTGTTTGAGTCTATGCGCATTGGTAAAAGCACACAACAGTATCTGGAGTTCCAACATCCCCATAACCTCACTCATTGCAACTCATTGCATATATGCTGTAAAATGATTAACATCAGTTATATCTGCTTCACAATTAATATAACGTCTGTTTGTCCAATTACAGTCCTATTTTCTGTTCAATTACACTCTCTTAATGATGTCAGACTATGAATGATGATCACATGAACTCTTGAATTACCATTAAGCGCCATGTATTATTCCTGATGGATTAGGCAGTGAATCATTAGGCAGCAACTGCAAGATATTAAAGAAGCAGACACAGGAAATATGTCTGTGTGCTTAATGATCTGTTTGTGAAGCTTCTGAAAGTTATGGAAGTGGTTTGTTTAATGTATGTCACGTAAAATACAAATTCATTTCTACAAACGTGTTTGAAGGCTATTAAGGAGAATGTTTTTTTTTTTTTTTTTATCAGAGTCTGCCAAAGTCGAATGTAACTCTAAAACACCTTCCCAACAACTATAAATTAGGAGTGTAGCTCATTGCCATTAGTACACGTTCATAGAGTTGCACTGATTTTCATCAAAAGGTTTTTTTCCTTATTTTTTATACTTTTTCTTTTCTTATACTTGAAATGTCTTAGAACAGTTTGTAAACTGGATATTGTTGCAGGAAAACACAGAACATAAAACACATAATTTTTGAATTATGCTTCAATCTTGTCCACAGTGATGTGATCATTTTGCAGCAGCTAAGCAGGATTTTTTGATTGTCCTTTTGTGTTTTAAAACTGTTTAAATCTGAATAATATAATAAACAATAAATAATACAAGTTTTTTTTTTTGCAATTTTGTTTTTATCAGTCCATACTGTATTTGTGCTGGATCCTTTTGCTAAAAGCATACACCAATCAATAAAATTACTATCATTTCCACCCTTCCTTCAACATATTTCTAGTAGATAAGGAAGTATGTGCATTTCTTCCTAAAGTATTCTCTGCCCTTGGAGAACTAGTGAAAGCCTGTACAGTGGTTGTTTCTCATTGTACTAAATAATTCAGCACAAGGCACCCCACTGCTTTTTCTATACAATTGGTGAAGAGAGAATAATTAACAATTTCTCATCGCTGAAAAAGGCAGCGGTGACCTTAGAACCTCTCCCTGAAGATATGCTGTTTGTTTAACATGAGCTCCTGAGTCAAATACCTTTTTTATCCCTGGAATCCTATGGGGAAAAATGAAGCAGCTACTTTTTACATGAAACTGTCACCTCTGTTTAAAAGGGGATCTGATAGAACTGCAGCATTAATCAAGCAGCACATCCAGATGTTTTCAAGGTCAAGTTGTCATAAACAGGCCGTCTACTGACATACTGCATTGGGAAAGGTAGCATAATTCTACAGTTTTATTCATGTATTCATAGGAGATACGTAAGGGTTCAGTGGAAGTGAGAGTTATTTGCAAATGCTCTGTCTAAACCAATGATATATTAAACCTTTAGTGTGATAATGATATGTTGGTAGATGTGCTTTAAAATGAGGCATACTTTTCAGCTCAGATTGAATCAGTGTCTATCAATATAATTACCTTTATCTATCCATAATATGGATAAAACCTATAATACAGAGAAGCAGTTTAAAATCACCTAGTTAATCAGTTGATACTGCATAGATTCTCCATCTTTAGTCTTCAGACAGCATCATTGTTTTTAAGTTTTGTATCACATGTTATGAAGGTTATATGTAGGTATGGTTATCAATAGGATTTTACTGAAACTAATATTAATACGGATACTGCTTACTCATACTGATATGTATCGATACTCTTTCGATACTGATACTAATACTTAGATATATTGAACCAATGTTGCAATTAGATGCAAAAAAAGACATCACAAGATATGAAAAGATTCAACAGTAATTTTCCTTTTTGAGAAATAACAAGATACATTGTTTCCTGAGTTCCCTGTATACATAATGAGGGAGGAGCAAGTGCTACAGTTGCTACTGTCTTGTTAATAAATGTCTGGTGGTGATGTGCAGAGCATCGTGTCCATGTCTCCCACTGATCCAATTTAGCATCACCATTTGAAAATGCCAGCTGTGTTAGAATGTATTAACGCTGCATTAATACTGATATGAGCACCATTTGTCCAGAAGCTTATCCATATTTCAGTACTAAACAATCAAGAACATGTATCAGTTTAATACCATCTCTCAATGCTCATCCGTAATTATATGAGTAAAATGAACTCAAATGACAGATTCATTTTACTCAGATATGACATCGCTTACTTAAGAGACGTCTTTTCCAGCAAGGGGAGAGAACATTTGCAAGAATTTGAGTCATCTCATGAAAAAAAATGTAAGTAAATCAAGTGGCGTCCCTTAGATTTTTCAAAAGTTTGAAGTAATTCAATGGCTGAATAGATTTTTAGACTAAGATGTCTGGTTCTTTGTTAAGTTTTGTTAAGTCTCTAGAAGTCTCATTTTCTCATCATTAAAAACTGGTGGATTTACTCATCTTTTTTTTTTTTTCATGATCTGATTAGTGTGCCTTTCAAAAGAATAACTCTCCTGCGTTGCAATTTAAGAAGTCAATAAAACAGGAATGCTAAACAACTCTCAATTTAATGTGTCCTTTTCTTCACATAACCTCGGTATATTACGCTTCTTCTGAGTATAAAATCATCACTAAATGAACACTATAATCCACTTTTGTTGGGGCAGGTCAAGGCCCTATCCTTTTTTTTCCAGTGTAAGTATTTATGCTGCTTTAATCAATAAGGTGCAGCAACCTTGTAGTTTTATAAATGCCACCATTCCTTGTTGTACTTACTGATGTATGGGGAAAAATGGGCTTTACCCCAAGAATAATCTCCTCTACATGCAAGTGAATCTTCTTCAAGTGCCTGAATCAATAATACAATCAATTTTCACATTTGAAATTTTACAGGTTAAGCCATTTAAACCAGATGTGTGCATGCTGCATGATGACTTAAATGTTATCATTTTCTTTCTCTGATAGATATCATTCACTTAATCTAGCAGAATGTCTTATCAAAAAGATTATCTCTTGTTTGCTCAGTCAGTGAGGAATTAGCTCTGTGCTTAACAGGATCCACTTCATAAAATCTATATGCATTAGTCAGCTTAATTGGGACAATGCGTTTTCTGCATTCTGTGTAAGAAATGATCAGTAGCTCTGTATTTTTAGCAAATGACAATGATATGAATGATGATTCATTAGATGGGATTACTCTGAGAGTGTGAGTTACATGTACTGAGAAGAATCAATTCCAGTGCGCAAAAATAACCCGGCAAAGCATCCAATTTATTAAAATAGATTGATTCTAATGATGAAGGTACAAACAACCAGTTCTAGCTAGCATGCCCTTCCCTTCTGATGTATTTTTTGCCAGTGCAGACGTACAGGAACGTTATTGTTCATATATTGGTATGTAAATCTCTGTAAGGGTGCATATTTCCTGCTGCTCTTGATGGCCCACTCAAAGAACACACTGAGACCACTTGAGTAGAAATATGCACTTCACATCCTGCAAACCTGCTGTAGCCAATGGCAACTTATTCTGACCTGTAATTATAAAAGAGCTCTCTCCGAAACCTGTTTCATATAATTATCATAGAAATCTGTTAAATATCATCTAATTGCGATTGTAAATTGTGATTGTGTATGTATTCTCTACACTTTAGAGTATATTAATGTAACTAATTACGCATTCATTATAAATTATACAGTCATTTCATTTCAGTTCCTTCATTTGGCATATTTGGCCTTTGGAATATCACAAATTTAAGTGAGATTTGCCAAGAAGGCTTCTTTCTTGGGTAGCTGACAGTTTAGCTTTTACATTAAAAAACACTTTTATTAAAAGTGTTGTTCTCTAAAGACATCCTCTCTAACACTGTGCGGGTCTGTGAAAACAATCAAGTTTAACTCAAAACATTTGGAGAAAATTGGAAAATTGTGTGAACAATAGAGGTCCAGTCATAACAGTTGAATTGTTTTTGTCTTGTCATGTAAGTTCATTGATTTCACATTAAGCTGGCTGCTGGAGAGACAGGGGACAGCCCTTGTTTGTTCTGATGTAGTGAAGAAAGTGCAGTCATCTATCATTTCTGTGACAGGACACAAAATGGGGTCCTCATTGCTGAAATCCTATGGGGTCTTGCTGCTCACCCGGGACAGCGCCGCAAGTACAGGGAAGATAACTGCACTGGGGAAGTTCAATACCAGAGTTCAAATGCAAGGCTTTGGCAAACAACTAAAATTTGATCACAGGGATTTAGAGACATTTATGAGAAAAATGGCAGTGAAACACTGAGGCCAGTGCTTTGTTGCCGCATGTGTACCACATTGCGAGCAGCTGTCTGACCATGGTATTAATTGACAGTGGAATCTGTGTATAATTTATCATTCACACTGAGCTTTTTGTACTCTTGAAGAGATGTTTTATCCACCAGAGACACTCGTGAACTTGGCCTGACGCTCTCAGAGGAGAGGGAATATTTGATTTTTTCATTGACTGCAGCTCTGACACAGCTCAGAGAGGTGAGGTGTGTTTTTACTGTAGGACAAACCTCAGCTGTGTGATGATGAATCCGGTGTTGTTGAGGAGAAAGAACGCTCTGTTTAATAAGCTGCCGTCTGCTTGTCTCCTCTCTGATGTTAGAACTGAACGATAGGTCAGCGAGAGCCGGAGCCAAGAAAACAACTTCTGTCCTTCAAAAAAAGCTCCGGATTTCATACGTCCTTCTGTTTGATGTACATTCAGCACTCATTAAAGAAGGCTATAAGCTCTCCAATCAGTTTTCCTTTATTCTTTATTCTGCTCAGGTATGCTGCATGCATCACAGATCAACAGTGTTCTTCACGGCTCTAAAACTTGCAAAATTTGCATCATTCTGCATATATTTGTGCTGCGTACACAAATTCACCTTCTATATTTCTTCGCTGTAACATGAGTGGAATTCACTCATATCTAATATTTCGGGCCAAACTCTCAAGGTCCTATTATAATACTTTTACTTTTTTTTTTAAGTAAAAGCATTATATATTTTGTATAGAAACCACAGGGTTGAGATTTTGAATTGGTATCTATTACCTGGACTTGTGCCATTATTTAGGGCTTTAAGAGCCTTGCATGGTAAATCACCTATCAACATAATTAAGAAATGACAAAGGAATTACACTTTTATGTGGGGCCATTTCATGGGGAAAAATTCTCTAGGGGTTCTCACAGCCTCCAATATATCTTTGTGCCAATGGAGCTAAAATTCAGTGGAGCAAAAATTGTGAAGTCTGTGGGACCCTGAGATCTGGATTGGAGACCACTGCTCTGGACCGTCCTAAAAGTTCCTTACTGAATATACCAACCTTAGTCTAAGAAGGTTTTAGACTGCAGTTATAAACAGTAAAAGTGGTAACTGAATGTCAGAGCTCTTTACTGAAAGAATCACTGTAAAAACTACATACGAGATAAAGTATATGTTAATTGTACAAGCTGTGTTTAGCCTAAAAATGCTACATGAATTTCTGAGTGAGTGTATAATCTATCAGAAATGTGCTTTTTGGGGGAAATTATTCTGCCCATTTTGTGGAGGGTATATTTTTTCCTTGTTTTGACATGTATAGCCCAAATGCATGGCTTAATTTTAATACCCATAGGGTCGGTTTCCCAGACAGGGATTAAGCCTAGTCTTGCACTACCCTTTCCTTTTCAATGGAAAATCTCCATTCACAGAACTGTTTAATCCAGGACTAGGCTTAATCCCTGTCCGGGAAACCGACCCATAATGTTATATAATTAAAGTTAAACTATCAAACTGTATTTTAATTGCTTGACTAGCTTTGAAGTTCCTATATAACTATTATAACTTACATCCATATTTCTGCATACACCTGGCTGAGGCTCAGCTGAATTCTTCCACAGACTCTAGTGATTCTTTATATCCTGCACACTCCCTCGGGACTTCATGGAGGAGGTCACCTTTTCAACACTCGTTACCAGTTACCTTTGTCAGCTAGGGCCCAGTGGATATATTCACTTTTACATATCACCTACAGATTATTGCATAAAAATTCTCTTCTTTAATGTGATAAAGTTGCCCCCTTTCTTTTTCTTCTGGCCCTTTCACGGTTTTCCTTGAGTGGTTGTTAGAGTGTGGTCGTTACCCATGAAACCTTATGTTACAGCTGAGTGTATTGCTGTAACTTATTCCCCAGGACAGCTGTGGATGATGCTCCACTCCGAGTTGGAGCCGTCATTATAAATAATCTCAAAATTGCCCTGCACCTGTCACCGTTCGCTGAATACAGAAGTTCCTGGGGGGATAATGATACCCTTGGAAACTGATAAATGTGCCATGCGTAATCGCAGGCAGCACATAAGGCTCTGGTTTATTCTGGGAGGCAAAAAGAGAGAGAGAGAGAAGAGAGGAGAAGGAAAAATGGAGAGGTGAAGACAGAGTGCAGGTGAAAAGCATAGGAACCTGCTTCAGTAGACAGCACAATAGGAAGGAACTCAGGTGTGAAAGGCCAGTCATGCTCCAAGATTCAAGATTCATGATTGAAATAAAACATCAGTGCTGTTTTCATCATTTGCCTGACATCAGAGCTGGCAGTTGGTCCTAATACCTCTGCTACTTCTCTTCTCCCAGACCCAGACACTGCATAGATTACACCAAGGGCCAGCTGCACAAAGCCATCTGCATCAGTATCAGGCACAAATCAGATGTTTTTTTTTTTGTGTTTTCGGTACAAAACTATAATGCAAACCTATTTTTCTGCCATAAACATGGAAAAAAAGCAAGATGTGTGTCTCAGTCATGCATACGCATTTGACAGAGGATCCCAAAAAAGTCAATGCAAAAAAAGAAGCAAGCTGACAGCTTTCTCTGTTTGGTTTATTGAACCGGCCGACAGTTATCCCATAATTGTCTTCACCTAAAGGACCAAAACAAATTTTTAGCATTTGTTATCTTGCTAAAATACAAGAGTGCTAATATCCAAACATTAGCAGTTACAAAATGTACTGATGTACTGAAATGAGGCAACAAAATCAGCTCATTTTAACATCAGTGTTTTTGTGGTGTGTTGTGATCCACTAAACTGTAGCAGTTTAGGTCCATCCATTCCTATTGTTGCTACAATGAACATTGACTGTTTTTTTTAATTGAGGTACACTACAGACAAACAACACAGGACAAAAAAATTGTAATCATCAGAAACCACAACACATTTTTCGAAACCATGCAGTTTTTTTCAGCCACATCATTTTTTTGTAATTATGAGTAATATTAGATTTGCAATAGACTTTATTAAACCACAGCACCAATCAAGTAACTGTTTCAATATTTTCAGTGTTAAGTCAGACAGGCCAGCAATGATCAGTGTCAGTCAGCTACCACTGTTTCTTCAAAAACGCTCAGCATATGATTATTATATGTTAATTATATCAACTATTATACAATATATAACTAGCTTCATCACAGATTTTAAATCAACCCGAAAAACCACAAAACTCACATAAACTTATCTCTGATGATTTTGACCTGTTGACCTGTGTACTCAGAACAGTTGTCATCTACAACTAAGGATCAAAGTGGCACATATTAGAATTAATCACAGCCTGATTGATCTGGAGAGATAAACAGAGGTTTTGGGATATGAATACAAACAAAATGTGCGAATTGCTCAGAGAACAAAAATATAAATCTTGAAAACTAAGATGTTGGCACTTTATACCCAGGTGGACATTAATATTAGCATTTTCCAAATATCCTGTGTGTCATGAGTAGAGAGCTGTAAGCAGGTTTTATGATTAGCTCCAGGCTTACTATACTAAAGATTAATTTTAATGCAATATTGGGGCTGCAATATGTCATATTTTGCTTGTACCATCTCAAATCATACATCTGGGCCTCAGCCTCCTGTTGATTTAATCCTTTTATCTTCTAAATGTATCTGTGCTGTTGACATTGATATCTCATGGTCATTTCACCTACCTTAATTTTTGCCCTTTTCCTGCAAGGGCACTCCAAAGATTTATAGCACTCCAGAACCTGGCTAGCTTGATTCACATTAATATTTAATCTTGCACTTTTATCTCCTCCACAGAATGTGGGATGCAATGGCTGGGAATTGCTGTAGGGCTTCGGCTCTGCACTTGTGAGAAGAACACAGTGAGGCAGTGGAGGTTTGCTAAGCCTAGTGCTGAGGGATGGAGTTAAAAGAGCTGGGTTCAATTGTGCTGAGGATCGATAATTTCCTTTTTATCTGCCTGCTGACCATGTGGGTCACCGCTGTTCAGACTAGAGAGTAAACAAAAAGATGTGAATGTGACAAGATGCACATGATTACACTATATGCATACATATTGTAATACATATATACATAACCATGCAGACAAACCATGCAGACACCACTGCCCCATCTGACACTGGTGTACATTTCATACTACACTTTGCCCTTCTAAACAGTCACATCTCAGCTGACACACTCAGTAAATAGATTTTTAATCAGACCAAACATGTAAAACTTTTGTAAACAAATCTTACAAACTCTCTTCATTTCTCTATACAGACCTGTTTTGCTGGTTCAGTCTTGAGTTCAGTCAGCCGGCCTCTAAATCTGAGTGATCATACATGACCCGGCAGAAGGATGAAAGCATTCTACTCAGATATGTAAGGACAAGTTGAGTGCAATGTAAAGATTTTGCAGATTAGAGACCTTGATAGGATAAATAGTATCAGAAACACATCAAACAAGGAAATCAAAAAACAGTAGTCCGTCTCACGGAACCATTTTAAATCTGATGGCATTCTGGAACAGGGTCATCGTTTAATAAATGCATGTCTTTCTTGTGCGTGCCTCATCTCTTTTTCAATAGCTATGCTGAAGGCTTCGTTTGTGCAGGGAATTAGTATTCAGTTGCGGTGACCCTGCGCTGATGCTTTGTTTGATCTACAGGTTATGCCTCTTTTATCTAATTCAGAATACGCACCTTTAACTAACCTTTCTCGCAACTGACGAAGATACCTAGCATTGAATCTCAATCAGTCATACAGCCTCCACTTTTTGGCTTGAAAAGCTCTTCCTGTGTGTTGGGCATTGGCTGTTCAAAATTGAAAAAAATTCAAGGACACATACTAAACATCCTGTAATTACGTGTGCATTAAACCCTGTGCATCACTGTTTTTATAGCTTCCTACTTAGAATTATTTGTAGCTTTATCTACCTGCATAGGACTGCAACGTTGATTCCATAAATGATTGATTCCAAACATTTGATCAGCACTGAGCACAGCTATAAAAAACCTAATATAACAACACATCATTATTTTCTGAATTCTGGAAGCATTGTGAATAGAACAATGGCTCGCTCTTTGAGTTTTTTTTTTTTATCCAATTATATGGGGAGGATTTGCCAATTTCTATAAAGTGATTATGATTAGCAGCAGCTCACAAGAAAAAACCCAGATGCACCAACTGAGGTGGACTGGTTAGCAATGCTGAAATACTTTTAACCCTATGAATCCCAGTGTCTCACTGGTGGTCCCTTCAGTGTTGTTGTATTTGTCTGTAACTCATATCAAATCTGCATAATAAAATGGAACAGCATGTGGAATTGGAGCTTTCTGGGTTCTACTGTGTGATGCTCCCCTTATCACAGGATGTGCACACATTCAGAACAGTTCACGGTGGAAACTTATATTGCTGATTCATTTCATCAGAGTAACAATAAAATGCCACTGAAGCATGAAGTATATTTATATTCATGCATATTCTTAGGTAGTTTGACACCAAATAAAAATTCTACGAACTTTCAGCTTCTTTGCATATCAAAATAAATGTGACACCAGTATTGAGGAATCATGTTATTGAAGTAGAGGAGTATATTAAGCTGCAGAAGAAGTCGTTGCTTTTCGTCAGCAGTGAGTCAGTCTGCATTTCGTTATGCAATAAATGTGTGCATTTTCCACCATCAGTTTGTTACTGGTACTCTTTATAGCATACCTATGGACTACCTAGTGATTTTGGTCATATATGTTCTCCTTGACCTCCTGCCTTTCTTTTAAGGATGTGAAGCGAATGCCACGGGGAGAAAGAAACTCATTATCCAAACATTGCAATAATGTGCTATATATTCTGCACACTCTCACAGCTCTGACAGCAATTTATCCCACATAGAGTAGTGACTGACTGTATATTCCCCAAGGACAGCGGTTAAGAAGAAAGAGAAGTTTAAGGGGTTTTCTTTTGTGCGCCTCAGTCCTCTTTCACACAAAAAGTAATCTCATCTGCCTGGATAATCATTTGAGCCTCTGTCAACTGGGAAATGACCCCCTGACCTGCTGAGATTCAGATCACCTTGAATTATTAATTTTTCTCTTTTCAGAGCCCTGGCTCCTGAGGCAGCTTTTGAATGTCAGCCAGTGTGTTTGGACTGTCACTGGGCCTGTGTCAACAGGCCAGTCTTCCCCATGATGAGACCATCCCAGATGGGTCACAACAATAGGCCCCTGAGCCATAGTCGTAATTACAAACTTCAGCATTCATTTCCTGTCCTGTTTTCTCTACTTGTTGTTTCAAAAGGATTTGGAAGCCAAATGTTATCACTAATTAAACTGTGCAGTTTTAACTCCTTAAACCTTAGGGATTCAGAAGTGGTTCATACTTCAATATCAAAATTTCATAACTATATAACTTCCATATACACCTCTGACTACGTTTTATTTTGAGAATGGAACCTAAATTCAAAATGCTGTTCAGTACAAGACTAGGTATTATCCCTGTTCAGGAAATTGAACCTTAAAAATAAAGGTGCGGAAAAGTTTTTTGTTTTTTTTGGTATGAAGGTTTTTGCGTATAATGCCTTTTGGTTTGCTAAGGAACATTTCTAGATGTAGATGGTTCTTTCAAAACTCGTTTTGGAAATGGAAAGTGTATGTGAAGAACCTTTTTAAAGTCTTTAAAGCATTCACAAACTTTAAAGGTCCTACCTCATTGAACACACCTGATTTACCTAATAAATTAGCAAGCAATTCATGAGGTGAATTTAGAAAAAGTGGGGAATGCTAATATCTGTGGCCCAGAAGGAGCCCAGTTTGAGCCTATATATATATATATACACTACCGGTCAAAAGTTTTAGAACACCCCATTTTTTCTGTTTGTTTGTATTG
>JBBPCW010000001.1:40305250-40323479 GCA_037974425.1 Phenacogrammus interruptus
TGTGTGTGTGTGTGTGTGTGTGTGTGTGTGTGTGTGTGTGTGTGTGTGTGTGTGTGTGTGTGTGTATGTATGTGTTGGTGGTTGGGGTGGTGGATGTGTGTGTGTGTGTGGGATTACAGGTATGTGTGTGTGGTGTGAATGGGTCTGTGTCTGAATATGACAGATATGTTGTCATGTCTATCAATATCTATATAAATAATTTATGACACAGTCCTGTGCATACGCATTCGTCATCTTACATGCTGTTAGTGGTTCAGGTCTGATGAAATGCTGGTGAATGAGAACACATACGTGTGTCTTCAGCGGAGGATGGAAGCAATTAGCAGTGGGCTTGCTGCCGAGAGAGGTGCACAGTCGCATTGCATTAATCAGAATTTCCCATGAACGCATATGAAAGAGAGCCATCTGGTGGGGGCCTAAAGCCGCAGTCTGATTTAAGACATCACGCTTACTTGCCATTATGCACTCTCAAGGCAAATGTCAAGAGGTCTCGGGGCGGGAAGTGGACTTGAGTAATAACAATCCCCTGTCCTGGAGCACGGTGAATTGGACTGGCTCTAATGCTTTATGTGGGCTACCTTAATTTACCTCAGGCTTGTGATGAAACTGTGCAAAGAGGGATAGCCTTTGTTTAATAATGGATCCTCATCCATCTTCGGGCCCATCTGAGAATGAGATCATTCCCACACTAAGAGGAAGACTATCAGTTGCTCTTTGCTCGAGCAGAGGAGAAGCATTATGTGGATGTTAACCGTTTGGAGTTGAACTGTATTTCTGATTTTGCTGATATTACTTGTAGCAATAAATTGAAGGGACTATATCGCTACATCTTGTTTTGTTCCAGAAATTGGTGCTATATCCAGGCCACGGGGCCCCCTAAATTACACTCTAATACCTGGTTACTGTGATAACCTGTAGATTTTCATCCCCAAGGAAACTTTAATCTTCATTTTACAATTTCTTTCGTATAATTTAGCCGGCTTTGGGATATCTGGTGAAGCTTGATTTGTTCATATGACTGTGATAGGTTTTTTGGATGCTCCTTCTTTAAGCAAATGCAAGTGTGATGAGCTGCAAAATAAGATCCAAATGCATGGTAATTATCTCACCAACAGGAGGAAACAATAAGATTTCAAATGATTTGCTTCCTCAATTTTGTGATTCAAGGTGGTTTTGTTTCTGCACACAAGAGCATTCTCGCATCTCAACCATTCAGAGCTAAACAGGGAGCACAATAAAGATACTGAGGTCAATAGGTGGTTGCCCACAGCCTGTTCATTGAATTTTAATTATGTTTGTTTTTAAAGTTTATTCGAATCTACCTTGCTTGGGGATCAATATCACCTAAAAAAAAAGATTGTCTGACACCTCCTTCGGCAATATACCTAGATGCTTATCCGCAAAGCACTTGGCTATAAATAAATAAGCAAGTATTGTTGCCAAAGTTTTAGAGATTAGACGTTACGCAAGCATTTTAATTCCCCAAAGCCTGGAAGCCTTAGTCTTTAATGTTTCATGTTTATTTGAGTGCCAGACTGGATGGCTGCTGCTATCCACTCTGCACTTGTGCAGCATGGCAGGAGCTGGTGGCACTTGATGGGGTGTGTGCCTCTACAGCAGCTCTGACCTTTAGGCCACGGATTCAGCCGTTTCCCTCACTTTGTGGAAAAGGTCACAGAGACTTTGATGTGAACTAATATATTAGGTCATTAAAAATTAAATAGGATCTGAAACCTGCTCCTCATGCGCCGAGCATATGGCCTCAAAATTCTTCAAGAGGCACAACATTAGACTTCAACGACTTACTGACGTAAACAAAACAAGCAATTCCTACCCAAAGCACATTAGAAAAAAATAAAAGTACACTGGGTCCCTTGCAGTAAGCCACCTAGGAGCCTTTACATTAATAAAGAATATTTATGTAAAGCTTCTCAAAAACCTTTACTCAGTGCCACAGAAGAGCCACCTTTGTTTCCCTTTAAACAATGGATTGTTCCTTTATGGACCTTTTTTGTAAATTACACCTTAAAGCCACTTTGTATATTTTAAAATAATGAAAAGCAGTGCTTTGCATTAACAAATGATGTCAGTTAAAATTCTAAATGTCGTGGTCAGTCCAGTATATGCAATCCCCTCTCCTGTGGCTCAACTAAGTTACAGGTGTGCATGTGGCTCAGTACCAGAGTCACAATATGCAAAGCAGTGAACCAGTGTTCCTGCCCTCTGATCACAATGCCTGCCTCACGCCGTGCTGAACAAAAATGAGTAATAGAAGCCAGAACGCAGTCTTACGTTAACCCATTTTCACACTCTTACATAAAGTTTCTTTTGGCTGTGTGAGAAACTGCTGCAGCAGTTCTACCTGTTTAGACCAGAAATGACCTCCACTATCCTCCATAACAATGTTCCTCATCTACCGTCATACAGTTCATATAATCATACTCATTCCATCCATTTTCACACGTTTTTCTGTACGTGTATGTATGTGTGTTAAAGCACTTCCCTTCCTACACGGCCTGTTATATGATTATATGAAGGTTCTTTAAGCCTTTTAAAAAGTTATACTCACAAATCTCTGTCAAAAAGTTGAAGTCGCTCTTCTGTGACATTGCTCACCGAACCTTTGCGGCACCCTTTTACAAAAGCGTATGTGGTCTGCACAAGTGCTGGAAAGGCATCATAATTCTCACACAAAAGACAAGCACTGTGCACAAGAAATTCATTACTTTGTCCTTGTTTTCCAAAAACAGAATTTATGGTACATAGTGTAATTATCCGTTGTATAGTCTTCTCTCTTTTGTTCAATTTATCATTGCTGTCATTTCAAACCTGGTTCCACCAATTTGTACAGCATTTTAAAAGGCCATTTTTAAAACGACTAGCACAAAAGAAATGGTCTAAAATTGCATGCAATAAAATACTCCTATAGTAATGTGCCACCACAGCTCCCCCACCTAGGTACCATTCTCAGTCTCTTTGGTCACATCTCCTCTGTTAACCCCAGCTGTACTCTCGTCTTATTATCTCCAATATGTTGTTAAAAACCTCATCCTATCATTATTGCCCCATTCGAGTTCTTTTTGTATATTTATGATCTGAATGTGCCACAAAGACCTCTCTACTATAGTAGGTTACTGCTCAGGGAATCAATTATTTCTTGGGTCTTTTATCGTTAAAATTGTTCCAGAGCTCTAGAAAAAATACCTGTTTCACACTTTGGTCAATTTGACTGTGAATAAAACACGATTGTAGAGTGTGATGAACTGGAAAGCAGATTAACAGCTGACAGGTTAACAGGCTCCTCCAGAGACAGGCTTTGAGGCTGAACCTTTACAGAAAGAGTGAACTGTAAAACTGCGACGTTTAAAGTGAAATATCTATAATATTTGTTACAAGCTTCAAATTACTATGTTTTAGATGTGGAGGATATTAGAGGCTTTTTTTCTATGGTTATGTTAGTGGTGCTAACATTAAAAAGCTTATAGCAAAAAAAAAAAAGCGTTATAATGTAAGTTAAATGAGTAATTAATGAAATACCTGGAATACCTCATGAAAAAGATTACAGTAGGTTCTATCACAGCATCATAGGTGTGCTAGAACAGTCCCTGCCATTGATTTTACATTGGTATGCTATTTTTGCATCGCATGTATTTGAGTCATCAATGTCTCAGTGTTATTGGTACCAGGGACCAAGACAGTGCCTAACTATGTATTGTCTTTGTATGGATTTACTGTGTATTGATCGTGTATTGAACGAGACATGGCCTTTGTGTTTAGCCCCAGCTTCAGTTCTCTGTCAGTATTTGTTGGTTTGCATTAACTACAGATGGTCTTTTAAGCCTTAGTCTAGTTCCAACCTTTTGTTTGGAACCTATGTCTCTAGTTTAAACTACTCTCTTGTGTAATTTATGTACCTACCTGCATTCTACATGTGTCTTACATATTTCCCCCTTCAGGGTTCATAGATTCAAGAAATACAGACTACTGTCTTCCACTTGTAACAGATAAGCAGAAGAAGCAGAAGCAGAAGCAGAATGTTTTCCTATGAAGTTTCTATATATAATTCTTGAAGCTGTGAATGTTGTGCCCTGCAGAGATTCTATCATTTTTGTTTAAGATATATCAGTCAAGGACTGAAAAAGCCCAAACTGATAATATACTACAGATGCATTCCACCCGGGTGCTGTTTTATCAGGAGTGTGAGCAAAATTTAAAAGGTAAAACCTAACATAACCTAACATGGTTAACTGCATACAACCAAATTCTTTTACCAGCACACCTCTATGACTGGCATCATTTGATTCATTCTTCTTTTACCTCTGTTTCTTATTTTTTGGTCAGTTCTCTTGCAATATTTTGGTTATACTCAAAGGTATGTTGTGAAGCATATTAGCAGATGATAGCATCATCTCAACACCATCTACCACTTCCTTTCAAACAGATGTGTAATATGAGATTATTTTTGAATGATAATTGCTGGGCTTTTCAGTGAAAGTGTGCAAAAATGTTCTTGATGCTTGCAAGAGTGAAAAAATAAATAAATGTAAGCTTTCAAACATGACAAAAAATACACAATAACCTGTAAAAATCTATTATTATTAATATTGTTGTTGTTGTTGTTATTATTGCATTTCTTTAAAATACAACTGACATCTCTATTCTGAAGACCACCACACATATGTTTATGTCTTGAATTGCATATTATCCATTTGTGGGTGACATATTCAAAATATTTTTCAGTTGCAGAAGTTCGCATCGCTCTGTACACCACATCACATCACATGGACAAGCTCACCATGTTTACATCAGTCTAAAAACTCACTAACTAATAAAGGTAGTGCAGACTAATGGGAATACAATGTGGGGGATTGCACAGCAGCAACTCTCTTTAGCTGTTTGTATCCAAGGGGTGGTAATAATTGATTACTTTGTCTATGTGTAATGATTTCCTCATTTATTACAGCAGAAACACATCGAAATGAGCAGTTTGGGTTTCGGATGAGGATAGCTCCTTGTCGAACATTAATTTGCTTCCACTTGGATGCTCTCAAGAATAATCTGTCCCAGCGTAAACAATGAAATGTGTGTCGGCATAAAGCAGGAAAGTAGTTAATATTGCCTGGAATATCAGGCTGAAATTGAGCTATGCTGGACTATATGGGGTGTGCCAGTTGATTAACTGTTCTCCATAACTGAATGGATTCACAAGAGCATTTCAGCAGATTGTGCCAAGGCATGAAGGAGCTGGCGTGCAAGTAGATGCAATGCAAACACTGACCAGAAATCACTCTATTGTTTCATTTCATTCCACAGATTTTGTTTGTTTGTGATGTTCTGAGATCTTATATGATGCCTCTTGGCTTTCTGCACACGGATGTGATTGCAACAATGCCAAAAATCGAAGTAGCCTAAACTTCTTATACATCCTTGTACTCAAGGATGTCCTCAAATAGGCCTACTAGGATTGTTCTTTCATTATTAAAATGCATTATATATGCATATATGCAGCTTAGCAAAACTTAATGGTGAAAAATTAAATATCAGATACTAAACTGCTGAGTAATTTATACTGCAACTCCCTAGTTAGACTATACAGTTGTCTCCTGTTAGCTGAAGGGCTTCATATTGAGCACATCTAAAAGTAATTTTAAGGATCAGGTAGGGTTGCATAGGGTTGGTCTGTAAGTCTGTAAGAAGGTTGCTCCAGGAGCAGGGTCGGTGAACTTAGTACAGCCAACACCTAGCAGCATATTTATCCTAAATTCAAGCTTGTTAGGCTTAATTCTTCTCCTTATGGACCCTTTAGGTCTAAAATAAAATGGAGGCCTTAAAGTCAGAGGTGAACAACACCAAAGCAGTCCAGGGTCTTAAACTATACAACACAATGACATTTAACCCTAAAAAGAAAATTAGAAGCTAAATGTGGATTGTTAAAGAAGTACTGGGTAAAACAATTCCTTGTTCATTAATATACCTCAAAAAATAAACATTTCATTAGTAAATATTTAAGTACAGACCACCTGTGGACAATAAATGCTCAAAAGTTGCCCTTAACCTACAGAAAACCTGTGCTCTTACAGCAGAGTTAATCCAGGTAAAGAGAAGCTCCTGTCATTGAGAATAATGTTTTCTTACTGCACTCCATGCAATTTTAATAGCAGCAGCGCTCTTCTTTGTTTCTGTCCAAATGAAACAGATGGTCTTTCATGCTGAAAATAAGACGATTTTTGATGGTCCACACAACCCAATTAAGCGCTTGATTAAAACTAGGACGGACAATAGAGAAGAAGTGTTTTGAGTAAAGAAGAAGCCTGGCACAGTGTTCAGTGTTACTCTTGTGTGGCGTGCTCTAATGAGAATGCCCGCTTTGCATACCCATGAGCTCTAATTGGCCCAGAGATTGAATTAAACACCTGTTGGTCACGGTGAGGTCATGGCCATCAGGAGACTAGTCTACTGGACACTCACTCAAACAGACATACTTTCCACAGGGGGTCTCACCTGGGCCTGAACTTCCGCCCTCTTCAATATGACAGCTGTAATGAAGGCACATTTACTATATGCATTCATATCATAGGTTTGGAATCACCAAAGCTAGAGTAACACACACACTTAACCATAGACAAGAAACTGTATTATTGTTCATTATTGTACATTATTGTCTTAATGTATGTAAACAATTGCACTTTTCATAGACAAATGTCCCTTGTGATCAGCTTTACAATTGAATATATATAAATAAATTAACTCTACCTTAATGTTTTGACAATTATACATTTACTAATATTATAAACTTGTTTTAAATTTGCAATCAGTGGTGTTATCTATATCAGTGTCTGTCTTGGTGAATGGATCAGAAAGGATTAGAAATGTTTCATTGACAAAAGGGTATATAGGTGATTAAATATAGGTGATTAAAATGACTGTAAATAGATATCCTCACACATCCAGAAATTAAGTATGTTCTGCAATGTCATTTCGTCTTTTTTAAGAAAGTTTTTATAAAGGCACTGGTACTGGGATTAAAAGGTTACAACATTTATGAGTTTTCTATATTTATTCATAAAAATTACCTCAATTTTTTCTGTGTACATCTTTTATTTATTAATTATAAATATTTTAGCACTAAACATGTTAGGAATGGGGAAAAAACACCCCGGCTCAAATATTTATTTGGATGTTTGCCAAAGACCCATGAGGTCTTTTTATCTTGCAGTGATGGACTCAAGACTGTTAGAATATTTAGTTTGAGTGACATTTTGTCATACCTTTTACACAATGGATCTGAAGATTAAAGCTGTGAGGAATGCTCAGGATATTGTCGGGACCTTTCACAATTTTCAGAAGTTTTTAATTTACAATGGCCAAAAAATTTTTATATGAATTGCTGCGGCCATACCCCTAGAATTTCATAAGACCACTAGCAGAATAACCATCATATGTTTTTCCTCATTTTCAGTAGATTGAAATGAAGGCCTTGCTTTTTTGAAGGCCATCACTAGAGCAAAGTGTAATATTTGTCATTAACTCTTGTTCCTATTATTAAAAGATATTTAGGTGCACAGGTACAGAAGATGTACCTTGAGCCTTTACAGTTTTGTGCAATAAACTACTCACATATGATGTTTTTTAATTGAGATAAGCTCCATGATGTGCTTTTTAGAAAGATACAATGAAGACCTTCTGATGAGAATAGTCATAAAATTAATTCAGGGCATTTTCTGTAGCTTTAAGACCTTGTCTTGCAAGTGAACCCCAAACAGGCAGTCCATGCCAGAGTACTGAAAGCAGCCCTGTGTATCCTCAGCTTTGAAGCATTGTCCACCACATGGGGTATGTAGAGCAGGGTGGAAATGAAAGCTTTTCTGGTTCTCTGAATTTGGCCTCAAAAATACTAATGGCCCATATTACTACTACACGTCAGCCTACCTGGTTTAAAATCAGGGTAATCACTAAATGCTGACACGTCGGGATGTTGGGTGAAAATTAGGCAGTAGACACAATGTGCACAAGGCAATCTATATATATTCTTAGTTTTTATTTCACTTCTATTTGCCACATGAGCAAGAAAAGAAGGAGAAAATATTAAGGCAGTTTTTACATTCTAAGTTGATGGTTTTATCCATTTTATACATTTTTTATGCACTCCATTTTTATAATACTCCTAGTGCATGCATTGTATCATAATTTCACCCCAACTGTCCTTTCTACTCCCATTTTAAAATGCCTTAGAAGCATCCAGACAAGAATAAGCATGTTCTGAGACTGTTTTCCCCCACACCATAAGATTGACACTCCCACTGTGATATGTTCTCTCTCTCTCTCTCTCTCTCTCTCTCTCTCTCTCTCTCTCTCTCTCTCTCTCTCTCTCTCTCTCTCTCTCTCACTCTCTCTCATTTATTGTTTATTTTATTGCATAATTTTACTTACTTATAGTTATGCTTCATTTCTTTAGGTTATTGTTTATTCCTACATATACATTTGATAAAATTATCATGTTACCCAGGTAATGGAAGGCCAGACGATTTTCAATATAATGGGCAAACAGTAGAGATTTAAAGACGATGCAGATACTGGAAGCAGATGTGGGGAGCAGCGGAGTGACATGAGTGAACGTCAGTATTTAATTGCATTCATCTGCAAGAGCATTAGGTCAGGCACTGGATGTTGGATTATGCTGGATAGTTCAGGATCACAAACGCCACACCAACACATCTCAAAGTTATTGGTTGATGCTCCATCACTCCAGAGAATGTAGTTTCCCTGCTCCGCAGCTCACATTTATTTTGTATGTATGTGAAGAGCCCCATTTTGTAATCGAGCTAACACTGGCGTGGTGGCAATTTTGTAAGCTATTAGATACACTAGCAGCTCAGCAGTGTGGCATTTTAGACTGAGAACAATATTACACAGCTTCTCCACAATTTCTTATTAGGTCAAATGGGGATTTTTGCCAACACTGAACCAGGGATTTGCAGGTGGAAGACATTTGTGGGTATAGCATGAATAGGTCAATTGGGTTTTTCTTGCGCGTCTGAGTACTTTTCCAGGACCTATCCTTTTACCTGGTTAAGGTTCCAGTAGAGCCAGTAAAGTGAGAAAATTAGCTCATGCTTGCAGAGTGTTGCTCTGGGAAATGAATGGGCGTCTTCCTGTCCTGTGTTTGCCTTGGCTGTGCATGTGAATGGTGCTGGCGTGAAACAGACGGTAAAGTCCAGCCCCCCTGGACCCTCGCTACAGTAGGAGCTTTTGGCTTAGCTTCACTGCAAATTGCTTTGGGATCAGGCGTAAGGCAAAGCCCGCAGCTCTGAGGCACTTTCTGCACCATGCAAAGTGTGCTCCTAAAAGCCTTCTGTGCATTTGAATATGAAATTAAGAAGCGCTTGCTCCCCTCTTCTGGCATTCCAACCTTTTAACCTTGAAACCAGATGTTTTAGATGGTTTTTGGTTTCCGTGAACAAAAAGGAATCTGTTCTTGCTTCATTTCAAATTTAAAAAACATAATACTTGCACAATATGGGCTTCCATCTCATGTATCAGTAGCATTTTATTTTATTACATTTTTGTTTTTCCTTCTTCTGTCTCTCTTTGTCTCCTTTTCTGTCCCTCTCTCCTGTTCTCTGGCTTGTTCCCTTCGTCTCGCTGCATATGCATGAACTGGACTGTGTTTACTAACTCAGCTTTGTCAGAGGCCTGAAGAGAACTTCATGTCTCTTCTAATACTGAAGCAGGTGATTTGTTATTAAGATGCTTCTACTGAGGTCAGCCAAAGGAGATTTGAATAGGAAAAAGCAGCAGAGCAAGCATACCCCCCCCAACCTCACACTTTAATTTGAATTAAGTAACAAAGCTACCTTTGCAGAAGGTGAACACTGAATCTTAATTAAATCTTCTGGCTGCAGCTGGGCTTCAATTTATCATAATATAAGGAAATCACATCTGTCGTACAAGGCCATTGCCAACCTAAGAACATAAGAGAATGGCCATTTTTAAACTGTAATTATTTATTTATTTGTGCATTTACCACCACAGTAGCTAAGGCTACTAAATAACTGCTGGCGTGCTAAACTGTGAGTGTGTCAAAAGTTGGCTTGGCAGAGTTAAACGTAAGTGGTTAAGTGAAAGGAATTATGCAGATTCTGCATGCTCCAGAGTAAATACTATGGCATTTGTCCCCAGGAAGCAGCGAAATTAGAGGGCCCTGCTTGCTTTCTACAGCAAGAAAATGTTGCACCTACTGTCTTGATATTTCAAAAAGACAGTCGTAAAATAGCAGGACATGTTTGGGATCCTCTGAAGTAACCATTCAGGTGTCATTTTCTCTGATAATAGCTTTAATTAAAATTTTTCGAAGATTTCCCAGGACAGAAGACCTCTCTGCACTTTTCTAAAAGCACTCAAGCTGCTTTGCTATGTTATTCAGCACACTGGAACATCGATCTGTATTCTGACTGCTCCGTTTCCCCTGTGATCGCAGTCCTCTTTCTGCAGGTATAACTGCATCTCCTGGTCCCCTGACAAGAGCGCCGACAAGCATCAATGATTCAAACTTAGCCTCGGTGGAATACAGCGAGACCATTTCTCTCAATATCTTTTTTGGCTCATTTAGAGACTTCGCTCGCACTTGCTCATGGAGGTCTTCATATTACTCTTTGTAGCTCTATGATCCCCATTAGGAGATTCAGCCCAGGAGGTATTCTCCGGCTTTAAAAGGGTTCTCTTTACGAATCTGTTGCCTGCTTTTTCTCTGCAGAGTGACCACACTGTCAGGACTGTTCGGCATTTAAATGAATCTGAAGTTTAAGGTCAGACTGTGTGCCTCCAATTCGAAACTCAGTGGATGAGCACAAATGGTCCTCTCCAAAATCCACACATCCCCAGGTACTGGGCTAATAGAAACCAGCTCTTTGATGTGATGGGCAGCAGCGGCAGTCTTGTCAAACATTGATGTATCCAGTTGTGCAAAGGCAACGCTCTTCCCCTGCTGCTGGAACAAGCCAGTTTAACCGGCCCCATCCATGCGTCTTTTACTGGCCTGTCAATTAAGCTGTCGGGTGCCACTCAGAACTTTTATGTTCAGCAGACCCCCTTAATATCTGGCTTGAGAAACATATTGCCCCTTGCTCTCTCCATTTCTCTCTCTCTTTCTCTATACATACACATGCGCACACACACAAAAACACTATATATCTATTACCATAAGTGCAAGAACTACAATTTTCCAGAGCATAATAACAACAATCACATAATCAGCATGATTTTTATTACTATTAATAATTGTAATAACAGTAATTAAAAAACAATTACATATATTTAATCTCTCTCTCTCTCTCTCTCTCTCTCTCTCTCTCTCTCTCTCTCTTTCTCTCTCTCCCTCTCTCTCTCTCTCAGTCTTTCAGGCTGCAGATTAGCAGATACATTCATTTCAATGCTGCTTTCAAACATGTGAAGCAAAAGACCACAGACTGACATTTTAGCACTAGAACTGGTACTTCTGCCTTAAGTTGAGCCAGATAAGTGTAATGGTGGCTGAATTGAATTAGCAAACATCTGCCCCAGTATGAATGACTGCCCCAAAGCTTTCACTCTGACATTGATCCACCATAAACCCTAAATGTGAATGTCTTTGCTTGCTGCTTTGTTAATAATGTTTCGTAGTGCTTGATTAATAAGTGTTTTCGAAAGTTTACAATATGTGCATGAAACCCTTTCATATTTGATATTTGGCATTACTAAGTCAAATTGAAAAGATTAAAATGCTTTAATATTTGTGTGAGGTTTTCAATGGAATAGAAAAAATTCATAAATATAATAATGGCTTTGGCACTGCTAAGTCATATTTAAAAGACTAATATCCTGTGGTTTTGATAGAAAGTCTTCCTAAACTCAGAAATGCTTCTTCACAAAAGCTGAGACCATGTATAATACTTATATTCTGCAAGAGACAACAGTCATGCATTCAATGTATTGTGTGTGCAAACTGTCTCCCACTGTGCTGTGAAGACACCAAATGCTTGGGGCATGTAATACATATATCACCTTGGTAGGCATGGCAAAGTTGCAGAACAGCTGACTGTAATGGATTGTGAATGTGTGGACAGTCTTACAATGGACGAAGGATGTGGGTTAATCTGAGCTGTGGGGCTAGCAGTCACCTGCCATTTACTCAGGCAAGACACAGCAAGCCCTGCTCGCTATTTGTTGCAAATCAATTTTAGTCTTCCGTGCAGATCCTCCTTTAGGACAGCCCCATGCTCAGCTGGCCTTACCGCCTGTCAGCAAGTGTACTTTACACCAACTGTCTTACATATTATACATCTGTACTGCTGGGCAAATGAGACATGCTGCGATAGCTTTCCTGGCGGCTGAAATGGATCCATCCTTGCTCTACCCGTCTCTCCTCTAGCGACTGTTGTGAGATTTGAAACTTTAGGGGGGAAAAAACACACATTTCGACTTGACTGCACATTTACTATGCACTATTGAGTTTCTACTGTAAAATGCTTTGCTAGTGCGAGTTGTTGTAGCTTTCTGTCATATTAACAAAATAAAATGTTCCTGCAGCGTGCAGTTTATAGCGGGCTCACGCAATGCCATTTTTTGTGATCACACCACACACACACACACACACAAAAATCTGAAATTCCTTCTCTGCATGTAACCCATTGACCAATTGAAGACAGGAGGGGGGCACCTGAGGGACAGTATGTGGGAACATTACCTTGCGCAAAGGTACCTCAGTGGTACCACAGGCAGTCTTAGAATTAAAACCCACAGCCTTCGTAATGCATGGGGCAACTCCCTAACCACTAGGCCACCAGCCGCCAAATTGCCTTTTTTTAAGTACAGAATGGCAGCGGTGGGATTCAAACCCACACCCCAAAAGAGACTGGAACACTTGTAGTACCTACACACTACTACACAAATAGACTATGCTGTAAAGTTTATACCTCATTGGGTTACTATGTTTGATGAAAAAAAAGCATTTTAACAACAAATTATGTTACAAATAAGGAGGTTCTCTTGTGTCAGTAAGTACTGAATGGCTGAATAAATCCTTTGGCTAAAATATGCTTTTTTACATTTATTTCTTGTTGGGACCAGCCTTTATCTGTAGGACTGCACACTGTATCAATGTGTCTGGCCTGCTGTGGTGCATTCGGAGTGTACTACACACATTGGGGGAAAGCATTAACAGGATCTATGATTATGGTGTATTACAGTAAGCCTTGGTAGACGACGTTTACTGCTAAAGTGAATCCAGCAAGCAGCTAAATGAGCCTAAAGGGTCATGCACAGCTACTCCAGTGCTAAATGCCAGATTCAAGGCTGTGTGTCAAAACACCAATGAGCTTCTCTCCACTCCGCATGCTGTGTTATGATATATCAGAGGCTTGGAGTTATCAAGGTGGGGCTGGACCCACGTCTTGTTTATCGATTCTCCGGCTGTGGAATTAAGTGTCCCATAAATCTGCACTCCAGCGTGCTGCAGAATCAACAGAAGAGGGTGGGGGTGTGGGGTGTGGGGTGTGGGGGGGTTGGAGGGAGAAAGAACTGTGCGTGCCTTGGTATAACTCAGCCCAAAAGTCTTTCTCTGTGGTTAATGTGTATTCATTCTGTAATTATACGCGCGAGGGGCTGGAGATACCCAGGAGAGCTGAGAGGAAATGTGTCTTTGATAATATCAGGGTCGTGGGCAGCAACATTAAAGAAATACCATTTTCTCTCTTCTCCCAAATGATTTTTTTCAACTCTAGGTAAAAAGCAGTTGCTGATGATGATGATAACTGTTGTTTTGGAGTGTTTGCCTGTATAGCCTCTGGACAGTATACATCCAGATAGTTAATTATGCATCCCTCGTTTAAATGATTTCATTGATTAGCTTTTGGCTGCCCTAGCTGCTTTAATGTTTGAACTCAAGCAGCTTTGGAGTAAATATCTATAACTGATTATTTCAGTCACAGCTGTGCATTTCTCATAACATCTATCCAATAAGTTTGATGCGGTGATGTGCACACATACCCTGTCCAGCTATTAATTACATCACATTACAGAAAGCCATGCGAAGACATTGTCATGCTGTTGCAATGTGCAATCTCTTCTCATCATTTCACTCCACTGTAAATTTAACACTGTCATTTTCAACAACATGCTTTTGGTATGCTGTTGTGTTTTGCTGTAAATCTGGAGTCTGATAAAAGTGGGAAGAAAGGAAAATGAAAAAAGGAAAATGTATAAAACCATTTCAACAGAATGAAACTACAGTTTCATATAGACATAATAAGCCTATGTTAAGATTAAATACATTAGTCAGACCATCAAAGACAGTAGCTATAAAGTGTTTGTTACACTTTGATCATTTATATAAGAGTTTGAGGGCACCAGTGGGTTGCTGTGAGCTGTGTAATAGTTATCTATAGATCTACATCCCCATGTCAGCATCATTCGGGCTTATGGGCTTCACAGGGTTATGGGCTTTGATTGCATGTGCTCCAGTGTGGCTCATACTTAATGTCATTTTCACAACTTGTATTTTTGTCTATTCTCAATCCCTGTGATGTTTAGAAGTATAGGAGGAAATGAAGTTACACAAAGTAATGAGTATTACTTTGATTAATATCAAGTTTACATTTTAAAACAAAGGACCAAAAGCAAGCACATTGTCTACTGCGGTGATGGATGTTAACATGAAGGAAAAAAATACAATATCACTGATTTTATAACTGATATGATAATAGAACAGATTTTAGTGTATCGCAAATGCATGGACATTGGGTGCCAAAACTTTCACCAAACATGTTGCATCACCTTTGGATTGTGCGGGGGCATCAGTGCCTTGCTGTAGGGCACAACAGTAGTGTCCCAACAGGGATCTGAATATGAAATGAACAGCCTCTGATTACCAGTCCACAGTACTCACCCTTGAGCAGTCTGTCATTCCTAAATCTGTTTAAAATTTCATGCGTGATTTTAGTTAAAGAGCAGTTATTTTTTGCAAGTTGCGTAGTGTCCTGCTTCCGAGTTCCTGGTAAACATTCGACTGGTCGGCTTAGAGGGCAGAGTGAATCCATCTAGCAAAGATAAGGTCAGTGATACACAAAGCATTGTATAGCGTCCAGAAATAGCACAGGTTTAGTCTGACCAGAGGAGCGAAGAGCAGTAACACTGAGTTCCTCCTCACTCTCAGCCCAGCTCTATCTATTCAGCACAACATGCACCACGGCGCTGGCAGTTAATCTGCCCCTTCAAATCAATAGACCATAAAGAGCAGTTTAAATGAGCTCTCCCAAAACGTGACCTAAGAAGCGTTCTCGCAGACTCAGAGGACAATGTAAAGCACATATAAGCTAAATAAATAAACGTGTTGCAGTAATAAGTGCATGCTGCTATAACTGAGGGGATGTAGATTGACAAATGGATTGTGGTGCACATGAAAAATAAGCACCTATTTAATGCAATGCATTCAGAAATCAATGCTAATAAAACACTGGCAAAAGGAAAATTGTAAAAGCTACAAGAGTAAATGGTCACAAAGAGAAAAATGAGATTTGTTCTTAGTTTGGATTTATCTGGGTCCAATTTTAGCGATTTTCATTATTTCATTATTTATTCCATTTTCAAGCTCAGCCTGGCTGGCTCTGAGCTCGGTGCAGTTTTTTTAAAACCTGTTTCCAGGTGCTCTGGAGTTTTGCCCAGTATATTGACCAGTCCTCCCACACGTAATTAAAAGATATTCATCAGACAACAAAGGATAAGTGAATGGCAAATGTTAGAGGAACTGCTTTGGAACGCCTGTAAGACAGAGGAATGGGGTTTTTTTGGTTCCTCTGGACTTCAGCTTAAACTGAGCTCATGATTGGTGTTTAAGGAGCTCATTCCTGTTTATATACTGTAAGTGGCCTGCAATAAAAATGTTATTTTACTCCTGCCAATTCTCACAGTGTGCATGATTTGCTTTCTGGGCTACATGACTTACACAATAGGAAAAAAAAGAGCGAGCACAGGGCTTTGAGTGTACTTCAGCACTGCAGCTGCATCTGCGAACAGCATCTCTGGGATGAAAACGGAGTAGTCTTGAACAGAAGAGCCAAGAGAAGGGGTCAGGAGTTCATACACGGAGCTCATAATAAATTTGTTGTGTGTTTATTCATTCATCTTTATAACAATCGTGTGTGTTTGTATGCATTTGTGAGGTGATGGATTTTGTTTTCATTCTAACTAAATGTTGAAAAACAGTCCAACTTGCAAACAAAATGCTCCTGGCTTTGTGCTCATCTTTTTTTTTTAAAGCGTCTAATACTTAGTGCTAGATTTAGGATAAGAAATATACATAAAATTGTTTGATTTATAATGGTACTCTAGGTTAGAGGTAGCACAATAGCAGAGTCCAGTATTAATACCACAACTTTGGATGACTGCTGACACAAATATAAGTCCACTACTGACTTTTTTACTCTCTTAAACAACTGAACTGTTAATATTGTATTTGTCTGGATGCACTTTTAATTCAAAATCATGCCATACTTTCCCAAAAGCATGCTATATGTTATAAAATTCAGGTTTCTACAACCATATCATGCCAAATGTGTCCATTATGGATTGCTGCACACATGAGTGAATCACCAGTGGCTCTTTGTTAGACATATTATGCACTATTTGGGTGCAGGGCTGCTTATTTACCCTGGTTACATCAAAGAAAATGACAGCACATACCAAAGAAAATGCATGTGCTTGAATTACAGTACAGTATATACAGGGGTAACATCGGTATTTTACATTCTAGCACTGTGGCAGACAGCAGTTCAGTGTAAACTGTACAGCACAGATATGGGTTTTTTAAAGGTTATGTATAAAGGTTATGTATTTGGATGAGCATATGTGGGGACATATTTAGGGTTTTACCACATTACAAATTTGTGTTTGTTCACAATTCGCAGGTGCTCTTGGAGCATAACCCCTGCAAATTCTGGGAGTTTCTGTATGACAGCATATTAATACTGTTAGAACAAACCCTATCCTTCCACTTTCTCTTTCTCTCTCTCTCTCTCTCTCTCTCTCTCTCTCTCTCTCTCTCTCTCTCTCTCTCTATCTATCTTTTTTTGAGGTCACATTGGTCTGTGTGTTCCTTTTAAACGTTTAAATAGACAAAAGAAGGATTAAACCAAATAAATGTTACGACTATAAATTAGTATTCTAGCTCTCCATTCAAATTTAGGCAAAATTGCGACACTGACTGGGCCAATGCCTTTATACTAAAAGCCCTTCCATTAAAGTGCATGTTCAGATTTTTTTTTTAAAGCAGCAGAGCAAACTTACAGAGCACTGAGTGCTGAAGAGGGTACCCTGCAAAAATCGCTTGTCCTCTGTTGCATCACTCACGACAGAGTTCTAAATGGCCTCTGGAGACAACATCAGTACAAGAAATTTGCATCAGGAGTTTCATGAAATGGTTTTCCATGGCTGAGCAGCTGCAGTCAAGCTCAGGATCACTATGCCCAATGCCAAGCCTCATCTGGTGCAAAATGACACAGTGGTAGATATTGAGTGGTAGGGCAGGACAGGGGTGGAGTATGAGAAGACAACAGAAAGCACATGGTGAGTCAAAATCCAGAACCATGTGTTAAACAAACAAAGATGTTAACAGAGAATTAGAAACCAGAACAGCGAGTCACAGGAAAGAGTGAGGCAAGATGGAGCAAAACTGTTTTGAGCATTAATTCCTGGCCATGAAGTTGAAGTTGAAGTTGAAGATGACAGCACAGAACAAAGTTTGCAGAGAGTAAGATACAAATAATGGTTAATCAAATATTTTTTCAGTGCAGGTCACAGGAAATATGCCCAGTTGTAGAATGCCATTTGCAGCCAGACATCCCTCTCCATTTCTTAGGGTCTAGAGTCTATTTTGAGTCTATTTGAGTCATAAGCACAAGTGAAAGTCTGAGTCGGAAGGTCCTATACTCTGAAACGTCACGATCTCAGCTGTCCAAGTATGGTCATTCCATGATCTTTTTAAACCTATCAAAATGCTTAAATCATGTACACAAAACCTGTTCAGTTGCCAATAGGAAGCCCTGTTGACAGCCTTGTGTCCGCCCACCTCTCGGCAGATTAGCAGTGTTCTGTGTAGCCTAATGCTAGCTGGGTTTTTTTTTCAGAATATATCTCCTCACAAAGATTGGGTTTAACATTTGTATTTTGGGTCAACATCATCGAAGTTGTTTAGAGTGAA
>JBBPCW010000001.1:40400625-40419373 GCA_037974425.1 Phenacogrammus interruptus
TGATTTAGGATTTGGGGTGGAACAGGGCAGCTTTCACCCCAGCAGAAACTTGAATGCAGAATTCTTAGACCAGTTTTCTGGCCCTACAAGTCCCCCTCAAGTTCCTTTTGGCACATAAGATGACCTTTTAAGACACAGTTCTCAGCTACATTCCTCATGTTGTTCTATTTTGGCTCAAATAATTTGCACCAAGATATTCTAAATTATGTACCACAATTTAAAAAATGGCATGTTTCAGACTACAGCATGTTATTCACATTCAAGATCATAAACAGAAACTGCCAGACCAGTTTCTGCCAAACCAGAGTTAGTTTTTTTTCTGATTTTGATTTTAAAATCAGTTAGAAGGTAGAATTTGAATAAAACTCTTCAGTGTGTTACATTTTTGTGAAGACTAGGAAATGGCTGAAAACTCACAACCGTGGTTTGTGTTTTAGATGCATATCATGTAGAGGGTATATCCATTGTAGAGGGTATAGACATGTAGAGGGTATATCCGTCCAGCCTGGAGGTCTAGAGTGATGCTTATTTTAGATTTTTTCCTTGGGTTTAAGACATGGAAAGAGGTATATAAATTCTGTAATTTTATAAATGTAGGTGCTGATAAGAACTGTCCATTTGAGGTGGAGTAGAGATGTTTCCCTAAGGTATTGCAGAAATCTTAAAGAGATCAAACTCATAGACCAGCTTTCTGGTCTTACAAATTTTATATGTTTACTTTAGTATGCATACCAATAAAGAAACCAATGTTTTAAGTTGCCATCACTCACACCAATAAAGAATTTCAATACTTGTGTTTATGATGTTATGACGTGTTTTTTAAGGTTTAAGGCAGAACTTGTAACACTGGCTCTATGGACATGAACTGCAGAAACAGGCAACTAAAACAAACACAAATGTCTGCTTGGTTTTAGTTGTACAGACTTGAAAACTTTGTACGCATTATATAATAAGTATACTGCAAAATAAATAAATAAATAAATACATAAATAAATACATATTAAGGTATCATTCTAATATAAAGGCTGCAGTCAGTGGCTAAACAGCTTAATTTGATTAACCTTTGAAAACACAGACGTATAATCAGTTACTGGTTTTATTCCCTAGTACGAAACTGAAGAGCAAAATTCCATATTTAGTGAGCTGTTGGAGTGTGGGTGCTCAGAGTTTCAGGGATTTAAGCTTTGTCTGGTTTAGTTAAAGTTTGCTCGAATTAAATAAACTTTGTAGTGAGAGTATTTAAATTGTGCATGTCCACCTCCAGTCTTTCCCCAGAGAAAATAACCTCAGCCACATGGTTGCCATACTTTACAGCAGGAATAACTTGTTGGCAATTGGAATTGCAGAAGTGAACAGGCTTTTACTTGAAGGAGTTTGTGGGTTTCTGAGTCTTTCTTACATTGAAAGAGACAAAGGAAATCATGGCTGAGGGTTTGCTTTCCCGAAGGCATAATTGGCAAAGATGTGAAGTAAATATCACTATGTATTTTTATCTCTCCTAAGCCCACCATTCTCACATAAACACCAACAAACCCAAACATTGGATTGGTTTGCTGTATCTGTGTGTGTTTGCTGGAAATGTCTCCTTAAAATTCTCTCTCCTGTATTATTTTCTGATCATTCCGAACTTGGATGAATGATGATGGTGTTTGGTTTCAGGCCAAAATATCTGTAACACTGAGATCCTTCTTGAATATCTGTGCCCAGATTTTTTATTTCACATCATAGCACAAAGATCATTCTAAAGTGGTAAGGTGAGTAAATGAAATAGAGTGAATAAACATTAAAATTATGTTAAAGCTGTAGACTTTTGAGTGCTTTCCATGCTTTGGTGTGGTGCCAAGCTGTCTGCCTCCAGCTCACTTTATGTGCTGTGGAGCACCGGCCTCTGAAATGAACAGCTAAGCTAATCCATGTTTGTCTTCAGTTATATTTTAATTTCAAAGGAGCACACTCTATAAGGTGCTGTTTAAATGCCTTCTGTGTTAGAAGAAGGGAGCTTGAGCCACTGAGAGGACATGACATTGTACAAGAGCTGTGAATGATGTGAGACAGCAAATGAGAGCGTGGGGGTGTTACTCCTTGTTACTGTGTGTGCATAATTGCTTTTTGAAGCGGGCTTCAAATAACACTGCAATGAGAATTCAATTAGCCCAGTGTAATTAAGCTGGCTACAAAACCATACCACTAGATGAACTGTAATTTAGCTATGAGCAAGTATTTGCATATATCTGATCAGTTTCCTTTACTAAATTTTCAGAAGGGTTTCAGAAGGGAAGCATTTGGGTTGGCTGAGGTCTGGGCGGAACAGTATAAAATGATGTAAACATTAGAAATGTTCCCAGAAGCCATTTGTATAAGCCAACCTGATGTCAGCTAAAATATTCAGGTAACCCAAGCAAATGAAATTTCTCTGAATTTTGTACACATGAATAAAACTATCCCTGGCTTACTGCATGCATGATATAGAGGGCCTGTAAGGCAAAATGGTACACTAATAAAACCCATCAGTTCACTGATCATTTTGGGTAAAATATCTATTTTTGTATTGTAGACACTGTGACCCTTGGCTCCTATTCCATTGCAAAGAAAACCGGAGAATGTTTTTCTACACAATTTCTAAATTTGCTTTTAATAACTGAACTATGCACAAATGTTGACAAATCTGCAGAACATTTCTTACATGTGTAACTTCTCTTACATTTGCAATCATAAGACTCTCAAGTTTACCCAAAACCTGCGCGTGAGATTTTCGCGATTTTGTGGGGGGCGGGGGGTGGTGGGGTGGTTCTGGTTTGGTTTGCCAATCGCTGAGCGGGGGTGGTGGGGGGGTCGGGGGGGGGGTGTTATGTGGTCCGGTTTGCTGAACGCTGAGCAGGGGGTTGTTGCGAGGCAACAGGATAACAGAGAAGCATCCAACGTTGATGGTGGTGTTCAATGGGCAGCCTAGATTCTGCGTGAGAAATCGGAGGTGTAGCGTGTGAAGACAGTCAGATGCTCATTGCGTGAGACTTGAGAGCCCTGATAAGACTATGATATGAGCTGGTGGTGTCTTACATCCATACTGTCACGGACGACGGGGGGAACCCGCGTCCGTGATTTACCTCCAGGGCAGCAGGGACAAGATAGGCAGGCATCCATGAAGTCAGGCACTTTATTAAACATGAACGTAAACGTAAATGGGAACAAAGGAAACCTGGCTCAAGGGCCGCTACAAACATAAACATGAACAGAAGGCATGTGAGGCGAAAGACAGATGTCTGTGGGACACCCAGACAGAACTTAAATACATGACACAAACACAAAACAGGTGAAACGGGAAACAAGGAGCAAAACAGAACAGTATGTCAAAATAAAAGTCCCAAAAACCTGGCCACTGGCCGAGCCATGACACATACCCATAATTTGGCAGTTTCAGACATTTATGTGTGTACTGTCTATTATGGTTACTAGAGCACAATTCTACCAGTTACTGCAGAAAAAGAAGTAACCATATTGAGCCATTATTAACTATTCCGAAACATGTATGTACAAAATTGTTATGAGTTTTAGCATGTCTAATTTCCTCTCAGGCATATTCTGGGAAAAATACTCGAGGTGCTGACTATACCCTTGTCCAGTCAAGTGGCTATAGATGGGTAAAATTATTTCATTGCTTTAAAACAACTGGCCACACTTTCTTCTTCCAAAGCTTCAGGTTCCAAATTTAGCAAACAGCCTCCCACTGCAGCTGAGCTGTTAATTTGAAAAATCCACTTGAGATAACTCATGTTAAGAATAAAAGTTAAGCAGACATAATTCATGTTTAAGTTAGACAAAGACAAATTTAATTTACTTTTTGAAGTTGAGTCATTCAGTTTCATTCAGGATCCCCAAAGGGATGTTTAGAACTGTGTGCTACTTTAGCTTCATCGTACCAGATATCATTAGAATAGAGAAGCCCACAAACATAACAGTTATAGAAACAGTTGACGTTATATGACATGAGGAACATTCATTTCATCAGCAAAAAGCAGTAAAGTTATGGGAGAGGGGGATTTAGTTTTAGAGGCTGTGTAGAGGCTGCAAAGTCCAGTATGAGACTGAGCCACTGTGTTAGAGTGATGAATATCAGCATCGACCATCCCAGCTGGCAAAACCATGCCATACTAGTACAAACACCATATGGTGAACTGAGACATGGCATTTGTGTCAAAGCCTTATGTGTTATAATAATTGCTTTTCCAGTGTGTTTTGTCACAGTTCCCTTGAATAAGAAGCTAATCTGTGTATTATAGAAAAAACATGAAAACCCACAGTTTTAGAGACCGAAGACTTGAGCAAGATCTCGACTCATCTCTGGTTAAGGAAAGCCTGAGACAATAGGCTATTTATACACATGACAAGACCACAAACATCTGGGAAGAAAAGTGGTAATAACCCAAACACACATGTGGGGACTAACAAGAAGGTGGGACTCGGTAGGAAACAAGCCACCAAAACAAAAATGATAACAGGAGACAATAAGAGGCAGAGATAAAACAGGGAGACACTGACTCTAAAGAGGGCCCTACTGGTTTGTCTTGGAACTTCTTTGTAGGCGTGTAGGAAAACGACACTACTTCAGGGAAACCATATTTAAAGACAAGGATGTATGTTTACTCTCAGCACTAAACAGTCTTAAGAGAGCTATAAGATTGCAGTTGTATTAATATAACAGACGATAAGTCAGCCATGAAATAAGCTAATATTACTGTCTTCTGTCTTCTGTGTATCTGTCTTGAGTCATGGCAAAGCTGAAGGAGCTGCTTTTTATGGCCATCTGAAACCGATTCAGTATGCTGCCATTTTTAACTATGTGATTTGCAAAAGGTGTAAAACTGTGAGATTTATTTGGCGGCTCACTGTTCTGCCAAAATTTTAATAGCTTGTGGGTTAATTGTAAAGGTGTACTGCCCCACGCCTCTTAAAGGATCAATCATTTATAAAAGTAATAATGAGTTTGTAATGGTTCACTGGGCTTAGCACCTCACCCCGCAACAAGGAGCTTAATTCGCACATTATGACCAGCTGCAGAATGTATTTATGTCCTTCGCGCAAGACGAAGGACACATTAAATTTCAGCCAGAAAGTCTGAATGATTAATCAGTATTTTAAATGGCAATTTAGCACTGCCTGTGTTGTTACAAATGCGTAATCACTAAACTCAAATGTTCCTAAAACATTAAATATAATGCTGTGTTATTTTCCCCATTGCTCTGACTTATGCCTCGGTGAGATGGCTCATTGTGATTACTTTGGTTTAGTGTGTAATATATGGGTGATATTAGTGGGATGAGGACCTGGTGGCAAATGAGTCGCTGGTGAAAAATGTGCCTTGTGAAGCTTTACGCAGATGAAAGTATTCCGGCTGGTGGCGAGGAAAGGATTATATGTATGCAGTGCACTTTTAATGACTTTTAACACACACACATACACACTCACACACACACACACCAAAGATCTCTAAGGTTCTCTGAGATTTTGCCTTTAATAAAGGAAACGTGCTCCTGCTACTGTGGTTAATTGTTTTGATGTAGAGTTCCTAGGAGAATCTCTGTGCCTCATTAAGCAGATAATTGCTATAAGTTTTTTATTTCTCTGCACTCTTTTCACATAAAACCACAGGAGGATAGCGCAAAAGAGCAAATGATTTGCTTCTTTTCATTTGTGAAATTCTAGTAACAACAAAATGCTAAACATTATAGAGTGTGGCAAGAGCACCAGATTATCACATTATTCTAATCACTATATTTGCAGTTATTATCATTAGAGAGGCTCTGATCACAATGCTCCCCACTTTAGTGGTATCTTGTGATAAACGCCACTGTTATTACTAGTCTCTCTCTCTCTCTCTCTGACTATACTACTCTCTCTCTCTCTTACCCATGGGGTCATCTTTTTACTGCGCTGAATGATGTTGAATTGGCACTTGTGGCCCGGTGTCATCGGCTCAGAGCTTCTGAAAGAGCAGATTGAGGCTGAGGCTGGGCCAGCTCCAGTTTCCCTGCCTCCCGGATTCACTGGACTGCACAGAGCCTCTTTCACTGACCCACCCACAGGCCGGCAGAGCGCAGTTATTAGAAACCTCTCTGCATGGCTGCGCGCTTCTGTGGGAAATGGATGTGGAACGTCACCCCAGCCGGCGCTTCACATTAGTGTCAGGCCTGATGAGTGGCCCCCCCACATGCTATTACAGCACTTTTGGGGGACTTTGGGCTGAAAGACAGTGCATGATTATCAGCACTATGCTCTCACTTATAGGATGGTAGGCTGGGATCTGGGGGAGGCAAAATGTGAAGGGCTCTTTCCTCACACAAACGAGCGCACGATTGGTCAAATGGTCTTGTAAAATGTGTCTGAGAGGTTTTTTACACAGCATGGGAGCTGTACAGTGGGATACTGGGATTACATGGAGAGTGTCTTTTTTTCATGTCTTTTTTTTTGTCTAACTAATGCCCATAGAGAACAGCTGTAACTTTATTTTTGATTAATTGCAACAGCATAATTCCTCTGATAATCACATGCTTTCTCTTTGTTCCTCTTGCTCAGACAAAGCAGATATAGTTCAGCGCTGCTGGGCACATGTCCCACATGTGACAGTCACTCTGCCCCTGACACGGCCTTGTGGTTCATCCTCTTGGGTCATTATTCACTGCTCTCCCCACTGCCACACACACACATATGTACCTATGCACACACATACACACCTATGACAACCTCAGACCGCTGCTAATTATACATAAGAATAAGAATTCTGCATACCTAAGTCAACAGGGAAAAAGTCTAGAAAAGTTTGTTTGACACCTTATCATAAATCAGCAGAACTAGGCCAGATTATGTCCCTCGGCCTGCTTCTAAATGAAATGAACCCTGTTCTACTGCAGGGAAGTATATTGTCGGATAACAAGTAGAATATTGTGTGAATATTACTCTCTCACGCGCATTTCCCTTAACAGTCCGCTGAGCCGTGAGAGATAAGAGATGCGTTAAGAACGAGGTGCGATGTCTCACCAAGTCGTCCATCTGCGGGTCATTACCAGCTCAAACGGCTCTGCTGAAATGCTTTCTACCAAATAAAGCGTCTGTTCAGCTCCTCAGTGTCTGCTTCTCAGTGTTGACACATCAGATCAAAAGGATTTTCACATTGCATTGCCACATACTCTCTAATTAGATAATAACGCATATACAGGGGTGTTCGACAGGTAGAGGACACATGGCATTTCTTAATTATGCTGCGTATGTGGCTAATCCATAACATTCACGCCTCAGAATAATGTAACATTTTACTGTCGTGTCACACTGACAGAATGTGAGCTCATTTGGTACAATAGGTGTGCAGCATTTGGTGAGTAATTATCTCCTTTGGGGAACTGTGTTCAAATGAAAGAGAATAGAAAATGAGGAGTGAACTAGATAAAAACAGTTCTAATCTGAAAGCCATATTGTTAGACCACACCATCGGCTGAAAATAACTGCACAAACACTTTGACTGAATTCAAAGGCTACTGTTTCAGTACATTTGTGATTTCTGTATAATTGGCACCTATGTTTACTTGTTTGCTTATTTTTGCACGGGTATCCTCTCGCCTGTTGGTTTTCCTTTGTACGGGCACCACATTTGCCTCCCTCTGAAATAGTTATAGTGTTGTTTTCCAATGTTGGCAGTGGTGGCTTTTGAAAATCAAGCCTTTGAAACATGAAATCATTTTATTGATAACCTAGTGTTTTATTGATGGCATTAAATCAACACAGCTTCCTTGGTGGCATGTGGCAGTATTCCATGGGGTTTCTCATATTTCATTAATACGGGACAGAAGTGAGACAGAGTGCTCACATGAGATGCTATGAATAATAAAGACTCTCAGTGCTTTGAAAACAATGAGAGCTGGGCATTCAAACAGCAGATCAATAATTTAGGGTGCCGTCTATGAGGAAATTCTCAGAGCAGAGAACAGTAGACATTGTTGTTCGTGTGTGAGTAGCTCCTTGGTAATTCAGCCAACACCCTGTAGCCTGGGGTCGCCCCTGGAGTCCCCAAGGTCAGCTGCTGGTTTGAATTCCCTAAGGTTATCTGTTGGTTTTGTGCTCCAGGCATTACATGTAAAAATATTATGGCATCCATGAATAGTTGATGAAAGGCCACTCAGTATTGAGTATTCCGACTTTAAACAGCGTCACATTCACAAGTGGATGTTTGGGCCTTAATTGCAAATACTGGAACATTATACATTGTTGGACTATGAGTGGATACTCATTAAAAAGCAATCCATTAAAGATTTCACATTCTGTCTCTGGAAAGGGACTATTTTTCTAATTACATTCTGAAAAACATCATTTCAATTCTCATTAAATAAAAACCTCAGGAGTCATTTCTGTGCTTTATTTAGACAGAAATAGCCATTCGGTAAACATCATTTAAAATGGCATCACTGTCTATGTATTTACTAAACACACAGACAGTTACACATGACTAAAATTATTAGTGGCTGAAGCTGAAATCCCAGAAATAAGCCAGTAGAAACAGTCAAAAACATCAGCCTTAAAATGAAATCTTTATGATGAAAGTGTAAGGCTGATTGAAAACAGAGCCTGAACTCTATAAGTGAGGTTGTTATAAGTGGAGAAACAAAATCAAGCCCAAGTCAGAAAAGACAGTAACATAAAAACATTAGTTAGGAAAATTAGAGCACAGAAAACACCTTTATTGGTAGGAGTACTCCAGGACCAAGGATGGGAACTACTGTCTTGATACAAGGTCTTGACTCTTCAGCTCAATTTTTTTTGCATTCTTCATGACTGTAAATTGCGTGTTGTGTGAGAGCTGGTGTGAGTGTCAAGGGGAATAATCCAAATGTGTGTGTGAAATAGCATGCGCTGCACCATGCTCATTATCTCTGCTCTGCTTTCTTCCTCCCTTCTCCTCCTATCCTCTTGGACTGTGGCTATTCAGCCCTCGTCTGGCTGATTATCTGCTAGCTGCCTGAGCGACCCGTCTAAACCAACCCCCCGCCCCCCAACCCCACCCCCAACGCAGTGTGGCAGGATGGCCCGTCTCTGTGTGGCAGGCGCTCTGTCGGCCCCAGTGAGACATCAGCGCTGCTGGAATGGGTGCTGACACAATGGCAGCAAGAGACTGGAGGATCCGTGACAGGGTGCTGTCCACTCCTACAAACCCCCCAGCTCACACGTCTTATCTGTGCAGCTGACAATGCATGGCCACAACTTTTAATGGTTCATTCCTCTTGATGTCAGGCAATGAGTTCCCTGCCTCTGTCTGACTGTCTAGCTCACCTTCTGTGTTTGTGTGTGTGTATGTGTGTGTGTGCATGTGTATGTGTGTATTTTTGTTTGTCTGTGGCTTGCATATTACTTCTGCGTAATATGATTGTGTCTGTGTATATACAAGTCTAGTGTTTGTGCTGGGGGGGGTGAAATTGTGAGCCTATTGAATGTCTCTAACACCCACCTGCCTCACTGTGCATATAAGGCACAGACACAATCAGCCATTTGTCTGACTGGTTATCAACAGGCACCAGCAGTGCGCCCCTCGGCTTTTCACATTAGTCCCGTGCACCCAGACAGACACACATGCGCGTATACACACTTCCCATATGCCTAGTCTGACAGTGCTGTGACAGACCTTACATTTGAATGCCAAAGGTAGAGAAAGCATCTCTGAAAGTCCTGTGCTAGGGCCATTCTGTTCCGACTCTGATTGCAGAGCTAGGAAGAGACTGTCACATGAACCACACATAAAATTACGCACACAAACACACACTTTCACACAGGTCAATATGATAGCCACAGCCTCTGCTCGAGCGATTCATGCTAGGGTCTAAAAATAAGACTGTGCCATTAAAGATGTTGTTCCATCACTCAGGATGGAGCAGGTTCTCAACTAATCTATTTATATTGTTCAGACAATTATATCCTGCACACTGGAAACTCAAATCACTAAATTGAATTTGAACCTGCCTTTCATATGATCTGACCCCTTTAAATTCAAACCATTAATATGTTCAGTCCCTTTTTTTGTGGCATGAATAAATGTAATATTTATCATTATAATTAGCATTACAGGTTTGAACTGCTGGACTGACGGTGTAGAAAGGCTTACGTTTTATTATACAATCAACAGACTGGCTAGTGTGGCAAGCCAAGGGCCTAATTAAATCTGAAGAAAAATGAAACACCAAAGGTTACAGACATGAAAAAGTATATAGGAATTTATTATGAGTGATTTTCCCTGAAGCTCACTTGAGGAACTTGTTTTTTTTCTGGGTTATTATTGGGAATGTTAGCTAACACATTAGCTAACAAAGTCAAGTGGTGAATCATTAAAGGGAAACAGCGTTCAATATTCACTCCTATCCAGAAGCGGGGCCATTTCAGAGGCAGTGTCCAAACTGTAGGTCCCCGCATCCCACAGTCTATGGAAGAGGAGAAAAAACAATAAATAACTTATTGATCTACCTTGTAGTAAAGCATAAGAATCTTAACCAGTGGGAAGCCTTGTACATAATTGGCCCTGCAAGCAACATTCATCTTGATTACATTCAATTTGAACCTATAAGGATTGGGTAACTATTGGTCATTCATCAAAGTCACATTGGCAGGACTTGGTAAATGGAACTGGGTCTGTTTGGACCTGTTTCATCAAAACCAAGTGGTGTATCACCCTAAATATTTGGGTTAACAAGTGTACAAGAGAGAGAGAGACTCATTAATTATGCTCTTAATGTGCATTCATATTTATACGTTTTCATGTTATATTTATGTTAATTACATTTTGTGACCTTCTCCAAAAAGCACTACCAGAGCAATGCACACGATAAAGCAATAATGGACGAAGTACTAACTGCTTCATTTTACCATGTTATTGTGTCTCTCTAATGGGAACATAACCAACTGCATAGCAATTAATAGGCCTACATAGAGAGTGCATGACATATCTGGGATTTGATAAAACCACAGGATGAGCTGCTACACCCCACATGTTTTACTCACATTGAAGAGTACTGCAGAATGTAATTTTGAAGCCATAACAGAGAAATGGAATAACATCTTAAAGGAAAATCCCTGATTCAATGTTATCCTGAGCAGATATTTTTGCCAATTTATTTATTTAGTTATTTAATTTTGTATCTGGTGTCTTAACAGAACGGTATCAGGTATAAATATACGGTATAAATAACTGTACACAAGCCACATTATACGCACATCTTCTTCTTCTTCTTCTTCTTCTTCTTCTTCTTCTTCTTCTTCTTCTTCTTCTTCATGCTTATTTGTATGTTTATCCTTTCAAAGTCACTGAAATTCTTTGAGACACTTGACATTTTGAAAAAAATAAAAAGTGAAGCAGCTGCTCGGTGTCAGTCTGCATCCCTGAAAGTCATTGGTTTGACCTTATTGTAGTCAAGAGACAAAGCCGCTTTCAATAAAGCGGCAGCTGTTGTGGAAGCTGAATGAAAGTTTTTCATTTGTTTGTTTGTTTACTTCTGTTACCTATGGAAGTAAACACTCTGCAGAATGCTGTCATGTCCAAAAAGTGGATTTGTCTCTCAGCCTTGTGTTCTTCTGGCCCATGCCGTTTGATGGGGGATTACTTTGCCTGGGAGCGAGGCCTACAACAAGGAAGAGGCTGACAGGGATTTGAGACTTATCGAATGGCAGCACGGATCCTGAATAAACAATTAATAACAAAGGGAGCGGGAGTTTAACATGAAGTTGTAAAGAATTGTTGACTGCGGTCATTAGACTGGGCAGAACTTTTTTTTCTGTTTGAGAAGAGATTAATGAGTCCCTGTTTAACAATCGCTCATTAGAGAGAGAACACAATTACGTGAAGGAAACCCATGCGGAAGCAAAGCAGTGATTTTGAAAGCAGATCCCAGACATCTGACGTGCCCTGTGTTTGTATTCATGCGGTGCCTGAATCTGCTTATGAACTGAACTCTGACCGGTGTCAATCTGACTCCTGTGTTCCTCACCAACAGAGTGTATTCAATCACATTAAGTCTCAGACTGGCTGTTGCGAAGAGACAGGCGATGTGCCCTTTCTTTGATGAATTCTATGCTTCAGCAGCTTGACCCAGAGCATATGTTATGTCAGACTCTTTTTGAATGGGTAAACAGGATTGTGTGCATGGACAATCTTTTAACATACGCTGACTTCTCCCGCCCTGCGGGCGCTGAATAAAAGATCCCTTTAAAACAATGGATTGATTGTGCTCAATGCCAGGGGCCCTTCGCACTGCAAAAAGTGTTTAACTCTGCATTATTACCCCTTAATTAAATCCAAATAGCAGCAATACAATGTAAATGATTGCTTTTGATGAGAGGACTCTATCTGCCTCCATTCAAAGTCAATGGCCCGGAAGGCAAAATACATTCACGTGTCTTTTCATTTTTTTGGCTTGTCTGCCGTTTCACTGGTGCAATGGAGCGCTCACATCTGAGAAAGATAATCTGAAATCCCTTTTGTCAACAGCCACATGTTCCCGTTCTCTCAACGCTCTAGGGTCTGAGGATATCTCAACCTCGTACACACTCACATTAGCACGCATGTGTTGTTATCTGCTTCTGAGATGTGCACACACTCGTGCAATTTCGCTTCTCTTTCCTCAGCGTTGGAGCTGGTGGAGGGTGCGATGCAAGAGAGTGTTTGAGTGCTGCCTTTTTGCGGGCTCCTTTTGTCCTTGCAGATAGAAATCCGCCCTCGTACATCCAACTATGAAAACGGAGGGAAATTCACTGGAGAAAATGAAAGTGAATCTCTTTTTTATTCTTTCTTTCTACTGCTGAGGGAGGAGCTGCGCGTTAGAGTGGGATAAACTTGCCGTGCATGGTCTCTGTGTCTTTGGCTTAAAAGGCTTTTGTCAAACTGGGTCAATCCAGCGCTTTCATAATAAGTTGTGAATAACTTTGTGGCTTCATTATCTGCACGCGTCAACTGTGATTTGTCTTTTTTTTTTCTCCTATGGAGAGACAGGAAAACATCTCACCTACTACAAAGAGGGCACTGAGCTGCTGGTGGTCAAAATCCATTCCCTCTTTCATGTACAAACCTCAGTCCCTTGCATGCAGGCAATTAGATGTTATTCCATGGCAGCATCCGATCTGATCAGAGCTGCTTTGAAGTCACCAAACTTTTCCTGTTTTCTCAAAACCAAAGCATTGCATCACATGTTTACTTTAGGCATTTCTGCAGAGTGAAAGTAATCATTGCCTCGTCCGCATTTCTAGTGATTTAAAATGCTAAATGTGTTCATTCCTACCTTTTTATGGAATGGATTCTACATGTAATAAGTGATTCTTTGAAATGAAAGAACATTTCTGCCCACGAGCTCAGAGAACCCCGCGAGCCGGAGTGCAGATGAAAGCAAGCTCCAAGTTCAATTAAATAATGAAATGTCTCCAGGCGAGTGTCACTGCCAAGCAATCATACTGACTTTTTATTTTACGATTTTGTGATTACAGAAAGATTAGTCACACATCGGGTCATGCTTCTGGTCAAGGTGCTTTAAATTAGCATGTCCCTGTTCTAGATTTGTGGCTAAATGCGGTGTGAAAAGGCCCATACACCTGTCAGAATAACTCTGAGGAGTACTTTTGATCTGAAAAGGCCCACAAATTGCAGGCTAAGTGACTTGTGGATTCAAAATTCAATTTTTTAGGTTTAAAAATACTGTACAATTTCTGCGTAGGGATGTGTAACCTACAAGAGAAGTTGTTTGAGCTGTATTATGGCTTCCTGTCCTCTTTGTCGTTTTATTGGCAGCATATTTCACCTGGGCTGAAACCTTTTTGCCCATGGTGTCTAATGTCCACGTGTTTCCACACTCACTCATTAGCTGTCTGGCTACTTGTTAGTGCCCTCACCTCCCCACACCACTATGAAAGGGAGGCCACTAATTGAAAGTGCGTTGTGCGGGAAATGAACAGTGTCCACTGAGTGGCTGGTGTGTGACAGGGCTAACCAGGAGCAGCTCTGTCATCCCGTCCAGAGACAGCACCAATTAAAAGAGAATGGAAGTGGGGATGTGGTGAGAAGCGCTTGTGTCTTTGAAGCAGGGTTCTGCTGCATTATGCTAATGGTCCTGAATAAGTAGCCCGTGTAAGGCCCTATTATTATTACTTGTTGTGCTCAAATATTGGCTTGTTGGGTTGGACCTTCATAACCCAGTGATCATATTGAGGATTCAACAGTTAACTCATAAATCAGGTCTTGCCAGAGGTAAAATGAGGTGTGAAATAGTAGGTGGACATTGGAGTGGAGTAGACAAGAGGTGGGGGGACTAGGGAGGCAGGCTACCTTGGGACTTGTAGAGTGTAACTCCACAGTGCCATCTGGTGTGTCAACAAGAAAGTTCATGGTGACCCATTCAATATGAAAATAAAGGCATCATATTTTAAGAAAATATAAAAGTACTGTAATTAGGGAGTCAAATATTAGAATAACAATACGTAACTCTTTGAAAAAACTGCCAATTTAAGGCTGATGGCACTCAACAGACTGTCAGCACTCAACAGACTGTCAGCATGTTAAAGTCTGATTTCATTGTTTGATTTTCAGGATATACCTAAAGCAGGTCTGTAAACCATTGCGTTTCTACCCTTATCATTCCATGAAATCAATTAATAATGTCTTTTGCAAAGTACTGCAGCATTTATATTAAAAAAAACAATATTGCTTTATTTATATCTTTACATTATATCTGACCCAAACAAGAACTGATTTCTTGAATGACAAAGCCCAGTCATAATAGATTCAATAAGACTCTTCTGAGTCATTTTTAGGGACACATATATCACCCGGCGGATGCAGTAAATGGTAGTAAATGATAAATACAAATAGTGGTTCTTATGATTGCCTGCCAGTATGGCATTCTGAATAGTAAGTTTGCACTTTGATTAAAGCAGCTCTACCTGCCACCTCTGTGGGACTCTGCAGAGCTGGAGTGTATTTCAGCGTCGCAGAGGCTAATCAGCACTGCAGAAACCCCCAGCTCATTGGAAAACCCTGCCAGATGTTTCAACTTCCTGAGGCATAAATATTCTGGAAGGTTCTTTCAGTTCCAACGAAGCCTGGAGGTTAGGAAGCAACAAACCAACCCTGTGGTTTCTTATTAAATCTATAACCTGATCTGTCGATTTCACTCACAGCAAGGACACACACAGGCCACACATTAGTACAGTACAGACTAGCACTTCTCACTGGCACACAAATTACGTATCACTGAGTACAGTGAAATGGATCGTAAATAATATTTACTCAACCCATAATTCATATTCCAGAAGAATTAACATACTTACTTCACATTAACACCAGACTAAGATAATTATCTGCATTTCTTTACCTGATCTCTAGGTACTGCACCTAAAGCACTCTATGAACGATAATTGCAATGCTTTTCCCTGTACTTAATAAATGAGGTAAATAGACATTGACTGCAAAGTTGTATCCATTATGAATGTGCTTCTAAACTATTGTCTCTGGAAAGCATGAGCTACAGTAGACTGATGAATGCTGTTCCTTGTTGGAGGGAGCTTACTATCTGTGGCATCTCTCCAGAGAAGCCTTTTGGCACTTTTCATTTAAATAATGTAACACAAAAGCCAAAAAATCTCAAAGATTTCAAATGAACACAACCAAAGTCCCCACAGTGCATGTGCATTTAGTCAAACATGAAAGGAAAATGAGGATATTCAAAGAATGCAAAAGAAATAATAAAAATCACTGATGTTTTCTTTGTTGCTGAGCACTTGCATCAGAAACCCTCTTGCAATTGCTCAAGAAAGTGAAAGGATTTCAGATAAATGACATATCAATAAAATCTCACCTTTAAGAATTATTCACTTTGCTGTAGAGGAGATGGTAAAAAAAAATATATAGTGCCTTTAAGATGTGTCATAAAATATGATGCCATCTCTGCACATTTGACTGCAGGGATCCTTCTGGCGTCATATCAGTGACAACCTTAAGTGATCTACTGAAAGCATAGGAAGAGTGAATAATAGCAGAGAGAGTGACACATTTGCTGCTGCTCATGCCATTTTCTATTTTGCCGTTCTGTGTGCTACTGCCATCTTGTGGTTTAAAATTTGCTTCGGATGTTAAATTTATGTATATTTATTTTAGCCATGAGCTCAGCCACAGAGATTGTGTCTCAATTCGTAACTGTCACTAGCAGTGAAGCAGTCCAAGTAGCCTGCAGTTAATTTTCGACATAAAAAATTAGGATGAATGTGTACTCGCGAGTGTGTGTACGTGTGTGAGAGCTTTTTAATTGGTGTCTAAAGGTGTGAGGAGTTTGGATTACCTCGCGTTTACTGAGAGGCCAGATTTCAAGCTTGCTCCAGGGTGCAGTTGAACTCTGGGAAACAGACAGATTTGATTATGTCTTCATTTGCATAGTGCCCCCTTGTCTTAGGGCCGGACCCCGATTAAATTTCAGCAGAGAACCTGGCTGCAGACCGGCAGAGGGCCCGGCATTTCTCTGTTTCAGTGGAGTATGAAAACCACAAGGCTAAGGAGATCCCATCTGCAGCTAGAACAGGAGGCCAAGAGCCCAAATTTAGCAGAGCAGAAGCTGAACGCACAAAAAAGGGGGGAACGTTTCGTTTGCACATCATGGATTATTGCACACATATACAAACACTAAATCCATTCTTATGTTCAAATTGATAGACAAGCGAGCTTTGAAACTCCTAAAAAATGAAATGAGATGAAAAACGGGTGCCAAAAACGTCAGTGTTTTTTATTTCGCCTCTGCTGAAGTATCTTGCTCCCAATACGCGTTTCATTTCCAAAGCCATTAGTGCACACGTTCTTGAGCTGATGTAAATCAGCAGTGTTGAAGTCCCCTCTCCCCGATCCTGTTTGTTTAAATACTCTTTTATGAGGCCTCAGTTCCTTTACGTCCCCCAAAGCCCCTGACCTTGTGACCTGCATCTGTGAGTTGCCGTGCCATTTTTAATATCCTGACTGTTGATCGGGCCTGAACTGCCGGAGCTGGCTCGTGTGACGTGTACTGGTTCATGTCATAATTTATTATACGCCATTTTTCTTACACAACCACGTTTACTGCAGCTGCCAGAGTGGTAACTGGCGAAGCTTAAGAGTATTATCTGGAGGATTGTTTTGCATATATTACAGGGTTAAGTGCAAACCAATCTGGTTTATACAAACACAGAAATCCAAACAACGACTGCATTGAGGCTGATGAGTTCCACGCCCGCTCACTCGGCAAAGGCTTCCCCCCACGCACATATGCACTGTTTGAGGCTGATTGGTTGTATAAAATACAGAGCTGACTTTGATTACATTGCATAAAGTAATGCACGGATGATTCGTCGAGCCACAGATAGACAGAAGCAACCCCGGAAAGGCAAGGCTGCTTTATGCAAGCTCCGGGTGGACGGATTATGGCAAAATTAAAGGAGGCTGATTGCAAGAAAGTAAAACACTCGTCTGCGGTGTATCCTCAGTAACCTTTGTGCGTGTGCGTGTGTGTGTGTGTGTGCGCGTGCGCGTGTGTTCGTGCGTGCCTGCGTGTGTGTGTATTGTTTTTTGGCGACGGAGAGGGTCATGCAGTGAATGTGTGGTGAATGTAAAACCTTGCAGCCACCTTAACACCCTGCTGCTGTCAGGAGTTTGTTATGGGTAAAGTAGTTCAAGAGGGCTCAAAATACAAGCTCACAAAGGCAGAGTGAAATTGTCTTGGCATTTTAAATGGAACACCTCCGTGTGTAGTGGAAACTAATCCCCATCGCTGTTTTATTCTTCAGTGGACACTGAGAGGGGAAGTATTTGTGGTTATGGGGTCGGTCCATGGCTGGAGCAGCAGATATAGCCTATTTCCTTCTTAGTCATCAGATGAAGTTACTGATTAAAAAGACAGAGTCTGCCTTATATCACTTGTGTTTTCCCCTCACTGTCCCTCTTTGGGTTTTTGCATTTGTAATCCCACAAGCAATAACAAGCATCTCGCATTACTGTCGCTGTAGTGCACGTCCGTTTTCCCCACCAGAACATGTAGGCGTCAAGCAAAGAGGCCCGTGTCTTCTGGCCCTCTGGTTAGAGGAAGAGTTTAGTGAACAATCAAATTGTATCCTCTACGTTTGTTTATGTAATGTTGACACCAGTAAAATAGTGACAAATCTACTTTGCTTTACAATTGTTAGTATGTAGCTGTCTTCCACAAACAGAATTTAACAATACATTTGTAGCAAAACACGTATTTTTGTGAGGGAGCTTTTAGAGACATTAAATGCTTAAAGGTTCCTAAGACCACCACCTCTGTAAGTAATTCTGACTCGGCCAGTTTCTGCAAACTGGAGCATTTCTCATTGAAGGACTTTATTAACATCTTAAGCAGAAATTTTGAATAAATGGTTGAATTCTGCTCTAAGAACTCGACAGAAAGTGTGTGATGATTTAGGCATGCAGTTTGCTCATGCTAACTGGTGTACATAGGCTTCCATTGTCATGTTAGCTACTTTAGCCTCATTGCTCCAGTGCAAAATTAAAGAAATTTTAGACACAAACCATATCTTGTCTGATTGAGTATGTTAAGAGTAAGTGAGGGAATAGTATAAAGTTTGATTTTGTCCCAGAACTTTTCTTTAAAGGAAAGAAAGTTCATTTCCATCCATGTGTGTGTGTGTGTGTGTGTGTGTGTGTGTGTGTGTGTGTGTGTGTGTGTGTGTGTGTGTGTGTGTGTGT
>JBBPCW010000001.1:40440088-40450331 GCA_037974425.1 Phenacogrammus interruptus
CAGTCCTGTATCTATGCTCATGGCTCAGCTGACACTGAGAGCATTCATAACGCTGAACATGTAATGGGACAGCAAATACATTTCAAACAGACACACAAAAAATATCCCTGACAGGCAAATAGCCTCACAATATCAGAACATTTTAACTTGGCCATATGTCAAATGCAGCGATGGAAAAGTAAAAGCAGTACCTGATGTTTGGTGAACGCTTTTTCCCAGCATGAAGCTGCATATCAGACACACCTCGTTTCTGAAAGAGCCCACTATAATGCCTACTGTAGCATTCGCTCACAAATGCCTGTGAGCTGTCGACCAAACATAAGAGTCTAATACTGCTGTTCAGTGATGAATAAAAGCTTTCCAAAATTTTCTTTTTTTCCCTCTCTGTTTGCCACAGAGCACAGCTGCCTGTCTATCTAAATATGCAATTTCTTTTCTTTGCGAATATGACTCTTGGCTGGGTGTCTAACAGATTAGATTATATTGATAGAGAAGACATATTTGGAGATTGGAAATTAAATGGAGTTTCTCATGCCATAGCCCTTAATTTGTTTTTCGTTCTTATTACATGTGTTCCCGGTTACTGTATTCGCTGATTTGCTACGTCTGTTATTTTATATTACCACCAATTTGTGCGCATCTAATGCTAAAACACACTAGTTTTCACTCGCGATCAGTAAAGCTTTTGCTAGCAAAGGATTGGGATAACTCTCCAGCAGAGAATTTGCTGAAGGTTGGTCTATTTATCTCCCGAAAAGGCATAAACTGTGAAAAAAGAGAAGTACAGCACACACTGTCACTGAACATGTACGTTACTAAAATGGAAAGTAAATCAGTGAGCACATCTGAGCACATCGATGAGCACATCTACCACTGCTAAGTCGACATTAGAGCAGTTCTTATGTCCTATTTTTAAGGTACTTTCAGTGTAAGAATATGTTACATTTTCATAGGAATACATTTCTATAACCCTATACTGCTCATTTTAACCATTAACTAATAACCATACCCCCTTCTGTAAAAAGCTAAAAACATTTACTCACTACTTGCGTCTATATTCTGACCACAGATTTTGTGTTAACTTTTTCTGTGTCCAATGAGCAGATTCAATTGAGTAGGTTCAGTGAGAAGTAAAAAGGTTCAGTTTACCGGATGTGGAACAATGAAAAACAACTAGAAACAGATATGGCTCAGTTTAAGCATGTCCATCTCATTCAATAACATTCAGACCTTTAACTGCATTGCAGCAGTGTCTTGATTGCATAGAAATGACATGCAGCTCTGCTTCATCAGCACGTAACATGCTGCTTCTCGACAGCGGTATCTCCATAACGCTTTCCTTTAGGTCACCATCTCCCTGTGTTATAAATGGACATATGAAACAACACAGTCAACCAAGCCTGAAATTTGGACCTGATTGCATGGCATTGAGTCTGCTGCAGTTCAGCAGAGAGCAAGTTGATGGTAGAGTGAACGATAGCCTCCCACACACTAAACACTTCAGACGCTGCTGATACTCCTTGTGTGAGCTACTCTGGATTTTTCAACCCAACGAATGAGGTTAGCTGAGAAACGCCAGACAAATGCTGCTGCTCAGAGACATCTTCAATTTCCTGTGACGTTCCTGCTGAAAAGGAGAAAAAAAAGGTTCAGCGGAGCCTCTTTCAGGTCAGACAGCTTAGAAATAAAGTTTCCATCCCACCTACCATGTGGTGCCCTCTCCAAGTACAAGCCCAGTCCTACATCTGTATTTATCCTGTTACACAAATCCACCAGGATCCAATTCATCTCGCCAAACAGTCGGAAAATATGTGAATTCGACAGGGCCGACAAAAGCAGCACTTGTGGAGCACATCGTGTCCCTCAATCTAATTCTCCATGATCTGAGCTGCAAAACATGCCAGACCGTCTTAATACTTTGTATCAAATCCCTGCAAAAGCGTATAATTTCCATTGATTGCTCACACTTGCGGCCTACTCACAAACACACCGGTAAGCTGGCTGGGGAGCACCTCCGCAGCACACATTTCTCGGTCTCGCTGTTTCTCCCACTGTTGCCAACATATTTATTTTTCACTTTCTAAGTGGTGGCTAAAAGGGAAAAGAGAGAACAAAGAGTCATTCTGTAAGCATGTGTAAAGTTAATATAGCTCTATTTTTTCCGCGTTCCTGCTGAGTTGGGAAATATTGTGCTGGGGTTTTTTTTCAGTTTGGCCCTCTCATGTTCCATTTAGGCTGGTTTGAGAAAATGCAGGGTGTTTTCCATCATACAGTGAAAAACACAAGACATTTGGAGTTATTTAGAACCTAGAATTTACAATACAGCACTGTAGTTTGTGGATTGTTTCTACAAAATCCACAAAAGGAGCCTTTTTCACAACCCAGACATGCAAACAACTGCAGTGTTAGTCCACAGAGGGTGCACAAATGCAATCACACACAATGTCTGAGCTAAGGATTTGCTTCTAATCTGCACATGCCTGCAATATCTAATATGTATGGCACAGATGTATGGAAATAATGTATGAAGGGGAGTAGTAAAATGTTTATTTGGTGTAACTTTTAAGAATTCCCCCCTTTTTTAAAACATCAGAACGTTCGACCTTCAGACCTCAGACCTCAACCGCTTTTTACAGACATAATACTGCAGTGATGTCTTATTCTTCAGCCTCCAGGACAAATACTTAATTTCCTTCCTCTCATAGAAATATTACAATTGAAATTCACTATGTGGACGTTTCAGGCACTGTTATTTCTCCCGTAAGTTTCTGTTTTATGAGGTTTTTTTAATTGTTTGGGTTTTAGTTACAACATTGACAATCCACCACAGAAGGTATTTATTCACTGGGGCTGCTACACCAGACCCACAAAAATGATAACTCAGTCATCAGTCATATTTATATTTAGATATCACATGGAATTATAGTTTTAAACACATCAGAGGCTTGTTGCACTCTCTCTCTCTCATGCTCTCGGAGGCCTCCTACAACTCTAAAAGAGCTTCTGTGAAGAACCACTTTTACCAGCTGGAAAAAGTCTTGTTCAAGCAGAACATGGCCTCCAGAAAGCTGTCACTTCATAAGTCAAAGCTCGAGTGGAGACAGGTCACTAGCATTTCATAACCGCACACTCTCCATGCTGCTAGCATGGAAACCAGTGGGCAACTTACAGCCACTTCTTTTCAGTCCCTGAAAGCTAATCATAGCTCTTCGGTAGTTCAGGCAGAAAGTTTACCATGGCAAATGTTTGCTTCTTGTGATATATCATAAACATTTTTTTTTTCATTTCTTACTTATTACATACATTATTCAACATGTCATTTATATAATGTAGACCTTTTGTGATATAGACAAATAGTAATGTTACAAAATTACAAAATTACAAAATCATGCAAAGGAGAATGACTCCATACAGGTGTTAGTGGAGTGTACACAGTGAGATTAAACAGTGCAGATATTATACACATATATCACATGAAAAAATGCGTTCATTAAAAGGAGATCCTCCAAGTAACTGTTATACCCATAAAAGAAATTTCTTAAAAGGTTTACGACTGTCACCAGCAATATTAAGAAAAATTAAAGAGCTGTCATTTCTTTGCATGGCTTTCCTTCATGACACAGAACCTGTTGTACATTGTTCTTTAAACAAACTAAAATGTTTCTTTATATCATCAAAAGGTGATCTAATATTGTTTCAAGTAATAGAACCTAGAATTTATTTGGTGATATAAAATTAATTTTGCTGACAGTTAGAAAGTTAGCTTTTCTGAAACCCAATGTTTTGCTTGGATTGCAACAGCAGCGAATGTGCCACAGAAATGTAGAGAAGTTTTATTTTATTTGCAGTTTCTAATTGCAATAAACATCAAAAAGGCCAGGTTTTACAAGTCTTTGGTTTACTCTTGGTAATCTCTTGGTTTCTGCTCACAACAGAAGCATTCAGCAACTTGCATTTAAAGCCTGGACTGGAGATAGGCATGTTGAAGACAAGTGAAGAGTGAAAGTGGATTAAAGGAACGTTAAGCTGGCAGCACACCTCTTTTTTCACCTCTTTAGTTACATCATTACCTCACACTGACACTGACGTCAGTGAACTCTCTCTCTCTCTCTTTTTCCCCTTCTCTCTCTCTCATTCTCTCTCACTCTCTCTTTGGACTACAATTTAATATGTATTGCTTTATTATACGTGTGTTGTTTTTTCTAACGTGGTAATTAGGCCTCTGTTTTGATACTGTGTTTGCTTTTCAGCCCTTAATTAATAACGTGGCGTAATTTATTATACTACTGCTCATAAAACTTAAGCACCTCTCAATCCTGGATGTATAATCTTTTTGTAGGAGCCCAAGGGTAAAGCTGACACTTCGCTCTAGCCAGCAAAAAGCTGCTCAAGAAAGCCTTTGTTTCTTTCTTTCTTTCTTTTTTTTGACACTGAAGGTCTAATATCAAAGATGGAAACCTTTAGTTTAGATATTTTCTAGGAAAATAAAAGAGGCTTGGATATTCTAGCCTGCTTTGGGGATTTTTATTAACAGATGAGTTGGCTTTACGAACCAAAGCTGTCTGTGTGAGTTTGGATGTGTGTCTGACAAGATACGGTGACTGCTTGTATTTATGTCATACGCAATAATGTGGTGTAGTCAGGAGAAGCCCCTGATCCCCTCTCGTAATAGCCCTTCTTAACTGCCCTTTTATCACAGGCAATTTCAGAGATTCTTTGGGGATACATTTTTTTTTTCTGTCATGGGATCATCGTATTGCAATAAATTCCACCTTAAAAAAGTGTGGTCCTATGTTTTATGAAGTCCAAGTTCAATCAGAGTGCATGCAAAACTAGGCCCCAGGTTTCTGGGTTTCATCTGATTTGCGGTGGCAATAAAAGAAAAAAAAAAACTGCACATGCTGCCCGTTTCAGATGTGTTTTGGATTGAAAATAGGATTAATGTGCTAAAGTGTGATTAGAATGGTTAAACACAATTAATTGGAACAGACTTGCATCACCAGGGGAGCCAATGGGGCCCGTTTTGGGACGTGCTCCAACTCACCAAGTGAACAAAGCGCACCAACTGTCCAGGATTTTCCATGTCTCCACTGGTGCGCCTTTTTCTTTCGCATTTTCTCATAGCCAGCTTGTCTCAGAGCAGATTAAATACAGCTGAGAATGTTGCTGTAGGCCTGCAGCGCGGGACCCTCTGGGAATAGGCAGGAACCGCGAGCTTGGATACGGCCGGAGCTGTGCTGCTTGAAAACAGCCATGCACCCAGGGCAGAGGTCCAGGTGGATCGACAGGGGAGAGGGGAGTAATTTGGGGTTATTTAAAATGATCTATTAAACCCATGAACTTTAATCAGTGTTGCTACTATACTGACAGCTATGATTTACTTACAAATCAGTAGGACAGGGATGGGAGGGGACGGGATGAACGCAGAATGGAGTGCTTGATTTGGCTTTGAGAGGAGGTGAAGGTAGAGGTGCAGACGGAGGTGCTGCGTGCTCAGGATTCCTGGCCAAATAAGCGGCTTCATTAGATCCTCAGTGCACTATGCTAAGTCCTAGCCTGCAAGCATTAAGGGATATAATCCAGCATTTTTTCAACTTACACTCCTCTTGCTGCATCTGTATTTAGATGTTGCTTCAGCACCTGCCCATTGGCTTCTAATACTAGTGTGTTTTGTTTCAGCACCTGCCCCATGGCTCCTTTTGGGTCATCAGATTTTTCAGGCAGTTCAGTTTAAGCTTATTGTCATACTGTACTGAGTAACAGTGTGCATTCAAGCTATTCTCAGGTGTAGAACATGTGTGAACAGTAGCAGTGACATATAGGATCAAGCATAAATCAAAAACACAAATAATGTGAAGAAGTTACAAAAAGTATCCTTACTATGCAAAAAATCTGAAAAGTTGTTTTACAGTACAAGAAGTGTGCATATGTTATGAATAAAATGCAGCAATTGTGCAGGAGTTATTTTTACATTTCAAAAAGTATAAATGTATGCTTACAGGGTAAAAGCATGCAGAAGGAGTGCATGCAGTGAAAAGTGTGCAGTGTGTTATCCTTACAGTACAAAAAAGTGTGCAAACCGGATCTTAACATAAATTCTGACCATTAGCACTACCTCGCATTGATTGTGCAAAAGTTATGCCCACAGTGCAAAAATGTGCAAAAGTTATTGCAGTGTAAAATTTGTGCAAAAGTTATCTTGACATTCCTCTGTAGTAGCAACCCAGATTTGAAAGCGCAGTTTACAGTGTTTAAGTAATTTAAAGTGTATTCAGTTGTTCGCAGTGTAAACTTAATAAATATATAGATAAACCGTTCATAAACTGCAAAGCTGTATGTAATCAGAGACATCTGAGTAGCACAGTAATGTGCCAGTGTTTAAACATTTTTTTACACATGACCACATTACTCTTTCTTGTAACAGACACCCTGATACAGATGCAGCAGAAAGAAACTGGGTTGGAAAATGCTGAAGCATTCCTCTGACCTAGCACACAAGGAAATGAACCCGTTCTCTGTATATAAACTCAGTGGAGCCTGAACACACACCTGAAATCTCCCGACAAACTCTCCCAGCAGAGCTAGCGCTTCACAAGCAATTAGCCTCTCCAGCTTGTGGATCTGAGAAAGAACACCACCCATAAGCAGTGAAGAACTGGACAATAACCGGAAATCTCAAGGTTTTGTGGTTCAGCAAAGGCTACAAAGGCCTGCCAGTGTACTTTAGTGGATTGATCTTCGAAAACTACATTAAGTGCGCAAAAATGTCTCTTTGGAAAAGCATCACAACCACAAACATCATTGCTAAATACAGTTTGAATACATTGTATACACTCTCCACCAGTCAAGCTGACCTTAACACCACAGCACTTTTGCGAAACTCTGGCTTTGCCCGAAAAACAAAAATATTTAGTTGCAGTTAGCATGCCTGTGGTTCCTCATCTTAAGGGTTGCAAAACTCTTGCTGTGTCACCAACCGGACCTTCAGGACATGAGAAAAGCGCTTGTGTTATTTGCATTTTGACTTGTCACGTATTTGGTATTGTTTGGATTTGCGGCAGGTCAGGAGGGGAGGCGAACCGAGTATTGGTTGTTCCAGAAAAAAGAAAAGAGGAAAGAGCAATAATGTCTTCATTTGTTCGCACCAAAGAAACTACAGCAGCAGTGCCATTCTCGAGATTGATAACAGGTGTCATAAAAGCTCAGGCCACACTGCGGCTGAACGGAGGACGGTGATTACTCTTCTTCGCTTGCGAGTTACAAGGGCTGGAAGATTCTGACATGTCATAAAAATATATGGGCTCTGGCAGTGGCAGCCCGTAAACAGCTGCTGAACCCTATAAAACCATTACAAGTTCCTGCTCAGGTTAGAGCAAGGAAAAAGACATAAAGGGTAAGGACAAATGATGATGGAGAATGCCCGGACCACATTTTTGGCCAAAGTTTGGAATATCTGTCGTTTCAGATCAAGGGGAAGACTTGGATTGTTTTAATCATTTTCTTCTGTATAAGTGTATATGCAGCAACTTATCTTCAACCTTTTATTGCTGAAGATTTGTGTAAAAATCATCACTTTCAGATTCTTACATTATCTAAAAATTCTAGTTTGAAAATTTCATGATAAACTGACCAATAGAAATGCTCGAAAATAAAATTTTATCACATTATTGTATATGAAAGTTAAGACTATTTAGATTTCTCTTACAATGTTCCCATTTTGGAGCTAGTTTTATTACAACAGTATATGTGTACACAGTGATGCTCATGATACAGACTATATGTCACATAAGCACTGTGATATGAGTAACTGGAAGTAACTGGCTAGACAAAATCTAGCCAATTTTGTGTCTGCACAGGTCAATGTCTAAAAGACAACAAAGTTAATTTATTGAGGACTTTCAGAATCAAATCAGATTTGCCAGATACGTTATTTAAAATAAAGAAAATGAAACTTTCAAAAAATGTCCTTTCATTTTGAATCATCTCTACTGGTCCTCTCATTATAGAATATTCACACAATGTACAGAACCCCAGGCATTTTCAAATTGGATAAGAAAGTAAAGACAGACAAGTTTTTACTTGGAATGTATGATATATTTGTATTTGTATGCAGTGAACCATACAATATCTGGACACCCTAATTATATATTAACATCTACCAGCTGGAAAGTGATGAAGAAGCTTCTACTGACCGAATCCTAAAGATCAAATGAAGACTTGACCTGTAAAGGTACAGTTTGCCAGACCTCCAGGAAAATGCTGTTAGCAAAAGTCACCGCGTTCACTGAATTAGCATATACAAAAGGCTAACAGGAAATCTATAGGGAGACTGTCAGAGACTGTTGAGAGTTCACATTCATCACCTCGCACTTAAGCCAAGGGGAAACATGCTGAACGGAGGGTTTCAGTGTGTGACAAGGTAAACTACTACATTTCAAAGCTAAAAGTGTTTCTCCTGATTAGATTTATAAGGCACTGTAGTTTCCAAAAGTCAAGAATTAGCAAGTTATGGGCTTTGGCCTAAGCCCTGTGGTTGCTGTGCTGCCCTGACAGTGGAATAATATGCACTGTCAGAGGATTTGAGACAGACTTGGACTCAGGCAGACTTCGTGATGCCTGTCTGTAATTGCCTGGGTCATGGCCATGGCTTTAGCACAGACGACTGAAGCAGGTATTATATATTATTATACAATGAGGGACTTCAAACTCTCGTAAAATGAAGTATCAGGGGTATTTCTCTTAACTTTTAGCTCTGGGGCCTGGATTTTGTAAAAATCAAGAGCTGGTTCCCTGAGTACATTTTTTTACATTAATTTTAAACAGTGGTATTTTTATTTGAGAGAGAGCAGAGCAAGGCACAAAGCTAACAGCGAAAAACAGAGGAAGAAAGCTGGAGCGATCATCAAGACTAAAAAAGTCCTCTCTGAATCTAAGGGTGACCTGCTGACCGAAGGTGTGACCCCACATTTGTTAAAATCGTTAACTTTTAAAGTAAGTAGTTTCCATCTTTAGGTTAAATCTGCAATAGTTACTTCTAGTTTTATGACCATTCTCTTGATTTACTCTTTAAAAAATAAATGTCCCTTAACCATGTCATACAGCTTTAGAAAACGAAGGCTGGGGGGGTTTTACACTAAAAACGTTTCTTGAAACTCACTATTCTAAAAAATAAAACAATTCTTGGCACCTTTATATTTATGTGTGAATAAACCCCACCTTAAATCCTGTCACTGTTAGTCAGGCAGGGTTTAGTCTTAAGTTAACCCTATTAGACTTATCTTCACACCAACATTACACTGAGTGTTTGTTTTGACTCCTTCAGTTAATTAAAATCTGCCCCCAGAGTAGTCAGTGGGTTAATGTCCCACTGCTTAACAGGCTGCTTAACAGGTCAGCATGTGGGATTATCACAATATAAAAATGTTAAATGCTACCTTTATTGTTAGAAGTGTTTGCTTCTAAATATATATATGAATATTTCTTTTTCACAAATCAAACAAATGCCACTGCAGCAGCATTGAAATATACAGTTGTTTGAAAATAAAGATTTAATCAGATTATGCTTCCACCTTGTTTTAGTTGTTTCAGTGTCAAGGATGTTGCATGTCACTTGAGATCGTTTCTACTTATTAGAGAAAAGGACTTCATTTATTTTTTTTTGTCTCTGCTCAGAGTTTTCTGTGCAGAATACTTTCAAGAAGTCTCTGCTTTAGAGCACTCCTGTAAAGCATAATGTGAGCTAAAAGCGGGAAACATTTTATTCACATATGCCCGATATAAGGAAAGCAGCAGGATGCATGGTGGACACGTCTGCTCTCCTTGTCAGTATTATTACAGCCTGGCTGGCTGAGAAAACGTCGGCACTCAGCCTAGCACAGGGCATTCCGGCTCTGTTTCCAATAACTACTGACATTTGATGGCCTGTTGCTGGAGAGCTTTGTATATGTCTTTTTCCTCATGTTTTTTCCTCCTAATGCTGGCATTTACCCCTAAACAAGCCGTTTTAAATTGCCTACCTGAATTTGTGTTTGGAGGTATTGGTAGTCATATTAAGTCCTCTGATGGGTATGTATAGTAACTGAACATTATTTATGATAGATTGTTATCTTTCCCACTGCAAACTGTTATTTTGCAAAGTGGGATATGCTTTCAGAATTTGGAGGAGATGTGTAACACACACACACACACACACACACACACACACACACACACACACACACACACACACACACACACACACACA
>JBBPCW010000001.1:40465200-40492042 GCA_037974425.1 Phenacogrammus interruptus
AGCAGTGATCAGTTAATGTATAGTTTTAAATTTCTAAAATGCTCTCTGTTGCAGTACGAAATCTTGCCTGATGGACATCTATTTATGTGCATTTTATAACATAAATATGAAGAAAATAATAGTGTCAATGTCCACTATTTGTCTAATAATACTATTCTAATTCTTTATAGGAGGAACAAGAAACAAATAAATAACATTGTCAGGCCAGGTTCATTCAGCACAAACAACAAAGTGAACCTTTATCCAGAGTCTGCCAATTTCATACTTCCACACATCCATTCGCCAAACACCATTTTGGTCAAGCGTATATCATTTTTTGACGGATCCGTGATTGAGTTTGGGAGCAGATGACATTTCTCATTTGAGGTAAATGAGGAAGACATGACTGTTAAACTGGGGTGCTCTCATTACCTCACATCTGCAAACAGTGGGAGCAATTTAGTGGCACCACTCAAGACTAAAATACTGTTATTGCGAAGGGAAATAAGCACAGGGACCCAAACGATTCTTTTAATTATTTCTGCATCTCACCATCTCAGGTCGACGCACTGTTCCACAAAGCCCCCCTGCCCAGACCTCATTTCAATATTCCGTAGATTGCCATGGTGGTCCGTGAGCACAGAAAGCGGGTGCGAGGACAGGGGCAGTGTGTTCATCTGAGCTGAAGGGCCGGTGATGATGGCAAATCAAACACACTCGACACACTCATCAGAAGAGCCGCATGCAGTAATTACCACCTGATAAGACCTCCTATTTCATTCTCATTACTAATAACCGTGGATGCCAAGTTGTGGACTCTTTGGGGATTTTGCCCTGGAAAATATTCATATATCCATTTCTGCAGCCTTTAAGAGTCGCAAAATAAAGGATTACATCTGCAACGACATTCATTACTGTTCTAATGCTTCTGCAAAATGAGTGTATGTTTTGATTTAATAGGGAAATCCTTGAGGGTTAAATGGGCCTCTGGCTCAACAAGCTGATGAAAAAAATATATAGCAGTAGTAATGTAATGTAAACATACTGCCTTATATAGCGCTCCCCAGTCCAAACATAGGCTCTGACAGTACACTAATGGAGCTCAAGGGATGCTTCTACTCTAAAGACTTGCACAAATCTTTCCATGCATAATGAGATGAAGTCATTAGCATAAACTGATTCTCCCCTAAATGGAGAGACAAAAGAGGAGGGATAGTGCATTAGCCAGTTAACAACTGACTTCCTAATTGTACAAGTGAAAAGATAGTGGGATTAGGTGTGTGTTTATTCTGACGCTCCATTAACACTTTCCCCCCAGAGGGTTAAACCCCAACCAGCCAGACCTTTCACATGCACCGCACACATCCATCCCAGCAAGCAGGCCCAGTCTTAAAGCAGGCCATTCACAGACTATGGCTTCAACTACAAATTACAGACCTTTGCATACATTTGAATGAGGGGAAGGGTATTGGCTGATTGCTTTTTAAAATACTCTCAAACAATGTTTCTGAAGGTTGGAAAACATATACATAATCCACAGGCCCCTGCTGGCTTTAGTGAAACAGTTGTAGAAAAAAATCTACCTTGTGACATGTTTGACAAGGAATTAAATGGAAACTGTCAGTGTTCGAGTTAGTAAACTAATAGACTAAAACTGCTCCAGTAACCACAGAAGTTGCATTGCCACTGATAGACTTACCGTGAAGCTGACAGCTGATTCTGATGCGTGCATACTGTGGAAGCGTTTGTAGAATCACTCTCTATCCTAAGGTTGGGTCTGAAAATGTGAATTATACATTCATATAAGTGCAAGCTTTTGCCAGGTTTTAAAAGCCTATGAACTAGGGGAGGGTACACAATATAGCATAATATTAATTGTACGACATCTGATAAGCTTGAATTATATATAGTAGTAACACAATGGCTTTGATTCAGTGATCTAAATCCAATTAAAAGTTTTTACAATTATGTTCTTTTAGGAATAAATTGTCTGGTCAGTAAGTGTTCTAGGAGTACTGAGGATATCCACTATATGCTCAGAAGAGTATATTGTGACATATTTTGAGGTCATTTATCATGATAACGATAAATATTGTCATATTGCCCAGCTGTACTCCAAACAATGTGTCTCCGGGTTGGAAAACACATGCATAATCCGCAGACACCCCCTGGCTTTGATTAGCGCTGTGTAAACAATCGGGGGAAGAGGAAAAAACGTTTAGTACTAACGCTCGCACGTGACTCATTTGACACCGAAATAAATGGAAACTGTCAGTGTTCTAGTCAGTAAACTAATAGACTAAAGCTGCTCCAATAATCACAGAAGCCGCACTGCTTCCAGAAAATACATTTTGCCACTGAAGGGACCACAAAATAAAGTTTAAAAAAAGGCCAGATTTGACTGATAGACTGACAATGAAGCTGATTGCTGATTTTGATGCATGCGTACGGTGGAAGCGTGTGTGATCACTATCTCTCCTAAAGCTGGGGTTATTCCTCGGCCTGCCCTTAAGTCAGGGAGCGCAGAGCTGGATCCAATTATGTATGAGAAAGCCCAGAGCCAGTCTGCAGCTGAAGGCCCATCAGTAAGCCTAAGCATTAATAACCCAGTCCTGTTCTGGGCATTGTAATGGGCTGCCTGCAACACACTGTAATCCTCCAGTGAAGGAAAAGTGTATGTGTGTGTGTTGGGGCGGTGGGGGTGGTGGGGGGGTCAAAACAAATGATACTGAAAAGAAGGGAGGGATATAGCACCAAATGCCTGTTATGCACAATTTCAATTGTCGCCTAACCCCAGAGCTTGCAAGAGAGAAAAAAACAAGATGCTGGGGTCGAAAGGTCGAATTGTGTAAGCATGTGCTCGTTGAGTGACGGACAGTTTAGCGCTGGATTGGGACTGCCGCTTGAGAGGTCAGCAAAAAGTTTTGGCAACTGGAGCAAGTGGAAAACAATGAGCCCCCTCTGCATATTTATTTGTCATCCTTTTGTTTTTATAGCGCGCAGAATAAATGGCTCGAGTGACATGGCGCGAGCCTGCACATTGTCAACACAGGTAATAAGTCACCATCGCCCTTCCATTCCCACAATCAGCCCCCATTCTGAAAATCAGACAAGCACACTGGCCATCATTTGCTTTCCACATTATATATATTTATATACGTATTACTCAGAGAAGCACACGCAAGTCTTTTCAGCAGCTACAGATATATTTCTGCATGCGCCTTTCATCGCACTCAACGAACAAAGCCTCATTCAACCTTTCCTCCTCCGAAATTATCTTAGCTGCCTCGTCCCAGGTGAGCCTCTCTAAGCGCTTCATCAAGGGAGCAGTTTCATTTTAAGGCATGATTTGTTTTTTATGGCTTTTCTTTCACTCCAGAACACTGATCTCCCCCATTGTGGTGTAAAACAAAAAAAATTCTGTCCATCACAGCTCAACCCTTCCCTCACAAATCATCCCAGTGGCAGATATTAAGCTGCATGCACACTGTCAGCAGTCTCCTGATCAAACCTTTATTTGATAAAAGAAGAAAATGTTTGTGCAGCTTTTCATGACATGTAAAATTGTTGCAAATACAAAGAGCACTTTATCACAATGAACAGGTAAGCGTGTCAATCTAAAAAAATCGAAGCGTTTCTCCCTCAGTGCCATTTGTACAATCTGAATTCTGGGTATTCGTTCATACTGGTACTGACGCAACAGTAGAACTCCTGTTAAGGTGCTTATTTTTCTTAGATGTACAGTAACATCATATACATATGAACCATTTCACCTTTTTTTTAATAGTAGTGTTATATGAAACCTTATTCTTTCCTAAGCCAAGCAATATTCATATTTACCATTGCAAGGAATAGCTCATATTTATGAAAACAGCTGGATTATTAGGACTACACAGTATAAATGGTGTGACAAACAAAGAAATGTGTCTCAAAGTAGAATGATAATTTATCAATTGACATCTTATCATTGCTGTTTGGGTAAAAACATGCCATGTGACGCAGACAATCAAATTTTGCCAGTGAATAAATCGTGTAAAAACTCAAAGGATACAAATGTAAGGGTTTTCTGCATCATTTTAGTTTATGAAACAGTACAGTTAGATTTTATATTAACCATGGCTAAACTACACTATTGATTCTAGACCTATAATGTCGGACTGATATCCAGTTTAAGGCCAGTTGTGGTTGCTAATACGGCTCCGGTACATAAGATTTATTTTGAACTTTTTCTTCCCCAAGTTCTCAAAGCAAAAAAGCCAAACAGTAAAAAGTCAGATGGGACTTGAAGTGGTAGATTTTGTACAAGAGCAACTTTAAGGACTGCAAAAATCAGTATCAGTATATTAAAATTAGTGCTGGAGAGTTCAGCTCTTAACTGGAGGCTCCGTGCTTGCACAGCTGACATGAGGTCATTTCTCACCTTTCCAGCCTTAGCGCTCCACTCTCATTTTCTCCACCTTGGCAAGAGCTGATGCAGCCACACAGAATGTGAAAGCACCAAATTGGATACACAAAGCCATAAAAGTGCCCGCTGAGAGTGTAAAAGTATACTCACAAACACAGCTCGAACCTACTCCGTCTACCACACCAGGCTTTGTGAAAATGTGATTAAAACATCGCTCATGCTCGCGAGTCCATCTAAACCGTGGCCTCCGAGTACTCGTAAAGTGCAGGCTCGAGCTCTGCCTGGGTTAGGAAAACACTGAGGTCATCAGCTCACGCTTGCCCAGCAAACCACTCACTTAAACCTTTGACCCTAAGCTACCATGACACTGGCTAATACAGTCGTTTGCATCATAACTCTCATTAGGCCCGTCACAATCATGAAACTTTAGCTGACAATTGCCATCTGAATAACAAGGGATTTAAAAAAATATATATCTATTTTGCTCGAAACATGCAGTTCAAGCCTAAGGTGGCCATATTGGCTGGTTAGTTATCTTACTTCCTAGGTGTTGATGCTTAGTAGCTCCCAGCTGACGACAGAAACACCTCTAGGTCAAACAAATGGAACTCTGTGGTGTCTACTGTTTATATAAGTCTCAAGACATTTCTCAAAATGCATTTTATGCTTTTTTTATTTGCATGTTTCAGTCTTGAGCTAACTGATGAAAACACTCCCAATTCCAACAGCTGTGATGAGAACAACCGTGGAGAAAAAGTTCAGCTCAAATAATTGCAATCAACTGATTACATAAGGGTGATTAAGAAGGGTTATGTGGCAAAAAATGTATTAAAGACATTAGTAGGATGCATGATATGCAAAACGATTTCATTTTTTATCAACAGAAAATCCCAGATCTGATATCAGAGGTTGAAAAAAATAATATGATCGTATCCTGTCAAGTGTTTGATTAGTCTCATCTTAAGGGCTTTAGTTAAAATCAGTTCTGGCAGATTTTTAAAGATCACCTTGGTGGATCCGTACTGGTATCTAATCTGAAGCACAATATGTACATCACTATTGTGTTTTAGAAGTACTGACTGGGAAGTAATCAATCACTACCTACTGGGTACTCAAAAAGGTGCAGGGAAGTAATTCATCACTACATTGTCATAGAAACCACCCTTAGTGCTATGCATGAATATACACAAGCCAAAAAATATCTGGGGAGATCTGGAGCCTAAATTAGGTCGAACTCAGTTGCAGATTGGCAAAATGCATTATTCTGCTGAAGGAGACCACTGGGAATACCATAACCATTAAGGTCTCCAACAATGTTTAGGCATGTGGTATGTATTAAAGTGACATCCACACAAATGCCAGAACCCAAGGTTTTCCAGCAGATAACTGTGCTCCCAGTGGCTTCCCTTCTTCGAACAATGCATCCTTGTGCCATCTCTGCTCCAGGGTAGCAACACAGAAAATGTGATTCATCAGACCAGGTCCAGAGCATGGGCTCTCTGACCAGTATGCAGATATTAACTGTGTGATCTGACACCAGCATTATCATAACCAGCAGTCATTTTTCAGCAATCTATGCCACAAGCCTTGGTAACCCATCACCCTTCTGCTACTTTGTCCTTCCTTAAAAACAATCTGTAGGCACTAGCCACTGCATTTCAGGAATACTTGTTTTGGAGATGCTCTGACCCAGTCATCTAGCACAATTCGGCCTTTCAGTCATTCAGACCCTTACATCTGCTCATTTATATGGCTTCCAACACTTTGTCTTCAAGAAACGAGTGTTCACTTGCTGCCTAATAAATTCCAATCAAATTTAGCTTGACAGGTGCGCAAACAAGATATTCTATGTTCTCCACAACACCTCTTACTGATATTAATGTTCTGGCTAGGCTGTGTAGATTATTAATGCTCAAAAGAAAAGCAGGCAAAAACGAAGCAAGTATTGAACGACCATACCATAACTTTATTGTAGATACATTTAGCTACAATTATTCCAAAAAACAAAAAAGGGAAAATAAAGACTATTAAAGGTATTTGTGATCCATAAGGTGCAGATCGTAAACCACTGCAGCACTTTTACAGTATGAATGAGAATTATTTCATATGTCCCTTAAAACAGCGCTGCAGTTTGTGATGGCCCACAATTCCCCGTTTGAAAACACTACACTCCATTCCACACTGTTGGTGCTCCGTTGGTCTATGTTGACCAGTACATTCCTACAAACTCCATCGCAAAGAGTTCATGTCACATTCCACACCCATTCCTATTGGCCACCTTGCTGCTGATATGAGTGCATTTGATTTTTAGATAACGTCAGTAAACAACAACAAAAAAAAAAGCCAAACACATTACAACACCAAAATGCAGGAAACTGCTTGCTCAAGCCCTTCTTTATGGATTTAGGGGCTGCAAATTGTTAACCAAGAGTTATAGAACATAACCAGACCAAAAAAAAAGGAAATAGGGTGTCAAGGGGAGGGGATTTTACTCACCAACATGCACTATTTAATCTGGAACTACTATGGTATGTCAAATATAATCTAAACTAATGGTGGAACAATGTCACTTAAACATAATGCAAGACGTGCCTGTCAAAGGACTTGGTAGTTTTGCAGGTTACATTACAATACTGAAAAAAATTACATTAAGGCAGGACATTAATGTACACAAGGACATACATTTAGCCCCAGATTGTAGAGATCAAACTACTACTTTTCTACAGTGTATTTCTCAGATGATATCCTGCAGGCACGTTGTATCTTTCTGATCATTTTTTTAAAATACAATTGTAAAATACCAGCAGTGGAACAGCAGCAAGGCCAAAACCACAAAGTTATTCTTTTAAACGTAACGGCATCATATATACACAAGTTTTTTTCTTTCTAACATGAGGTAAAGTATGGCGCCCAAGTGCAATGCTCATTTGTGCTACATGTACAAAAAAAAAGCGAAGAAAAAAAAAATTCTCGGCCAGTAAGAGAAAGACAGTCTGCAGCATACTGTACGATGGAGGACTACCAACAAGAATAAAAACGTGCCATTTTTTCTGATTTCCCCCCCACAACAATTAGGCCATTATCTAAGCCATAGGAGTAGCTCTGGCTTAAACGTTCAATTATCAGATGCGATTTCGTCCGTTCCGTTACCAGGACAAAGAAAAGTCAACAGGCGTGGCACCATATGAGTGATTTCACATTCTTTGAAAGTTAACAGAAAAGTTTCACACAGAATTCAAACGGAAAGTGTGTGCCATTGATCCACTGGGAAAAAAGCTGTAATAAGATGAATGAGAAAATGCTGCTCTGATCTATTAGGGGGGAGGGGGCGTGTTGTATTAGCAATATAGCAGGGTGTAAACACCTCCTTTCTGATAAGCCAACCATTCACCAACCTCCATTGATTGTGTGGCAATATGGAAACCCATTTAGATCTGATGACCATAAAAGACAAAAAAAAAAAAAAAAACATGGAGATGAAATCAAGAAAAATCATGCAGGGTCACTCAACTCTTGCTCAAATAAAAGATTGCACTCAGACAGCTGAGGAACCTTTACTGATCAAGCCAGACAGTGACCCAGGTGTCTATTTAGGCTAGTGAATACAAGGTATTGAAAAGAATGTTGCTTTTTTAAAAGGTTGTCCAGTCTAGACACCCATTAATTATACATGGCACCTAGCAGATATTAACAGACATCAAAGCAGTGTCTATTTGCTACAGCTAGTTAAAGTTACGGTACTCTGTGGATTTGTTACACTGCTTTGCTAGAAAGACAAAAGGCACCATTTATGGGCAAACATTTTCTTAAAAAGATGTAAATTTAGTTGGCGGAGAGGGAATGAATTCTAGTGCAAACTGTAGTGTGTATGCAAGTATCCCCATATAAGGTGCAGCGAAGAGTTACAGAGAGTAAAAACATAGAATAACGGTCATATTTGCAAACCTACAGGTACATCTACAAATAGCTCCGTTAACATTGCTATAATCTGGACTGTCACACTAATCACAAGGGAGTTGGTTTTGAGGTAGCAGCACCTGGGAGATTGAACTTCAATCATTTTCAACCAATACTGAAAAACAGCAGAGCTCAGAAAAGGAGGTACCAACAGGAACAACAAAATTCTTCACTCAGTCAGGTAGTTAAGACATGTCATGAGAATGACATGAAAGAAAAACAACTAAATACTAATGATCACTATGGCCTTCACCTCCATTTTGGGATGTATATAATCCACAGAATCAGAAATAATCCTAGATGGTGTTGGCAGCCTAGTAAGACATTATAAGACTTATAATGAGGGTAAACAGGGGGGTGAAACATGGCTTACATGGGTTAAGCAAGCTGTATGGATAAGAATGCAATCTGTTGATTTCCACAAGTGTTAAGCAACCCTTTTTGATCAGACGCACAACTGGTTTGATTTAAACGCAGAACACAAGTTCCATAAAGAGGCACCGAGGTCAAGCTTATGTGCAGAGAATATCTCTCAGCTTTCCCCAAAACTCTTCAAGCTTTAAATCAAAAAAAGGGAAACTAAGATGACCTCTACAGCATGACCACTGAAAAAACAGGACAACCAACCCAACAGATTTCAAAAGGTAAAATAAAGAGGTATTATAGTTACAGTGCAAAAAAGATGAGAAATTCAAGCTTAATAATAAACATAGCACCAAAAAAAAAAGAAAAAAAAGAAAATGCATGCAATTAACTGAGGTATTCAAGTGAAGAATGCCTATTAATATGAAGACAAATACGCTAGATGAGAAGCTACAACACGTATATATTAAAACAAAGGCTGGTTTCCACCTCTCTAAACGAGTGAATCATGGAGGATTGACTTCACAGATGCAGCCGTGTCACACTGTGCCACATCACTACTGACTTTGGTAAGTGAAGTGAATGAACTACAGGTTGTTCATTTAAATATTGGTCGTCCTAAAGACTGTATGTAAAGGTGCTCTGTGTCTTACAGAAGTATCCAATATTTCAGTATTTTTACAAAATCTGCAGCATATTTTCCCCAAGTGATATGTCTTTTGTTTGTCTCATAATATCAAAACTAAATGCATCAGTCAACGGAGACATCTAATGCTCATAATGACCGTAGACCAAATGTTTCATTCTTGGTATCAAAAGACATTACTGAAACCCAAGTTATCGATTGACTTGGATCATAATAAGCATTTAATATTGTTCTCTCTTTCTTATTTATTTGTATGTATAGTTGGTAGCTCTATAATATTTATATGATCTATCCAGTTGGCTTATGCGGCTATACAAACATGCATCCTCAAGTGCAGTTAAAAACTTACAGTAACTGGGAATGTTGAATTACTATCCACTTTTTTAATGACAGGAGGGAGGGCCTTTCGCTCTCAGGCATAGAACACTGTACACATCTAAATGATCTGGTGCTGATCTGGTGAAATAACACAGAGGACCCTAATGAAATAAGTGCAATGAGAATTAAGAATAGAGCATTTCAAGACTGAGGAATACATCGCTCTCGCTCCGTGGGCTCTCTATGCAAGCCTTTTCCATCAAAGCGTTTTTAAAACGCCTGAAAACTGGCACTAGTGCACAGGCTGAGGAGTTTAGCATAATTTTTTCTTATTTAAATGGATATCTTTAATTTTTACCTATATACATTCTAACACTACTTTTAAGCATAAGCTTTATGTACTACCACAAAGTAGAAGAAATCTTTTTAAAATTTTTGAAAAAGGAAAAAAAAAAAAAAAAAGCAGACACCTGACCTTTAACACTTGCAATGCATGAATAAAGCACTCTTGTGATCAAACAGAACTTGGAGGAAACAAAAGGTAAAGATTGTGTTTGCGCAAAAAAAAAGAACCCATCATTTTTAGTCTTTGAGAATTTTGTTGAAGTTATTTCTCTCCTTGACTAACACAGAATGAGAAGACCGCTTGTGAAAAGTCTTCAGTGTGTTGCAGACTGATGTGGAAGGGGTTTGGAACTTGGGACCTGTTGCTCAGTTGTTCTGGACCTGAGGTTGATTGGCTTTGAGGCTGCGCAATGCTCGCCGGGCGGCCGCTGATTTGGCAATACGGTAGCTCCGGCCCACACCTTTGAACTTGCCTTTCCCCACCACCTCCACAGTCACCCGGACCTTTCCATCATACGTCCTCTCAGCAGGGCTGCAGAGAAAAAAGGAGATGATCACTCTGAGGGCAAAAGCACAGACACTGGTGCAGGAGTGCTGGTGAGACTATTCATTATTTAGAGCTTTGCTAAGGACTAAATTCACCCAGTGTGGTTCAAATTAAACCTGCAGGCAGCTGCTACCAATACAAATTAACCAACAGCATCATGGCATCTAGTCTAAATAAACTTTACAAAAGCAAACAGCATCTTTTTTATTTTTCACATTACTGTTTACTTTATTCATGTAGAAATATAATTTGAGTATATAATGATATCATATAATGATATCAGAATATAATGATACCATAAAAGAGGAACTGAGACTTCAGCAGTTAGGTGTTTTTACTGGTGAAATGTATGGATGAATGAATGAATAAAGACATTATCAAATGAACTAATCAAAGACCAACCACCTCACTTGGTCAATAAAATAAAAGCACTTGACAAAGCCAAGCCTCAACAACAAAAAGTAAATACCCACAAAGGACATCTAAATGGAACCAAAATGAACCCCCTAGTCCTGACGAACCGTTTTAATGGCTCAAGTAAAAGGCTGAACACGCATGTGAACCACTACACACACCGAGTATGACCAGAATGTCAAGTAGAAAAAGAAGAAAAAAAGTGTGTGTAAGAAAAAAATCCTAAAAGGATTATGTTACACTTTTGCTCACATCATCAGCATCAGTCCAAATTTCCCATATCCATGCCTCCCTAAGAAATTAAAGACTGTAACGGCAAGTTAGACTGGACTGATATTTCAAATTCATATTTGCTGCACTATAAAAAATTTATGTTAAATATCTGTATTTGCTTTTTACACTACTGAAATAAGGGTCAAACTGATAGTTTCAGCTTGAGAGTTCAGCTTGTAAAGCAGGGCACTAACAATACTATCGTTATGGGATAGATTCCCAGGGAATGAACATACTAATTAAATAACAATTTTGCATTTTTTAAATCTAGAGCACCTTTTGCCAATTTTGAATTAAGTTCTATGGAATGTATAATCCCCTACCTCTATAATCTTAATTCAACAAACCTTAAGCATCCATTTCTTTAACACATACTATATGTATGTGTATATATATGAAAGTGACCATTTGTCATACGTAAACACACCACAGCACACAGTGTGAACAGCACGAAATTAAACCTCTGCATTTAACCCATTCACCAAGTGAAGCAGGGGGCACAGCCAGGAACACGGCGCCCAGGGAGCAGTGCGTGGGGACGGTACCTTGCTCATATATATATATATATATATATATAAAAACAATTATCAAAATTACCCACTTACAAAGGCTATGCAATTCAACAGATTAACATGCTGTACTAAATAACGGAACATCTATAAAGCGTTCCACTAGACTCGCACCTGAACTTTGCAGTCTCAGGCTCCATCTCCAGCAGTTCACGCACAGGTGAGCGGGGGACGTTAGCTGAGAATTTCTCTGAAAATAAACCAAACAAAAGCCAAACATTTCAATATAGCATTTCATCACATACAAATATCAGGACATTTGAAAAATAACTATGTTTAAAGTCCTCACCACATGAGCTGACGAACAATCAAACTATAGAAAATGCAGGACTGAATCACACAAAATCACAGACTGCACAACTCGAGTCCTCACCTATCAGTGGCCTCATCATTGGATAATACACTTGCCAAACGGTCTCGAGTGACATCTTGCTATCCATGTAAATTGCCCCGGCTAGTGATTCAAAGATGTCCCCCATTGCTTTGGGGACCTCAATATCTTCCTCTTTCTCCTCGTCCTCTTCAGATCGACGCAGCTGAAATGAAGAAAAGATAGCTTTTTTCTTTTTTGGAAGTTTTCTCACAGGACCTGGAACTGCATCAAAGCATATGGCAGACACATCCTAAATTAACCACGGACAACAAATAGATGAAAACGTATGTAGTGAAACCAACTCAAATTGTTATTCAAAAAGCATGGTCTCAAAGTATGGTCTTCTTTTACTACCTCTTCAGTTTCACCAATAAACAAGCACTCAGGTTCAAAATTGGTCATATATTGCTGGCCAAAACATGATCTGTCCTCAATTATTTTTAACATCCAACTTAACAAAAGCCTTGTCTGTTGTGCTCCAGCATATGCCGGGGACAATGCTACCCAGCTATGTAATTAAGGGGAACATTACTTATTTTAATGAATTTGCCTTTCCTCATACAGTATCCAATGTTGTCCCTGAGGCATAAAATGCTTTCCAGTGAAACAAGACTAGGTTCAGTGCCAAGATAACCATTTCAGAATAAATTCAATCCAACTGTATTTTCCAACAATCTTGCAGGAAAAAAATGCAAACACAAATACAGAACAGACTCAAAATGACTGCCAATGTTGGCATGATCTATTGAGGCATTCATTTACTGATAGCTGTATAGTGTGTGTATGGGTATATGTATACAGGGGCTAAACATTCAAGGTCACCCAGATATAAACCACAAAAAAGCTCAAGAACAAACCTCAGAGTCCATTCCCTGCATTTCATTCTTTTCCAGCTGAAACTGTACAAAATCGTCAATCACGTGAAACAGCTCAGGTGAGACAGCTTTGAAGTACTTGTGGTAGTCGTACTTGACAGCCAGGGAAGCAAATATGGTGTTGTTGACGAGCGCAGAGCGCAAGTCGGTCAGCACACCAGGGGAGTGCTGCCTTGGGTCTTCATAAAGGTGCTTTGTTATGAGGTAGTCTAAAATTGCATCACCAAGGAACTCCAACCGCTGGTAACAATCTGCCCAACAAAAACACAAGAGTAAATGAGTAAACACTGAAATAAATACATTAGTACACAGTGGGTGTCATTCACTGACCAAACAGTTTAGATTTTTTACTGACATATGATCATATTGTGACTGACAGTTAAATATATACACACACACACACTAGGGCTGGGCTAGTTAATGCGTTAACACATTACTTTATCGCGAGTTAATGCAAGTTTTTAAAATCCTTTTATTTATTTATAAAATGCTGGGCATTAAAAATAATAATTAATCCAAAAGGGTAGTATTGCGCACTTTTATATTTGAAGTACTGCTACATGAACAAAGGTGCAATAACATTTGCTTGGACAAAGCTTTATCCGCAGTGTTTCCTTTAACACACTTACAAAGCTGCAGTTAGGATATTTCTTGTAACTTAATCATTAATGTAATCAAAAATATATATTCTAGGAATGCACCAAAATTATTTTTTTTGCCGAAACTGAAAACCAAAAATAAACACTTGGCCGAAACACTGAAAGAAATTATAATACCATATTCATGGTTCAAAGAATAAATCTGTTACAAAACTATTAAAATATTTACCATTAAACAATGCACAATAAAATGAAATATTATACAATTAAATATGTTTTCTCATAAAACAAGTGAATGCAAGTGCATTAATATGAACGAAGTGCATGAACAAAAAACATTCACAAAAAGTGCTTTAAAACTGTTGAAAGATATAATGTTCTCTGTAGGCCTGGCATAGCCCATATATTAACTGTAATCACTGGAAAACTTTATTTCCTTTTCAAAAACATCCGCCACAGACGGAGTGGGTGCGCTCGAAAGGTTTTGCCTCTTCTGTGCTCGATCAGGATGTTTTGACTTTATATGATAAATCAACCCTGACATTGAGAAAGTCTTTGTGGATGCACCCCCACTAGAAATTTCGGCATTGTTCGCTACAAACTGCTTTCCGTGTCTTTCTTAGATATATCGAAATACACAGCAGACATATTAACTCTAATCCAACCAGGTTGCGGTTGTTGATTGCGTCATCACTGTTTTGGTCACATAAAAAAAAAAAAATCCTGTGTCCGAACGTTCTGTGCATCCCTAATTTACATAATGTTGACTTTTGATTTATATATGTATATTCTAGAGAGACCATTTTGCTGCTGTAAATAAAGGGTTATCTTATGACACCAAACTATTCTCAGCTGTCTTGTTTTTCTCAACAGCTTTTCAGCCCACTCACCTGTGATGGTGTTGTAATGGTATGAGGCATGGGTGAAGGCCTGCAGAAGGTAGGCCTTGTTTTTAAATGTATAGTTGATCTTCTTCTCAAAGTTCTCAAAACCAGAGATTAAGTGGTTGAGGGTGCGTTCAGCATCCGGGTGGTCAAACATGCAGCGGGGTGGAATCTTGAGCCAGCCGTACTGTAGCTCGGCTGGACCCAGACACTCAACGTCTCCCGCTTCCCCTTTCCTCCTGATCCTCTTCTCCACAGGAAGCACTTTGAGGCCCAGAGAGCAGAGAAACATTTGGGCCGCCCTTTCGCCACAGCTGGTCAAGTAGCAGCCCAGTAGTGCCTCCACGCAATCTGCAATGCTTTTGTCTGCGATGCACTGCTCTGTGTGGAGGTCATAAGAAATGGACTGCTTTCCCATGTCTGTGCCACAATTCTCCTCAGATGGATTCCAGAACCCCACCACAAAGTCGTCTTCTTCACCTGCTTTGCTGGGGTCCAAGTAGCACATGGCATCCCATGAGCTGTAGTCAAACTCATCAGGGCCGCCATCAGAAGGGAATTGGGCACTGGCTAGAGTGGGCTTCTTTGGGGCTTTCCATTCATAGCTAGGCTCAGCAGGTGGGAAGCCAGTGAGGGATATCTTCTTACCAAAAGCTCCAGAGCCAATTAGCATGGTGTCAATAAACTTGATGTGTTCCTGATAATACTCCAAGTCGTCCTCCACATTCACCTCATCCTTTGGCTCCTTCCACATCAGATCTTCATCCTCCACATCATCTCCCTCATCATCATCATCATCATCATCATCATCATAGTCATCCTTACTGGCTTTACCATTGGCCATGTCTTCCTTTGTCTGCAATGAACATATAATCAACAAAACATCTGTTAATTAGGCAAAATATGCTAATTAAGCAAATTGAAAGAAGTCTGGAATAAAGGTTTTCATCAGGAATATCCCTTTAACAGGCCAACAACACTGAAAGCCCAAACTCAATATTCACTAAGAGGCATTTGCAATGATTGCAGTTTAAAGAGTTGCCATTAAAACACAGTATTAGGTTAACCCAGGAGTGATTTAAACGTCTCAATCAATGAGTCATTGACTCTAAAGCAATTCAATAGCTGACATGAATCCCGAATATCATCTTTACATCATTAATACACCATAAACTCGACCATGTGGGAAATATTCTTATGAATATTCATTAAAACGTTAACAGTCCCGACATCTAATATTGTAATAATACAGAGACCTGACACTTAAAATGAGTCAGCCTCAGGCAAAACCACCATAATCTTACCAGACACATGCATGGCTTAAACCGCACTGAGCAACCCAAAACATACAACCCTGCTACAGAACGCCCACTCGAAGTGTGGGTGAATGCTTGACTTCTTTATATCAATTTCCGATAAAAACAAAACACACAAAAAATTGTGTGTAAGCCTTGCTGATTAATACCACATGTTCTAAACTCAACTAAGTTTGAAGCATATAATAGAATACAGTCTAACTCCATCATGATTTGATCAGATTCTTAAAAAAAGAAAAGCATTCTTGAATTCCTAAACTTCCCCTTTTATTTACCTACATTATACAGAGCAAATTTCATTACACGAATTAACTTCTCAGAGCGGCACACCCACATTTTCAGTGTATAACTCACTCCGATAGAAAAGTAACAAAATGATGCATGCTAAACATCTCCATACAGCTCTATAACAGAAAAAATGTCCATCCTTTCAGGAGGTGCAGTTTTATACCAGGAAGGATGAACCTGCCCCCTAGTGGCAAACACTGAGAAAATTTCCACATAAAGCCAAGCTGTTCTTAATAGCCCAAAGCAGAACCATAAAAACAGTTCTTTAATTGTGCTTGAAGATGCATATTGATACTGGGTTAAGCAAAGCTTGCGCCATAAAGAAAACAAGTCCTACCTCATCCGAGTCCCACTTGTCAGTGCTGCTCTTGTCCTGGTTCACAACATAGCCTGGAGGCAACCAGTTTACCGGTGGATCAAAGATAGAGACCACCATTCGACTGGGCAGCCCTTTCTTCTTCCCCAGGCGGTAAAGGTTACAGTTACTAACCTAGAAAGTATAAACACATTTGTTTTTCCCCATTCTGTATTTGTCTAAATGTTACAGTAAAAAAAACTCAATAGGCCTTATATATTTAATACAGCAAAAAAGGTACCACCCTAAATTGTTCCATAACAAAGTTCCATATGTGCAAATAGCAACTTCTTATAGTTAAGCTTCACATGAAAGTCCAAATAGTCTAGTCCCTGTGTACTTCACTTTCTGACTCTTTATATTCTAACAGGTGATCTTAAATCTGTAGATACCAGTCTTCTATAAACACCCTGTGTAAATAAAAGTAAACTCTCAACTGTATTACTTTTATTTAACAACCTAACTTCAAGACCAAGACCAGTCTAATTTCATAAATATTTGATCTAATACGATATTTAAAAAAAACCTAACATGATCTGTTCAAATTTTTTCCCACTTCCTATTTTAATCTGCTTAATATACTGTAAAACACTGTGCAACATGCATAAAAAGTTTATGGTTTTGTCAACCAATCACAACACAACCATAGTTCTAGAATGCAAAACTAAATTAATTAGGCCATTTATGACCATGAATTTGATGTATTGATTATTTATTTGATTTGCAATCAACAGTTTGCCTTGTTGAAATGTTTATTGCATGCAACTATGAAAGTAATTGGGCATAAAGTGGATCCACTAACAAATTGTTTTGCTAATAGTTCTGAGATGCCAGTACTTAGTAACTCCCAAACGACAAAACACAGCTTATATAAACAATACTGTAAATATAAGTGGCAGTCAGAACTTTTCTGTTTGCCACATCAACCCATCTTGTGAAAATACACCCAATAAAAAATAACAGGCGGTTATTTTTTGTGACAGGCATAATTAAATGTTGTTCCCTTGGCAGGGACAAGTGATTTATAATTAACCATCACCATACATCATACTGAGGCAAGCATCACTACGTCTAAAGGAAAAAAAATGTGCAAATAATTACACCAGTCAAAATCAGTGATAAGTTTGTGGGTTTTGTAGTATTTTTCACACCGATTTCAAAATCTTAGCTTCATCACAAAAACTGTATGTGCTAGAGAAAAACTAATTATATATTGCATGACAACTAAAAACCACATGCAAGCCTATTGCAAATATATTATTACTCATAATAAGTTAATGTGACAAATAATTGGTCTTGAAGTGTGTTGTGGTTTCTGATTATTACAAAAAAATTGTTTTGTTGAACTGTTAGATAAGGATGCAAAGATCTGAATAACTAAAAAAAAATAAAAAATCACCACTAAGTTAAATACTAAACGGCAGTTGTGGATATCACACAACTTTGTTCAGTGAAAAGTAATCTTATGTTGGTCATTTTTTTTCCCATTTACATTTTTAACATTTTTGATTGTTGTCCAGTTCATTTAACGCTCAAGAAAATCCATTGTTAAAAAAGGCCTACCTTCTTACTCCTCATGTAAGAAAGTCTTCCCTCGTGGGCATCAGGATATGTGCAGAACAGATAGGTTGTGATAGCATGCTTGAGAAAGGAGTCCCCCAGCATCTCCAGCCTTTCAAGGTTAAAGCCGTCACTAGCATTGGAGAGGGTCAAGGCCTGCAGGATGAGGCCTGGGTTGGGGCCTAAGATTTTCGGGGAGTCCTCATCCAGTCTTACAGCTGGAGCTGCAGTTTCAGGTGCCTCTGAAGACACAGACAAAGGTGCTGCAGTGCTGGTTGCCATTCTGAATGCAAGGCAACAGTCTGAGGTAGGTTTATTCACATGTCCGTCATGGAAATCCGACTTCCTGCCTGGGGTACATTCATCGCTGGCCTGGGGCTGGAGTTCGCCACTCGGAGAGGGCTGCACAGGAACTGAGGTAGTGGTTTGTGTCAATAGGTCGCTCTCCGGCAAGCCCAGCTGGGAGCACTGGCAAACGTCCCGCTCATGGTGGTCACTGCTTTCGCCCACTGTGCCATTACTGAGGTTCCTGGGGCAGATGCAAGTACTCCCATCTTTGCCTGGTGGCTGCAGAGCCGTCTCTGGGACCATGTGCATCTCTAGCTTTCCATCTGGTGCATTGCAGTTATCATACAAGTGAGTGCCCTCTGTGGGCTGGGAGGCCTCTGTAAGAAGGCCCTCCTGGGCAGTGTGTTCAGGGGCTGAACTTGTGCTGTGCTTACAGTGATCGTCATCCTCCATGCATGTGCTAGGACACGAAATGAAAGACTTGCTGTCAATGGACTTCTTCCATCCAAAATCCAAGTTGGGATACCTTTTCAAAACAAGCAGTCAGTAAAAATAAATGAATAAATACACTTGACTGCTAAACACAAAGAACAAAGCATCATGCAGGGTTAGTCAAGCTTAAAATATATTTGCATATTTTCATATGCATTTATAACCAACAATAAAATAAAATTTGCAGGCAAGCATCTGATTGCTTACGGAAATGCCAGTTGACTGTTTTATTTACACTGCTGAGCATTCATTTAACTTATTTGAGGGAAATATGAAATTGAACAATAAAACAAGTCGTGGTAAGCTACCAGTATACTGTGGCAACTACCAGTATTTAAAAGATATTTCATTTAAAAGTGACTGCCATGACTCTTAACTGGTTTCACAGTACACTTGGAATCCAGGAAAGTATAAAAGGTTTTAATTGATTAATTAAATAACAGTGATGACATTTTAAGTGTGGCACTACTGAGCTGTTCAAAGTTTGTTTGGTTCAATATATGAAATCCAGAAAAAAAGTACAATGGTAAACATTCTGTATTTTGAAAAAAAATGTTTTTTTCACTAGATGGATATATGGAGAGGATGTTAAAATGTTTAATCAATCCACAGCAAGACAGACATATTCCCCACAGGTGTAGTCACGTCATGCAGGGCCAACTATGCACTGTGGGTTTGGGACCGACCTGAAATCAGGAGGTAGGCTCTGGGCCCCCACACCCGCATCACTGGCCGTCTGAGCACGCAGTTCCTCAGCCGTCAGAAGGCAGTGAAGTCTGTAGAGAATGCTGGGAAGGCAGACGGCTTTCCTCCACAGAGAGGCAGGAATCGGGTGAATGGCACACAGTTCAGGAACTAAAATCTGAACAGATGAGGGAAAAGATAAGCACTGATATCTGACACGAGTCTAAAATTCGCTAACAGAATTAGCCTGCGTGATTACACCCACTGGGAGTGTGCAGGAAACACACTCACAAGCTGTGTAAGACTATGCATACATCACTAATAATCAGCACAGATCTCCTGTACAGATTAATACCTGTTTGTTTTGTAGGCTTTCCCACTTGGCCTTCCTCTTCTCGGCACTGCTAAGAGGCAGTGCTTTCCCCTTTTGATTGAGGTGGCGAGGAGTTAAAAGATTCAGTCTGCAGGAAAACAATAGCACACTCCCTTAGCGAATTCTCTAATAAAATAACAGTGCATGCCGGGAGTAATTTATTCTCTAAGGTTGACCTCCCACCTTGAGGATGTGTGGTCCACGTCCAGAAGAGGCTGGTTGACGTTGGACAGGTCCAGGTTGTACTTGGTTTTGTAGTACTCTGCGAATGTCTCATACTCTGGAGAGGGGAATTTACTGAGAGGCGTGAGGTCCGTGTACACATCAGCCACATAAAACCGGTGTGGCTGGTCAAAATTACGATACCTGAGAGACACAACATAGATAACATCTTAAGACACTACATGTACTTTTTTGTAGGAACAAACAGTGAACATAGAATTTGAGTCTTCAAAGAACAGCTGTCAAGTGAATTTCCAGAGGGAGTTGAAAAGTCCAGATATTTGTTTTTACCGTGGAATGATGACAGCATCCTGGTAGTCCTCCAGTTTGAAAGAGAATGGGTTCTGTTTTGTGTACTGAGTATTAGGAATGCCAATGCGTGCTTCAGATTTTTCAATATCCTCCATGAACTTGAAGTCCATGTCTAAAGTATTGGAATCCCCAACTGTAACAAAAAATGGTTTGGATTCAGACAAAGAATTTGTAAGATTAATGACTACTGTCTTATCACATCCCTCCCGCCACAAACTCACATTCCTACTTAGGGGAGGAGGAAAAAAGTGTCTGGAAAAGATCGACACTCACCAACATTGAGAGGTAGAACGCAGTAGGCCGAGTCGGCCTCCGTTGGCCTGAACTCCAGTGCAGGTTTCTCCAGGCGGAGGATGTGGGAGAAGATGTACTGGTGCAGGCGTGTGATCAGCTCCAGCTGGGCTGCACTCAGAGCAAAGCCAGACTTCTGTAGCTCAATGGAGATGGTTACCTCACCAGAGCGTGTGTACACAGGGAAGTGAGGAATCTGCCCATGGATTACAAACAAAACACATTATTTCAAGAAACGTAAAAGAATACTGCAAGTTAATACAAGACATTTAGGGCCATAGATCTATTTTGCAACTTTATTATTTTATTACAACAGTCTAAGGAAAAGAACAATTAAAACATCACATCTTTTTTTCATCACTGATTAATACTAGCTTTTGAGACAAAAAATGACCTTGAATTTAATGAACAAGAAAGCGTATCTACACAAAAATCCATTAAATGACTGCTGTTGCTAGGATAAAAGTGAGTAAGGAGACAAGTAACAAGACATGCTTCATTCTGTGAGGTCAGACCTGTGGATTGTTTTAAATAATTAACCATTACTGGTTGTAAATATTCTACAAGTTCTAAATACCAGAGGGATAAAGACACACACCCGAGGTATTGGTTTAGCTGTCAGAATGCCAAAGCATCTTGTTGTGTCCTCGGGAGGGTACAGCTTCCTCCTGCGAAAGTTAAGCTCGTCAGGAAGTGGTGTAGTGAGAACCATCCCAATCACATACAGGTAGTAGGACTGCTCTGGAACCGGATAACTGCCCCGCAGACATTCTGGTATCTGAATTCACACAAATACAATCATTGATTCAACATCACTCTTTTTTTTCCCAAATTAACACTGTAAAACTTGCAACCTCTTTGAGCTGGATTAGATAATATTGTCTAATAATTATTTAATCCAGCTCCAAAATTATGGAGCATGTGAAACTTTTATAGTCCAATAGTAACAGTTCCGGAGTGAATGGTTTTATATAATTGGCTGAACCCAAAGCTCCCTTAGTAAAAGGAATCATGCTCCCATCACACTAATGAAATTTAAAGAAAACTGCTAAAAGACACAGCCATGAGTTTGTGAGCTATCTGAGACAGAGAAATATAGATAGATTAAATAAACTTGATTTCTACTGGTCGATTATGATGTAAAGTATTTGTAATGATCCCTAACCCACTCAGTAATACTAATCATGTTCCAATACATATCCCACTAATGGAATAATAATAATAATAATAATAATAATAAAAAACATATATCCATGAGGCATATTATCGTTATTGAGCATCTCTGGGCTATTTGGGGGAGTTACTAACAGTGCTGGCACCAAGGTGAGTACCAGTTTAAACACTGTTAAACAAGTCAACATCTAAAACAGTGCACTTACGGCTTTTGGGTAGCACTGCCGCCTCTTGGTCGAGCCTGGCCTTCCTGGAACGTTAGTTTCCTCCTCATCATGCAGGTCCAGCTCCTCCTCATACTTCACTGTTTCTTTCCCCACCGGCATTAAGTGATCATCCAGCTCGCCTGAACAGTGAGATAAAGTATTAGTAAATGCAGGCATTTTCCCATCACTAAACAGCATTTAGCAGATGGTGGAGTATGTTGTCATACCTATTTTGTGAAGCTTTTCACAACAAAGTAGTGCAACTGCTTTCTCTGCGAGCCTTGCGCAAGGCATCAGGGGCCCCTACACACGCACATGAAATAATACAAAGACCAATCTAGTATTCCTTTATTCTTTTGGCATCTTTATCAGGTAATAACATCTTTCTGAATCTGCTTAAGGACAATTCTTAAAATATGTCTGTGGTTGCTCCCCTAGAAACTCCTAAACTATAAATTCATGAAAAATAAAATGCCTTAATGCTGGCTTATGCAAAACATATTACTAAAAGTTGCCTAAACAAAACGGGGAACCAAGGTTGTATACAATGTTTAAAAACCTAAGATAAATTGTTCTTTCACAACTGACCAAATCGCCATTTGGTCAGTTGTAAAAATAAAAATCTACAAAAAAGTCCCTGAAAAACATTCCAAAACAGGATAAAAACAGGTGAATTCCGATACTGGAAGAGCAGTAGAGTATTTACTAATTTCAACTGGTCTTCACAATGTAAAGTGTTTTTAAATATTTCCTCAATGAAGAAATAACCAAAGAACTTTAGTTGCTCATACTCACAACGATTGGCTCCCTGAGGGGGGAGTTGATTGGAAGGAAGAGTTTGGATTGGCAGACACTAGTTTTCAGCTCTACAGTCTTACATTTGGGTGCAAGGTGGGTGAAGGGGTCACTGGGTAGCCTTGCACAGTATCTATAAAATACATTAAATGTCAGCCGCACAAGGAATATATCAAAAGTTCAGTCACACAACTTTCAGAAAACCTTTCAACGACAGTTTGGAAAAGAAAACTCTCAGACCCAAAAACATTACCAAATAGCTGTTTTATAATAAAACATTTGCGGGTATTTTCTTGCTTAGCTGATAAACAATGAGACAATGAAACTTCAAATGAGTTTCCCAAACTTCTGGCAGGTAGACCATGAGCTTTCGAGCAAGAATTTTTGTTGATAATGACCTGTTTACATGGCCAATGGCCGTGTTGATGGTGACCTTTGGTCCTCCATCGTCGGAACGAAGCACATAAGGTGGCAGAATATTATCATCATCCAACACAGACTCAACCTCATACTCGTTACACTCTGCTGACTTTGAACACTTGTTTCTGAGGATCTAAAGAAGGCAGACACAAACAAAATATGGGGTTAACTCTGCAATTTCAATATTAAAATTGAAAAGAAAAGTACTTGAATTTTAAAAACCATCTGACCTTCTCAATAGCCTTGTAGGTCTTGAGATCCTCCTCAAAGGATTTTGTGCATTCACTGTCAGCCAGCATGATGTAATTGGAGACAGGAGCACGTGCTCGACCTTTGGATTGCACATAAGACCGATACTCTGTCGGCAAATCAAATCGAACCACCAAATTGCACTTGGGAATATCCACCCCTTCCTCCACAATGCTGGTAGCAATTAGCAAGTTGGTTTCATGTGCCCGAAATTTCCTTAACACCTTGGGAAAAGCACCAGGAGACTCTTAGGCTCAGCTGACCAAAGAAAGAAGACAAGGCGGCAAAGTGAAGAAGTAAATAGTCACTTACTTCCTCCTGTTTTCTGAACTCCACCTCCATCTGCTTGTTACGAGGCTGGTTCTTGCCAATGCTGTGCCCTGTGATGAAGTTGCTACTGATGTAGGCTAGCTCTGGGTCCTGCTTCCCTGCCTCCTTGATTAGCCTGTGTTTCAAAATAGACATGTATGATTTCATATAGCATACACAGTCACCAATATGCACATTACAACCACAGTAATGCAATTAAGGAAATTAAAGGAACAGTGTTCTGTGGCAAAGTCAGTTTACTGACCTTTCAACCTAGTTTTCATCTACCACATTTACTGCACATGATTGATAACCAAAGACCTAACATCTTGACATTGAACAAGAAACTAAACTAGAGATCAACCGATATGGCTTTTTCTAAAGCCGATGCCGATATTTAGAAGTCAGGGTTAGCCGATGGCCAATATTTTTTTGCCAATAATTGGACGTTTCCCCTCTGTTTGTGTAGTAAAATATCATACTAATTATAAAGTACACACAATTTCTCAACATTTCTTAAACACTGACTAAACATAAATATAAACTTGACTAATAATTTGAATACAAAACAAAGTTTTAAGTTACAAACCATTCCTGAGGGAAGATAAAATTGTAATCACTAATACAAAAAATAAGAGTGCAAATAATGTTTAGTTTTAATTTCTTAATCCAGTCCCCACCCATCCCTCACTGAAAGTTCTATTCGCAGTTTAAGAGCTGCAGGTTGTCATGCAGGAATATAATATAATATGAACAATGTATAATGTATAAATATAGACAGCGCATCTTGATGGTAAAATGCTGCTGTATTTAAGAGGTGGGAGGTTTGAAAGTAGCCAATCTGAGACTGTTATGTAGTGCTCTGTGTCTTGTCTTTTCCCCAATTTTCAACAGTTAGTAAGCTGTGTCTTGTCTAAACATGTAGGTAGAGGGTGTTATTTCAACGTTTCTTTTGTGTACGAGCTGCTAATGCTAAAGCGCACTGCTAGTGCTAACTGCTAATGGTTTTTAAGCAATTTCCTCTGGGGTCAGCAAAGTTTTCAAATTCTGATTATTTCTCCTAGTTTCTGCCGTTTGCAGCGTCTGTGGCAAATCAAAATCTCCCCAGTGGAGCGTCTGAGTTATTCTCTTGTTTTTGGTTGTCCTTCTTAAAGCCCAGTATTTTTATTACAGTAAATTAAGTTAAAATAGGCAAATTTTGTACATTTCTTTAAGGGTAATGCATTAAACTGAGTTTAAAATGAATGATTAAGTCCTGGGTGCATATTTGAAGCATATTTAGGGTTTACACTATAAATAGGCTTTTTTTTTTTAACCAAAAGACAATGCGGTTTTCACTATACACGGGTGCTCTTGGAACGCCCACAAAAAGCGGGGGAATACTGTATATATGTCTTTGAAAAATCATAATTTAACTCCCCTTTTTTCACAACTCACAAAATTCTGGTTTGGGTCCTGCAGTAGCAGCAGCATGGATCTTGTGTACCGCAGCAAAACTGGGCTGTCCGCACTTGGATATCGGCCAAAGGCCGTATCATAAAAATGCAAAAAATTTGGCCAGATATATCGGTCAATCTCTAAGCTAAACCACTTGTGCATTGGCTTCTACTATAAATGTGCTTTACCAAATACAGGAAAATGCACTGAATTACCGTTTGCATGTGAAAGATACTAGACTGAAGAAACAGATATTTGAAACTAACCTGTTCAAAACCACCGCTGTATATCGCCTTTCCACAAAGATGATTCCACAGAGAATATTGGTAAAAGGTGATGGAAAATTTGCTTCTGGCTTTTCCTTCACCTCCACCTCCTCATCATCCTCATCATCCTCAGAATCGCTCCAAGAGACGTAATTGTCCTGGTTGCGGTTGTTGTACCACTCTACGCTCTCAAACTGCTGCCTCTCAAATGGCTTGTACTCATGCAGGATCTCCAGAAGCTTGATGACTTTGGGTGTGACAAACTTCAGGTCTAGAGAAGCCGGAGAGAAGTGTTCCTCACAGAGTGCATGAAGTTTCCTCAGGATGGTGTCTGTGAAGAGCAGAAACTTGCGGTTCAGCTCCTCCTGTTCATGCTTGATGTACTTCTGAAGCTCTCGCACCATGATGCCTGCAGCTTTATCGGCACACCATGGCCCCAACACTGTCAATACTGCCCTACAGTCATTCAGAACCTGCAGGAGGAGGACCAAAAGCATTTCAGTCCTGAAGTCTCACTTCAAGATTAGCATTAACCCCTTAATGCCTTCATTTTCAGAATTCATAATTACCCAATACTTTATGGTAGATCCTGAATATTAATTTCAAAGATTAGTTACAGCAATAGGTTTGCAATTATAAATACAGACAGTACCATAATCACTAGTATTGCACACTAAACGAGGAATATGCAATGTGCAACCCTAGTATGCTGTCCTGACAACAGGTTTGAAAATAGCAAAAATAAAGAACCTGTTTGGAGATGTAGGTGGGGTCTCTGTCCTCTCGATGTGCAGATAAATTGCAGTCATTGAGAAAATGCAGCGCTTCTTCTAGCTCACTCAGAAGTCTCTCAGAGAGCCCACTTTTGTCCTGGTAGGGACCACAGTCCAGCACCACCTCACGAGGCTGAGACGCATACCTACATTTAGACATACAACATAAATATATAATTATAAATAAATACACATTGTGTGTACATGAACTCATTAATATAATCATTATCATTGGGAACAGCTGTATGTCTGAATACAATAAGGTCAAGTTAGTCAGTTGCCATTTATTGAATAAATGTCTGAGGGATTAAACACCTGTCCAGCACGACAAGATCAGTGGCAGTTTCTGCATTGCTTTTAAGGATTCTCTCCAAGTTTTGGATCTTTTCCTCCAGGTCAGATGGGTCACATTTGCCATTCAGAATGGAAGCAGTTAGACCCAGGATACGTGGACAGCTCAAGCAATCCTCACATTTCTGGGAGCGT
>JBBPCW010000001.1:40498693-40509688 GCA_037974425.1 Phenacogrammus interruptus
GCCTAGCAGTCTTGGGAATTGAACCTGGACTTTCTGATCACAGGGCGAATGCCCTAACCACTAGGCTACCAACTGCTCCAGAGTGGGGAATTTAAGTCTAGAGATTTTACACCATTACTCACATCCTCACTGTTACATAATGCTCACCCCCCATTCACACAGTTCTAGATGGTCATATTTGTTTATGCTTTGTTCACAGTTCACCCTGTTCTTCAGTGTTCTGTCCATTCACAATGTTGTAGAATTTTCTTCATTGTTTATGTTGTTCTAGAATATTCTTCCCTTTCCCTCCTTTCCTTACACAGTTCTTGAATATTTTCATGAACTTACTTTATCTGTTCTAGAAGCGCACATCACTAACACTGTCCTAGAATGTTCTCCACTGTTCAAGGATGTTCTTGTCTCACAGTGTTTTAAATGTTCTCTCCCATTTATCTTTCTTCCTTTAATCACTGTTCTAGAACATTATGCTCCATTCACACTGTTTTGGAATATTCTTCCAACCCACTTTCTTTAGAATCTATTCTGCTATTCCACCCAAAAGAAATAGATAAATTTAGATTCACCGGCAGCACCGGGACAGACTGTGAATACTGGTATGAAGTGTCAAGGTAAAATTTATACTATAAGCATAGGCCTACTCGTGAGCTTATCTGAACTGTTGTTTTGCTTTGCTATATATTATATTAATTAAATAAAAGCAGTCTAAATGCATGTTTTTAAAAATTCATTTCCAAAGCTGTATATTTAATTGGCATGACTCGGTGATCACGCCATTCGTCCATGGACCACAGCTGTTATTTTCAGGTTTATCTTGTGTGTTGTTATTCTCTCTGCTTTAGCAGCTCTGATTGGATTTGGTGTTTCTGTTGCACAGGAAAGTGAGCCCAAGCATACACACCAACATACCAGCACTGACCATCTGTCAACTGTGAAACTGAGGGGAATAGTGAGAAAATGGCACCATGGGATAGGAAAATGTGGTACGGGCAGATATCAGATTATTTTCAGTGGATCAATCCACCAGGCAGTCATTGTCGAGACATTATAGGATTGAAGTAGAGTGTGCTCTGTGTGTGTTTGCAAATATTAAGGAAAAAAATCTTTATTATATCTCATATACATACAGGGACCATTCTACTTCAACCCCTCGAGCTTTTTAGGACTGGATAGATGGTGAAATGGTCAGACAATCCAACCTGTGAACCTGTAGTACCATGTGTGTCCTAATGGGTGAGTTTAGTCCTTGATAATTGAACTGAATGTCTTTTTTTCTCACATAATGAGGAAGTTGTGTGCTAAGCTTTCTCTCTATTCACCGGAAAATGTTTTCCCTTCCACTGGAACTCAACATTTGCCTACTATTAAAAATGTATACGTCCCTTAACTGCTGTAACATTAAGGCTGCAATAATACAGTAGTAATATTAAGAGCACAAATTAATGAAGCATTATTGGTGTAAAACACATTGTCTGACACAAATAGCCATTTTTTCCATTTAGGTCCATTTATTTACATTTATGGCATTTATCAGACGCTTTTATCCAAAATGACTTCCATTCCCTACCTACAGGGGGCAGTCTCCCTGGAGCAACTTGGGGTTAAGGGTCTTGCTCAGGGACCAAGTGGTGGTGTGCTGGAGGTAGGATTTGAACCTGTGACCTCTTGGTCAAGAGGCAAGTATCCTACCCACTGAGCTACCGCCACCCCAGGTGTAGTATCTGCCATAAAATCAGGAATGAAAAGCATATCTAGCCTAGCTGTGATATCACAGGGTGTTTAACAGTTGTTGAATGTTGATGCTTTACTGCATTTGGTAAGTATTCTAACAGAGAATTCCTAATGGGCCTAACTATCAAGAGGGAATTTGTTTAATTCTATTTTAATTGCTTCATTTCTTCTGTACAGCATGTAACTAACAAGCAATAACTGAGCTACTATGGTGACTGCTTGGAGGATATACGCTGTTCTGCTGCATTCCTGCATAAAACTACATCTGCACTATTTGCCTGGTTCCAGATGCAAAACACTCTGTGGCAAAATTTGCCAGCATAAAATAGAATGCTAAAGAGCACTTTAAACAGACAGATTTTACTTTGCCTCATCTAAACTTAAGGGAGAGAATAAGGAAATAAAATGCATACATAACTGGAATGAAAAAATATGAAAAAACTCTGGATATGCCCTACAGGCACCTTAATGGTAATTCACCACTTCAGTAGAGCTGCTGAAGTGGTGTGATCACTGACCCCTCAGGCTGAAACATGTCAGAAGAAATAGATTTTACACCTTTACCACTGTCACACGACACCACATTTTTCAACACTTAACACACACACGCCATCTGTATCTTAATTCATGAACTTATGCCTTTTTCTAATGCATATGCAGACTATATTTTCTGAAGGGACACGGTCCTCAGTGGTGAATAAATGGAAATCAGGCCGCATATAAAAACCCCTAGAAGAGTGTCAAGCCAAAAGGGTCAGTGGTATCATTGGGACAGTGTCAACTTAGATTTAAGAGCAAATAATTTCTCTCCAGTGTGATGCCTTGGAATAGTGCTGCCATGGCAACGTGCAGCAAAATTAAATATTTACTTCAGTGGGTGAGGTGCTGGCCAGTTTCATAATACAGTGGCATCTGTATTCATAAGGCTGGACACTGGGCTCATTAGTGATGACAGGACTTTGAATTATGTGTATTGCTTCACACTGACTGTGCAGTGATAGATAATTCTCTTGCTATAAGCAATTCTTTAATCCTTCACACATATTAATTTGGAAGTTATGCTTCGGGTCTCCCTCATTGCTCCTTCCAAATGTATTTGATTAGATCAAGACATATTTGGTGTCTGCATTTTGTTCCTTAAGTTTTGTAGTGTAGCTACAAGGCTAATGTAGCTAACAAATAATGGAAGCTTATACTCTACCAATTGGCATAGATAATAGTGTATCATACAATATCAGAAACCACATAAGTAAGGTTGTTTCAGATTACATGAAGTCTAAAAAATGTAAATTACATTTTTTGGCTGAACCATTATTTCAGCATACATGTAGTTGATGTCAATTTGCTATAAACTCTTACTCTTCTTAATCTGCAACATTCTGTGTCTGTGAGTAATCACAGTATTGGCCTTTGCAATATTATTATCACAGGACGCTGCTGAATGAGCCTATAACCAAGCAATTGTTTTCACTGCTTTCCTGGATTAGCCACAGTTCCAGATTAACCACTACATACAGAATGTTTCATCAAGACTTTTATGTAATGCAAGTGTGTTATTTTGGTCAAAATGTGATATACCAGTCTAAACTAGTGTATTGTGGTGCAACCTATCACAATAACAATATTTAGTAAAATAATCAAAGTGCTAGTACACAGCCCTACTGTCTGTTTATACAAAGTAGCCTAAAGAATGTAATCATGTATTTGATTGTTGGCCATATCCTGCTGAAGTCTCATTCAGTGTAATATCAGTGCGCCTTGAACCAGAGCCAAATGAAAATTGATTATTAAAATCAAATGTAGAAAGTGCATCTCGCTGGTGTGACCGAAAATCCTTCATCCCCACATGTTTTTGCTAAATGACTGCAAATTTTGCTCCATAACATTTGAACGTAGATGTGTCCACTAATACTTACAGTGAAATGTTTGTCTATGCTTTACTTTTCACCGCTCAGGCCTGGCACACACACACATGTTCAAACACACACACACACACACAAACACACACACACACATTGTGTGCTTAGGAGCACAAATGCAAACAGCATGCAAAACCATGGACAGGATTAAGATAAACTTTGAGGAAGGAAATTTAAGCCTGACCTTGACAAAAGCATGATAGTAATTAAGTCTCCAGAATGAATTACTGTGATGAACAGTGAACAGAAAAGAGGGAAAGGAAGGATTATGGCATTTGGGGATTATAATCTCTAATCCCTGTTGAACATTATAAACCCTCGGCATCACTGTTAGTGCTCTGGTCACTGTTCAGTCTGCGTTTCTTCCATACTGTGAAAATCTGGTGCACTACGGTTTTAAATATATACATATTAATTAATTACATTTAATTAAATTAAAACCACTTACATGTGAATAGCATGGATTATATTGTTACAAGGCACCTGTCAAGGAGGTGGGATCTATTAAGCAGCAAAGGAACAGATCGTTCTTGAAGTGGATGTGTTGGAAGAAGGAAAAGGTCTACACAGACCTGGAGATGGAGATCCCAAGTTGCAGTAGTTAGGGATTAGAAGAGAAACACTACTGAGGACATTTAGATGTTGGAAGCACTGCAGGTACATGTGTTGTGGTGGTACATGTTGATCAGACACAGCACTGGGGGTGGAGACTTACTGTCCACTTTATTACGCACCCTGACTGTTGCTGCAGTTTTGTTAGCAATGCTCTAGTCTATCAATGGTCAGTTTTATTTGTCAGATGGGGGCTGTAGAAAGCATGGAACTGCAGAGCTTTCGTCTGGGAAACTTTAGAAAAGATAGTTCCAAGCCATGTTTCAGTCATCTATATATAGACAAATTGGCGTATGGAGCTTTTTTATAATTTATTGCAAATTACTCTCACCCGAATAGCAAATCTCGGCTCATTCAACCATCCTTTCAGTTCTGTCCTATCAGAAGCAGGGGGAGGCTTTAATGTGAGTGTTATGCTCAGTCTAAGCGGTAATGAGTAACCAGTGGAGAAGAAACAGGCCATGTGTACACCAGGCAGAGGGAACATGGCCATGGCCATGGAGGGAGGAAGCGGCTGTGTGAAATCTGTGGGTTGCTTGTGCTTTCGTGTGTTGCTGTGCTTGTGGGCAAGCGCGTCTGTGTGGGAGTCATCCAGCATTCTGTATCCAACTGGAATCTTATTTGAATAAATTAAGCTGTGCCAGTGTCTCCTCAGTGAGTAAACCATGGCAATGCAGAACAGCAGATCTGTCACTATTAGTAGCAGTTATTATTTTGAAAATTACCTGAAATATCACAGCTAACCATAAAAATGCATTTAATGGCACAGTAACTAAGCACACAGCCTTTTAAAAATAACAAAACGCTTCACTGGAAAGGAAGAAAAAAAAGATGAATATAGAAACCATTTAAAATAATTAAAATAGGCTAAAATAATTCTGAATAGACTGAAATATCTATGTAGCAAAGGTGCATTAGTGTATCCATGAGTAAAACTTACAATATGCATTATGACGAGGAAGACCAACTGAGCGATCATTTTTAAAGCAGTTGTGCAAAACATATTGCTCCTAAATAAACACAGCGGTGTGTCTAGGTAAAGACAATCCATTTATCTTACTTTTAACACAAAATATATTAAAACCTTCAACAGTGATATTGTTATCTTTGTTCTGGATGCCAAGTAAGACAGGGGACATACACACATGCACACACACACACTCCTGAAAGATAAACAGTCATGAGTGTAACTTCTGTTTAAAAATTGACTCCAGTCAGAAGCAATAATTAACCAGTAAAAGAATTAGAGTAATGTTTACACACTAATAGCTCAGCATGTCTAAAGCAGCATGTGTGTGTTCTAGACTTGATTCTTTTTCCTCAAATCAGATGTTCTGACAGTGCCATATGTCAGCCTCGATTAGGCTCAGTTTTTTCCGTCAGTGGCCCAAATAAAAAAAAGCAAAGTGAAGCTAAAGTGGCAGCGATCCAGCAGCAGCACCTTCTTCTGCTGTTAGCAGTTTTTTTGGCCTGGACAAATGACACATCTTTGCAAAGAGACTCTGTAAACAGTTCGCACATTTCTATTGTGCCAAAGTCTGTCTCTAGATAACTGATCTATGTTCCGCCCACAAAAAATAATAATAAACTTTATTAATCCCCTTTTACAGCAGCCATTAAACTTCTGCCTATTTTGAAATGGCTGTATTTAACCAATTAATTTATTTCTTTATTAATACTGATGGAATGGATTTTAATGGAAACTCTATTTTCATCTTTGAGCACAGCTGCCTGAATTTGAAAGTGCTGAATTTGCAAGCTACAATTTTTGAGATAAAATACTGCAGCTATCTGTATAGCCATCTTTACTGGAGCAATGGGAATACTTCTCTCATGTCACCCCTCATTGCTCATTAGCAGCTCAACACAGAAGCCCAACATTTAAAATTTAATGAGCTAACCAACAGTATTTACAGTTCACAGTATTTAAACATATCCAAATCAATTTCCATTCTGCCAATGGGAAAAGTCTACATAAGATGGCTGTACATTAAACTGCAGCTCAAAGTAAAAAGGTTTATAAAAATGAAAAAAAAAAAAAAGAAAATTAAGAATTTCATAAAAAATATAATGTGTTCTTTCATAACTTCTGTTAGGTTTACAGAACTCTTCCTCGTCACTTCCTCTTCAACACAATGAGAAACTGTAGGAGATTTTATTCAGAATTTTTTGCAGGTCGGGGGTACTGTTATGTGTTTCGCTATCATGTTGGGAAAACCACTGAATCTTTTATTGTTTCTACATTGGTTAATGAATTATAAATAATATGCATATGTTTCCCAAATCATAAAGGAATAAATGACTAAATAATATTTTTAAATAAGTAATAAAAAAAACTTCATTGTGAGGCTTAGTTATAACCGTTTCCTGGTTTTATGTTTTTGTTAAACTGTCAGAATTTGTGCAACATGTTGAGTTGAATAGTGATTTGTCAGTCTGTTAATGTTTGACAGTGAAAATATAATCTTTGAAACAGATCATGACCGAGAACACTGGAATTCCCCATGGGCTCTGGTCAACTATCAATACTATCAACACTACAGATTTTCTTTTCAATCTGAAAGTCAGGCTATGAACACAACAATACAAATGCTTTTATGTGCTTTTTAGACACATAAAAAGGAAAAAACATCCCCGAGTGAAAACTGTTACATGTAAATATCACTGAAATACTGAGTGTACTCTAATTTTTGTATTCATTTGCTAGGCTGCACACTCTAATCTTATTGTTCTGGATTTACTATTTTTTGTGACGTCACTACATCATTTACATGTATCTGTTTTTTAAATCTATAACCAGTTTAACCAAACCAGTCACACTCAAGTTATGAGATGTGTTGTGTCTTGGATTGCTTTTTGAATGAGCATAATAAAGGGTGACTAATCAGAGAAAGGGTCATTTACACATTCCAGCCTTGAAGGCACAGAAACAAAACAGCCTCTTTAATTCTTACGGATATGGGAGGTAGGAAATGTTTTTTATTTTGTTCTTCTTAAAGCCCTGCATTTCTATTACTATGAATTAAATGATTTTTATTATTGTATTTACCCTGCTTATACCAAAGAAAACGTCCGTGCAGGAACTACAGTGCCGCCTATATAGGGATAAAATCAGTATTTTACATTCTAGCACTGCTGGAGTCCAGTGGACACTGCACAGTATAAATATGGGTTTAGCTTTACATTTTCCGTAAGGGTAAAAATTTTTTTGTTTTTTGGGAGCTTATTTGAGGGCATATTTAGGGTTTATACTATAAAAATAGGCATCCCCCGCCCCACACATCACACCACTATACCTGGGTATAGTGAATGAGAGTTTATTCACTATTCCCGGGTGCCCTTGAAACGTAACCCCTGCAATAAGCGGGGTTTACTGTGTATTTCTGATTGTGATTTTGACAAATGTAGGTATGGGAATTGGGAATACTTGGGGAAGGAGAGAGACAATGCACATCTGATGCCACCTCTAAACAGGGCAGCAGGGCTTGGGCAGAACTAGAAAATTAAACAAAAATCACCTGGCACAAGGAAAAAACAGAAAGGAAGGGGCAAAACAAGTCCGGATGTCTCAACCTGTGCCATGTGACAACCTGCAAGCCAAAAAGTGGCTTTATCCACAGATACCATGGCTCCTTCTGCTTTGGCACTACTTTGAAAGGAGCAGAGAACAGCTGCTTAGGGGAATTATGAACCTGAAACATACTAATGTATCTGGATCAGACAAGTGTTTGTACCTCACTCACTATCCCCTTAACAGAAGGCCCTACCTTGTAATTATGCTCTCTAATCACTCTGAGCTCCACCAGAGTTATAATTCCAATAAAAAGGTGTAATATGATAAATGTGGTGGACCTACAGTCTATCATTGGTCAGTTTCTGACCACAGGGCCATTTTTACCTTTTATTATTTGGGTTGTGGACCACTGCACAGCAAGAACAGTTGACCACTGTAGAATGACTAACACACACTGGGTCAGTTTCCCAGGGATAAGTCTTGGACTACCCTTTCCTTTTCAGTGGAAAATCTCTATTCACAGCACTACACAATCCAGGCCTAGTCTTAATCCCTGTCCAGGAAACCGACCAAATGTATTAACAAACTACAGCTTCTAATTCCTCACCAGTAAGGTGGCGATACAATGGAAGGGGATCTAATAAATTGGGTGATGAGAGAACACAAAATTACCTGCCATTTGAAACACTACTACAAGAATTCAGATATTGCATGGATGTTGCATATTTATTGCCAAGGGTACAATACAAAAATAATGGTTAAATATATCAGCTTTGAGATAGAATATAGGCATGTCATACATTTCAAAATATAGTAGGAAAATAAACGATTGAACCTTCTTATAATTGGATGGACTTGCCATAGCCCAACATACATTTCTTTGACATAGCAAGTGGTTCACACTGAAAGCCTGTACACAAGAAATCTTCAAATAATTGCATAATTGATTCTCTTTGACTACATTTTGAAAACATAACCTGTTCCAGAACAAAATATTCTCCTGGTCATGCACAGTGCTACAATTACGTCAACTGATATTAGCATTCATATCAGAGAAATGCTAATGCACCATCGCATTCAAACTTCAGATTCAGTCCCAGTGTGTGCGATTTGAGCAGTTTGATTTCTACACATGCTACTTTGAGGTACAATACAGTATCATATCTGTAATTTGAATAGAGCCGCTATACAGGATACCTGTACAGAACTTTTGGTACCAGTTTCTTTGAAGGCTAACTACATAGTGACTTATAGTCACTCATAGTAACATGAGCATAAGCCTTGATCAACACTACTTTTAAGGAACCTATGTTAATACATTGTCTATTACTACATAACACACCTTGTCATTGCTGTGTGAATACTGGCATAAGCTATTTATAACTATTAAAGCACTGCTTTATGAATGTTATATATGTTATATGCAAGTGGCTCTTGCATATAAACCACTATGTAGGTACCCTTCAGCCTTCAAACTCTTAAAGGGTTTGCAAGGACAAAAAAAAAACTGAAACAATTGCAGTGCAGTAAACCACAGGCAAAACTTCTAGATTAAATACAACATATTTTAAACCCAAGTAAATGAACCTCATATACACTAGTTTGGCTGCACAGATTACAACTTTGCATCAAGTATGAGTTAAATTAAGAAATCTTTGTGAGTCAACAGAAAGGTATTGCATCGCATTGTTCAAAAGAATTCTAAAATATGGCAGTTCTATAAAAGCCATACTGTATTACAGTGCAGCAAGTGTGTATTAAACACTGCTTCTAAAAACACAAGCCATGCAAGTCTAAGATTTAGATATCTTATCTCCCAATAGTAACTAAAGAAGTCAGGAGCATCAAGCAGCTGACAAACACAAACGTTTCTCACTTCAGCAGGCTCTCTGGCAGTGCCACGTCTGTAAAACATTTGTCATTCTGAATAACACAAACAGCTAAACTCCAAGTCATACAAACCCATTCTAAAAGGCTTTTAAACTGCCACTCATTCCGGGACCCTAATAGAATAACTGGATTTTGGTCTTGGTTGCTGTAGAAACAGTTGGGCCCACAGAACTCCCAGCTGAGAAAAGCAAGCGGAAAAATATGACAGACAGACCCGGGGTCAAAGGGGGCAAAGAGCAGCTTCAAAATGTGCTCAAAAAAGGACATTCCCCTCCTATACTGGGCTATTTTCACTCTGTGACACGGACACTCCAAAATACTCATTTATAAAAAGAAAGCAACAATGACGTGCTGACTGCAGCCTGTGCCAAGACACCATGATGTGCTGAGAAAAGAACCTCCAAAGTATATGTACAGTGCATAGCAAATAAAACATGATTAGCATTTGTCTCCTGAAGTCAACAAGACCACTTTAAGGTACTTTACACTCCTAAGAAAAATAAAAAAAAAAGCCAAACAAACTAATTTTAACACATTCCTTACAAGTATGCCTGGTGCACTGTTAAATGTGGTGGCCATATAAAATAAAAACGTAACAAATACATCAAAAAATCTTTGCCCACCCGCTACTTCAAGAGATCCAGGATGATTGGAGTATTCTTCCAAGCCAAGACCAGAATGCAGTGCTTGAGATCTAGTTGTTTTGCAGCAACAGCAAGTTAGAGTTAAGAAAACTTTCAGAGCACAATAATTAACCCTTCAAAGTCAATGTTACGGAGGTTGTAAATGTTGTAGGTTTTACATTATTTGGCACTGAAATAAGGAGAAATTCTGCAGAATCTAAACTTTCAATCCATGTTTCTTTCTGGCAAGTTTTATGAAATTAGGAACCACTTTGTATCATCATTTTCACAGGTACAAACCTAAAGTTGAAAGTGTGAATAAAGAATATCAGTTAAATGTAGTTCACTACATACATTTTAAAATGTAACTGAGGGACTTGTTTGACCTAGAAAGGAAATATATTATCATTAATTTCATTTCCATTATACATTCAGCTAAGAAAGCCTGCATATGTTAACACTACCTTATTCGATTAAAATAATGAAATGATTGTGTAATATTTTATATGTATGTGCCTTTCAGAGTACAAATGCCATGACTTACACTACCGGTCAAAAGTTTTAGAACAGTTTTAGAAAGTTTTAGAACACCCCATGTTTTCTTTTAGTTTGTATTGAAATTCAAGCGGTTCAGTGTCTCAATGTTCATTCGGCAGAAATGTCTTCCCAACTCTGCAGCAGGAGTTCCCATAAGTGTGCAGCTCTT
>JBBPCW010000001.1:40512292-40529000 GCA_037974425.1 Phenacogrammus interruptus
CGGCAAAAGATAGTTTTGTCAACATCATTCTGCTTTTACAACACGGTACGCCGCACTAGTTTGGACCCACAAGTGGCTGGCATTTTTTTTTTTTTTTTTTTTAGTGGGGGGAGGGGGGCCCTCGCGAAAGTTTTGCCCAGGGGCCCACACAACCCATAATCCGTCCCTGCATACACATATATATTATTGTTGTTTATTGCATATTATTTACAGGTTTATGGATGGTAAGGACAAGCTGTCATACTTTTGGTGAGTTCAGTCAAGTAAAGCCAAGAAGACTGGCTGTAAACAGAATAAAATACATGTGCAAACAGAAAGAGAGGAAAAGCTAAACAGAAGAACAACAATATAACATTTAGTGCTGTCTACAGCTACAGTACTGGTCTGAATGAACAGAGTATTATGATAGATACTGTATTCTAGCAGCAGAGAGTTATATTTGCAAAAATGCAGAATGGAGTTAAATAGCATTTCACAGGACAGAGAGTGTGCAGTGTAAAATATATACAGGGGTATTTACAGAGGAAAATGGAGTGTGAGTTGTTTGTTTAGAGCAAAACAGTTTAGTGTGTATAATGCATATTTTTAGGTGGAGGAGGAAGTTCAGGTCAGGGGTGTGTTTGGTTGTTTGCGTGTGGCAGTTCTGATTGAGGAGTGTGATGGCCTGAGGTGAAGAAACTGCTTCCCATTCTGGGTGGTGGAGGCCCGTATGCTATGGAAATTTTGGGTAAACAGAAGGTTTGAGAATAGGGTGTGTGAGGGGTCTGTTGGGTCATCCAGAATTCTGGTGGCTTTGCAGATGAAGTGTGTGTGGTGTAAATGTCCATGACATAGGGAAAGTGACCCCAATGATCTTCTCAGCTGTCCTTACTATCCTGTTTAGAGTCTCTGTTGTGATCCAAAACACAATAATTGTCATGCCAAGCCATAATGCAGCTACAGAGAATACTCTCTGCAGTCCCTCTGTAGGACCTGATGAGGACTGGGGGGAGGTGGGATGCAGGAAGAGTGGAACTGTGTTCTCCAGAATGATAGTGCTCAGTCCAACGCTTTTGGGATAAACTGGAATTAGCTTTTGGTATTTGTGATACAGAGCTGATGATCTACGTACATCAGGATCTGATCTTACTAATGTTTTTGACTGAATGAAATTTAAATCCTCACAATGATGTTCTGATACGTAGTGTAGAGCCACTAGTGTGGATTTCATTTTAGCTTTTGAGGTTGACGTACTGTTCACATCAAATGTCAAATGCAACTTTTCATAGGATTTTATTATGAGGATTGTTTTGATGATGGTTTTGGTACTTCACCGAAGGCTGCATGATACCTACATTAACTTCTCATGACAACTGACACAAACCCACATTAACATACAGAAATATTTATTCCAACAAACATCAGTTGTCATAAAAGCTGTTTTAGTCCGTTTTTAACATTTTAAAGTCATTTAATCTCAGCAAATGTTCCAAGAAATGGCAGTTACTAGAAAAAGCCTTTACAAATGTTTATGTAGGTTGTGTTGGCTTAATTCAATTACGTATAAGTTTGTTTTTTGTTTGTGTGTTATTTATTTATCTCCTAAATAATGTAATTATGTAAAACTCCTACAGTCAAAACATTCATTACATTTACTACATTACATTACTACATTGTTCTATAATAGTAATTATAGAACACAAAATACATGAAATACAAATGTTTTATATGTCATAGATTGTTTGTTGTACAATGTCTAAACTATTAGATATTATTAGGTATATTCTATTATTGGGAATTATATCAATAATTCGAATATTCATAGTGAGAGTGGTTCAGTGTGAAATGCTCAGTTCCAGAGAAACTGAGTCAGAATCGTTCCCAGTGGTAATGGTGGGAACCAGATACCAAGTGTTTAATCATTTTAATCATTTTACCCCATTTATATTTAGTTTCCACACCTACTGTGAGGCTTTTGTGCTGTCTTAATCCACCAGATTTGTGTAATTATTCATGCACTGTTAATCGATTTGTGTTGTCAGATATGACAAATCATCCAGCCGTGCAGATTTAGAGCCCATAATAAAGATTTTCTGTACAGATTTTGTCATTTATCATTAACTGAGACAACCATAAAGCAGTCTGAACATGTACTTTAATAAAAAATATTGGAAAGTAATGTTCCATTGTGCTTATATTACTTGTTCTGCCTACCTTCTTTCACCTGAGATTGTTATCCTCCATTTGGTCTTATTCTTCCTCTTCCCTCCTTAGCTATGGTCACGGAATGAAATTTGCAGAGTAGGTAATCAACATGTGTGATATAGTGAGGTGAATGTATTTTTTTTCTCTTTTTGACAGGTACAAGTTTGTTTTTAACTCACTAAAAGAAAAGGGAAATTGAAATGGATCATTTTTACCTTGTTAGTTTGTGTATATGCTCACAGTTAACATGATTCACAACATCATTCCATTTGCCTGCAATCACTACATCAAAATGTAGTGACCTTAGCCTGCCTCTTCAGCATTTTAATATTGTCAAGGAGGAGAAAAAAAAAAACTGGTCAATGATATCATGTTTCATCTCCTCTTCCCACCACCAACCTGTTATCCAGAGAAATGCTCAGATAATTCAGAGACCCTTCCTGATACCAAAATTCACTAATATGTTTCAAACAGGGCAAACAGGGCAAGAGCCTTCTTTAACTAAACAGAAAATATTTTGAGACTATACTTTACAACCAGAACACCAGATGTTCTGTGGCATTTTCTCTTACTGTTTAGTCGTTGAACATGAATAGGTTAATGACAGCATAATCTTGTTACACTTTTCATTAAAGACCAGAATAATCTGGGATCTCTTTTCTGATCTGGGGGGTATTCCAGAAAGCAGGTTATGCTACATAACCGGGTAAGTTCTGCACTAACTTGCCCTTGAACTTACCCGGTTATGTAGCATAACCTGCTTTCTGGAATACCCCCCAGCTGATTCCACCGAGGCATTTCCATACAGTTCCAGATGCAGGAACCTGGACGGTGAAGGTACCTGTGTTGCTGTGTTTCCTTCTGACCTTCCAGTGCACGTAGATGGTCAGAAGGAAACACAGCAACTTTCACTGAACATTGAATACCATGCATGAGCCAAATTAAAAGAATGGATTTGCAAAAATGTACACACCATTTCACCTACCCCAAGTTATCAGCCAAGACATGCTTAGAGTTCAAATGTAGCTTCTTTTTAGTGTAGCACTGATGTATGGGGTGCCATTTGTAAAAAAAAAAAAAAAAAAAGCTTCAGAGTTGTCATTTTTTCATAACTTTTACAAACGGCGACTCTAAATGCGGGATTTAAATGTAAAACTTTGTAGAATTTTAACAAACGAAGTTTAACATTTAAGACTGTGAGATATATTTTTCATTTTTAACATTTAGATTTAAGATTATTTAAGGCAAATCCTCCATGTTGGTGAGGGCATATCACAGCATGTAGTCCAGCCCCCTGTTAAGTAACAAACAATTGTAAACACGGTGCGTGGTCAATAAGCATATCTCGCCGTTTGTAAAAGTGCTACACTAAAATCCCACATTTAGAGTCACTGTTTGTAAAAGTGTAGCATTTACTTGTTTTTTAAAATACATTTATCACTAAATGTGTGGACATTGTGCTAAATGATGAAAAGATTACACCTCTAAATTTGTGAAGCTGTTTTACAAACGGCACCCCATACTGATGCAACTAGGCTAAGGTTGCTAGACAAAAGTCAAACACATCTACGTAAATCCACTGAAAGAATTTCTCTCAACCACCTCCAGCTCTTCATAAAGGTGGTGCAGACTGGTCAAGTTGGGACACATTATTACTTTGAACACTTACTGTAACAAAAATTTCACCACTATGTCATTCACCATGTTGCCATTTTAGACAACATCTGGGAAAATAAAAACAAAACAATAAAAGAGGAACAAGTATCAAGCAAAATTATCTGCAAGTATAGTGAGAAAAAATCTAGAAAATGTTTCTAAAAATGTATTATTTGTCATGTATAGTCAGTTGTACTTAAAATAATAAAAAAAACTAGATCTGTTATTTTTCAAGATTTTCAAGGATTTCATTTATTAGAGTGTGACAGGTATTGTCACTTATACCGATTCTCAATCGGCACACCTACTGGTTTGTGAAAACAGGTGACTACACATTAAAATTTTTCACATGTATACAGCTCACAGTAAGTCATACTGTATCCTAAACCACACTGACAAATCTGTACCACCTAAACGAAGACCTGGATGTGGCTGAGGTAGCCTGTGAGAGATGGGGGGTGGGAGTGTATTTACAGAAACTGTGTGGGTGGCTACAGACTTTCACTGGATCACTGAAGCAAAACATATCTTGGCTGATTGACTAGATCTGGTGTAAGGTGAACATTTTTAAAGACGTTTTGCCAAACCATTCCTTTTAAGTGTAAAGTGTACAAAAAGAGCAAACCACCTTTTGTCTAAGGTGTATTGTGTGTTGTGTTGTGTAGACCAGGAAGCTCTAAAATCAGCTTTAACAGTAAATCAGTGTTTATGGACTGAAAAGGTGCTGACAGAAAATCTGCATTCAGACAGCACACGCATCGCTAAGTAACAGAGTGAGGAACCTTCAGTTAGATTTATTTCACTCCATTAGGAAACGTATGCCGTATAAACACATAAAAGCACACCAAATACAACAGAGGAGCCCCATATCTGCTTCACTATCAATGCAATGCAGTACATACGTGATCCAGTTAGCTGAATACTGTAATTGTTACTTAGCCCTAAATTAAGTAAATATAAATCATTTGTCAGTGGGTAAATATAATCAAGATCCTAACAACAATTCAGCTTATTTTATTATGATTTGTTTTTACAGTTCTTATACTAACAATGGATTACACAGAGAAAATAAATACACTTAAACCACATCTGATAAATTACTCACAAGCGATGAGTTATCCACCTAACAAGGCTTAGACAAACTTAAGATTTCATCAGTGAAATTTTCACAATTTTAACAGTAAAACCTCACAAGGATCGCTGCAGTACAGTCTCTTGTGGGCAAATTATGTGCACACCCCAAAGTCAGCATAAAAGTAACTGACCAGATGAGGTCAGCATGTCTTCAAGTCCAAGCGAGTGCAAAATGTGTTTGATGGGGTGCAGGATCAGCAGTAAACTGACCAGTATATGAGGTTAAAAAATATGTAGGATCCAGGAAAGATCATGCGGGAGTACTTGTCAATGGCATGTGTGTTCTGGATGATGCTGAAATTGCGGATGCCTTTCTTCTTGGTGGCCGTTGACTCGCTGCTGACAGACAGGTGCACCACCATATGCTCCTGTTTCTCTGGCTCCTCTTCAGGCACCATCGGAGCCTCGGTGTAGCCAGCTAAGCTGTTAGTGTCCGCCTCACTGTACGTTCCATCCAGCATCATGGTCCTGGTGTGGGACATCCCACACGTGCAGGGCAGAGACTACAGAACAGCAGAGGGGAGGAAAGACACAGTGAGGTCAAAACTACACTCTTTTTTAACTGGCGATAGGTTTGAATGTACAGTTCAGAGAAAAAAGAAAGTTGGTACATCTTGAATTGAATGTTCACATTATGTGGAAGATTAACTATAAAGAGAATCTTCATCTTCACATTTAGTTTGATGAAGAACTATCCATTAGGGCTCTTGAGTGGCTCTCTTATTTAGCAAGATGGTGTGATCGGAGTTCTACGATGTTAGCCGTTCTAGAATGCTCTCCCTCTTTCACCGTTCTAGAAAGTTCTCTTCCATTTAGTGTTCCGGAATGTTCTCTTCTATCCACACGTCCCTAGAATCTTCTTCCAGTTAAAACGGGCTAATTTGGTTTATTTTTTTCTCTACGGATTCAAACTCCTACCACATGCCAACATTAGAAAGAGGGTATTTATTGCATCTTAATGTCTGCTCTGGCCTTAATGTCATAAATTACACCAATACACCATCATTACATGAACAACACAAAATAACTGCATGGATAAATGGACTGTATAAATAAAATAGGAAACACAGTTGATTCAAAATCAGCCTATTATGCAATTGCCTTAAATAATTAAACTGTTTTTCTTAAATAGTTTAGATTTGCATTCAACAGTTCAAAATATCATTGTTGCTATCCAACAGAGGTGTCTGTTAGCTGATGCTACAGACCAAATTTGGCAAACAATTGAGAAAAGTTTTTCCACTCATACATTTTCATTGCTTGAACTGTTGTTTTATATTAACTCAGAAGAGCTAAATATCTTGACATATTGTGAAAATGTCTGCAAGTATAATGATGTAATACTTTTGCCATATTGCCCACTTTCAGTCAGAGGTCAGACTAGTGACTCTCACACATCTCAAACATATTATTTAACAGTGAACAGCTGTTCGTTGGGTAATTAATTCGAGTCACTCATCCTAGCCTTATTCCCCTGTACTTCTTATTTAAACCACATTTTATGTGACATTAACACCAGCTCATTAGCAAGGTGTTAATGTCACATAAAAATGGATAAACAGGCTTCAAAATTGCCACTACATTCTTATACCAATCTTGTGATTAAACTTTGTACAAACTTCAACCTCAGCTTCTTATCTACATTATCCTCACAGCTCCAGTGCAAAACTAAGTAAACTTCAGACATTAAACTTTTCTTAGATGATTGATTACATTTGGTTTAAGGGGGATACATTATGCATTTTAATATTTTTGCCAAGTTAAATCAGAGGAAAATCAGGAAAGCACAAAATTGTGGAGAACATTGATTTAATTTAATTTTATTAGATAGTATGTAATTATTTATTATACCTGTGCTCTTACTCTGTCTCTTAGTTTTCGTTCTCTCCTGTCCTGCACAGTGGACAGGTAGTTGACGGCTGCATACTCCAGCACAGACAGGAAAACGAACACAAAGCTGACCCACAGGTAAATGTCCACAGCTTTGATGTAGGAGACTCTGGGCATGGAGGCGTTTACACCGGTGATGATTGTGGACATGGTGAGCACCGTCGTAATGCCTGGTGAGATCAACACATGTTGTTAAAATCTGGCCCTGCAGCATAAAGTCTGCCAACATTTAACATGTTAAACTCTGATGGTCTGCTAGTGGACTCACACTTCAACTCCTCGTTCTCAGAACCACAGAACCAACAGTTATTACACACATAGCACACATAGCAATTTCATTACTACATATTGTGATGTGCAACATATTAAGATTACATGGTTAGATATTGGTTTAACAAAATTATTAACAAGATTATTTAAGATAAGATAAACTTTTATTAGTTCCACAAGTGGGAAATTTGCATTGCTATGGCAGAAAGTGGACAGAAACAATAGAATAGGAACTATACAACAGCACAGTATAAAAAGTACACTAAAGAATACAAATAGTACAAATTATTGAAACCAAATTATTGAATAAATCCAATTTGATCATCTACTAAATCTATCCTGAGGGGCCTTTTGTTGTTACCTATGTTTTATCTAAGTGTTTCATCCTGTAGGGCAGTAGAGTATTTAACTAGTTTGAGAATGATAGCCTGCTTCTGGGTCTTAACTGAATGTTTCAGTTAAAAATATTTTAAAGCTCATTTAATGCATTTAAAGAAATCAGTATCAGGAATGATATAATGCCATCCGTAACGTTTGTTGAATCATATGATTATCATCTGGAGGTTGTTCAGGATGCTCTGAGCGCACTACGTTTTTTTCTCTTTGTAATGTTTTAAAGGTCTCATTTGCAAATTGCAGCCTTTTGCAATATCAGTTGTACAAAAGCATTACTGTGTTATTAACAATATTGTGCAGTCGTAGTAATTACAACAATTACCAAATGATAAATCTTTAGATTAGTAAGCTAAAATAATAAAACAATATATCCTATAATTATACTGAATAATTAAAAAACCTCCTGAAGACTCATCGTTCATCTTCTCTCCAGATGCAGTTCTGATCTATCCTCTGGCACTACTCCTACATAAACATTTTAGCACTTAGAACTCTCCTCTGGTTCCCACACACTGTCCTGAAACTTGAGCGTTTCCTTGAGTTGTATGTTGCTTTGGATAAAAGCGTCAACCAAATCTTTGTGATGTAATACAATCAATGTAATGTAATTAGCCTGTTTTCAGCGGATTTTGTTGCATCTGTACCATACAAGTCAATTATCACCGAAAATCTTAGACTAAGTAAAAGAACAGAAAACCTGTTGACACCAAACAAACTAAATATTTGAAGCTCAATGGCAGGAAACAACTAGTTACTGACTTCTATTGTAAGTGTCTGTGTGCATTTTTTAACAACATCATCGATATGCTGCAGATGCGGCAGATAAATTAGACAGAAAAACCCTGCAGCGCTGCTTGCTCACCTAAGGAGACTCTGGCAGGCACAGCCCTGCGGTCGATCCAGAAGGAAACCCAGGATAGCATGACCATCAGTGTTGCTGGAAAGTAGGTTTGCAGCAGGAAGAAGAAGATGTGACGGCGCAGAGTGAAGTTAATATACAGACGGTTATACCAGCCTGAGGATAGAGAGCAAACGCAAACAGATCAGATCAAAGCAAACAGTCACACACAGATTAATCTGTTACACACAGACTCCATCTCCGCTCACACAAACTGAAGTAGGAATTCTAAAATTAATCATTCAGCACATATGCTGCCTTTCATAACAAACTTCTTCTCATTTTAATCATTTCTGCCCGGTTTTACTCAACAGTAACTACAATAAAGATTAAAGAAAGAATATATAGGAATTACATATTTATCCGTTCTAAAATCATCTGCCTCGAGATTTGAGCACCACTATTCTAGATATTCATTTTACTACAAGGAACGTTATTCTGTCTATTTTGGACAAATCTATCATACCATCATATTTGTTCCCTACAAATGATTAAGCTGCACTGATTTTAGAATCAGTGTACATGTATCACTGAAAACGAAACGCTATACACAAGCAGGAGTGTAAGCTCTGCCACACCTGTGCTGCTGTAGAAAGCCAAACGAGAGGTAGTGTGAAACTTCTGGATGAGAAACTGTGAGAGGGAGATTCTGTCATCTGTGCTCAGAGACTCATCCCCACTCTTCCAGTACAGCATCAGGTCCTCATCAGTGTAGGCATCTGAAAAACAGCAATTAGCATGAGCAAGAAGACTGATTATCTACCACAAACAAACATAACAGCCTCATAATTTACAGCAGTGGCTCTCAGCCCCAGAGCTAGTGGATGAAAACCTGCGACAAAATGTTAATTATTAAAAATGATAATTGCAAAAAATAATTTGAGATTTGCATGCTTCTAATATGAACTGATTAAAGTTCTACTAAAGTGATTTTGCCTTTATAAAAGCTATTAATCCATCGCAATTACAAATTTCAAATGCTCTGGCCAAGAGCTGACAGCTCATGTGAAAGCTGCCTTGCATTGTTGTAAAATTCATGTGCAGATGAAAGAAGTTATACATATGCAGGAGGCTTTTGGACCAGCGTGTGACGAAGTTCTTGATAAAAAAAGGAATAGCTGGACATGCCTGGGGTTAGAGAAGTGAATGCATATTCTGTACAACAGGAAAAAAAACTCACAGCTCTCCAGCTCTAGGGAACAGGTTTGAGAGTCCAGAGGAAATCGACTGAAGTCCATGTTACAGGCTGCTGTAACGGTCACTCTGATCAACAGAAAACAAACAACATATGCTAATAAGGTTAATGTATATATAATCTAGTATTTTAATGTGTAGTATAATAACAGTATAATAGTTGTAATCTACTGGAGAATATTATTGTGATTCATGAGTAATATCAATCAAGTAAACCAAAACAATACAATAGACTAATTATAAAAAACAATAGACTAAATATAACAAATTGTAAGAAACTATAAGAAAATGCATATTGTGTATCCTTCAGGGTTTTTGTCAGTTGCCAGCTTATCGTTGAGAAGGTAAATCTTAATTAATTATATATTTTTAACACTGAGCAATCATGACAGCCTTAATACCCACACTTTCAAGCCACGCACCCCTGAGGTGTCAATCTTAATTGACACAAAGGAATGCAATAAAGGGTAAAAGTGAGATAAAGGGCAGGAGAAGCTAACTGCACATGCATTATTCATCAAATTGCGGTTTCTGCACTGTTCTGCAGGACAGGCCATTAGCTAGTCCCACAGTCAGCACTGTCCAGTTCTTATCAGACAGCGCAACTAAAGTAGGCCAGACCCATCAATAATGACACTTTCCCTGCAGCAAGTACAGCTAGTCTGAAATTTGACTTTGAACTTGGCGCTACCCCTCAACACTATAACCGTGCACCTAGGTAGCTTGGCCTAATTCTTCCTTCACATCATCACAGACACGGCAAAAACATCACAGGCCGCGAGCATTTTTCTAATTTTAATGCAACAGCAGTATGCAAATGTAATACAACCAAACCGCCGCAGGACGCAGCTTGCCTTTTAATAGGGCAAAAAAAGTCCCAGAACAATTAAATGTGCAGTAGATGCCACAGCTGCAAGCCCAGTGTGACAGTCACTATATGACCTAAAGGTCAGCATCAGTTTACCTACATGTATTTTTATAAATTGTTTTAGCTAATTAGATCCATAATGTGCAGCTGAATTACTGTTTGACCTTCTGCATTTCATTTGTTGTAAACCCACAGCTGAAGCCCCCTTTTTCACCACAGTATAATCAGAATATAAGATATTACAATAAGCATAATTACATAATCACTTTACATATATTCTCATGCTCTGTTTATGCTCATGTTATCCTCATCTCATTTTTATATTCACTATTTTCCCTCAATGAACTGTTAACAGTTTTGTTGATGAACAATTATCCTCTTGCTTGGCCTTTGCATGTGTAACTGTTTGTATGAACATGGTTTGTATGAATTGATTTTGCTAAAAACATGCACTTCTTGCCCTCACCTCAGGCTGTAGAGAACATGGCCGTCTGGGTAGACCCTCAGCATTATGTTCTCTGTGGTGGTGTCGTGGATGAAGGATCTCTTCGAGTGCACGAAAAATACATCAGGCACCCAGATCTTCTTCACCAAACGGCCATCAAAGGTCATGCTCTTGTTCGTGGTGCTGGCAAAGGACAGACGCTCGTCCTTCCAGTAGTGTCTAAGGTATAAGGTCATGGTGAAGTCCTACACAATGAGAGAAGAAGCAATTGCCTTTACAATGGAAATTTAGAGATAAAACAAACCACAGAAGCATAAACTAGGACTGCATGATATCGACTCCTGTGATTATACAGCATTTAGAGCTGTCACTATCAATTCTAATCGAGTAATCTATTAACTACTTTGATGATTAGGCAAGATTCATTAAGTGTAGAAAAAGGCTAAACAATGCCTAGTCTTTCAAGTATAAGAACATATAATACCGGAAAATGATAAACTAGGAAAACAGTAAAAACGTATATTATCATTATGCAAATGACCATCTAATCACAGATTTTAATCAATTTTTTTCAATCAATTTTGCTGCAAAGGTTCTGCAAAATTAAATGATTGAGACAAAGTGGTGATGGTGATAGAACATCTGTGCCCATCTCTGGGTCTACTGTCCAGCAAAGTTGGCAAAGTAACTTACTTGTTAACTGCCAGGGTTTGTAAATGTATTTGATGAGGGGAACTACTAAGTTGTGCTGGACCCCGACACTCCAGGACTGGAGTTGGGCATTTCTATGATAGCCATTACTCATGAAAAGAGAAAATTACGCTTGATGACTTTTTTCCCCTTTAATGAAATGCCATCCCATCTTCATTAATAAATAATGCATGGTAATAGACTGGCCTGCTTTGACCAAGAATGTTTACTGCTTGGACTGTTTGAATGCCTTGGTTCATCAAAACACCCACAGAAACAACTGTTATATGTCTGGATGCTCACAGTACACACTTGTTAACATTGTGATTGGTTAAAGGGCTCACTGGCCCATGAATGCCTTCTGCAATACTAATACAGAAACAAGTAAAGTCCACAATAACGAGCGCCCTGCAATATACTGGGCAGGTCTAATTTACACACACTGCCTGCTGACAATGAAAGCATATGACAAAACAACAAGTTAACACTTGTAACTGAATGTCATCTTTTTAGAGAAGCTTTGGACAGAGGTCAGACAGTATATGTAACACTTGATCCTCCACAGTTACTCTACGCTACTCTAAATCACTAAAGCAGATAAACCCCCTATTCTTCAACGGCGTTATGTAACCATAAACATTTGGAGTGGCTTGTGATTATGTACGATGAAAGATGGCGCCTCAGTGTCTTTGTTACATCACACACAGCAGCTTCATCTAGGCCTAAAAGGCAAACCAAAAATAAAAATGCATAGGCAGCATGGGTGTCATATATCGTTAATGTTTGGGGTAAACAGCGCAGCGGAATTGCACACACATCCTCAAAGTGCTGTCATCAAACAAACAGTCTCCCGCCTTTGAAACATCTGCCTGATGCTTGCAATATGTACTACGCAATCTAATGCAACAGGAAGGTAAAAAAGCAACAGCATATCAAATGTGATCATAAGAAAGGCAAAAAAGATGTAAAAAAAATGGACGTTATTAGAAATTAGATACATATAATAATCAAAAAGAAAGTCTGAGAGCATGCCAGATCAATGCAAAGCTGAGTTTAATGAGTTTAAAGCAAGGCAATGTGTTTCACCTACCATATCAACTTCTGAAATACTGTCCAAGCTTTCAACCTGCACATCAACTCCGACTGGAATAGCAGGACCTGCAGTGAAGCATACACATACATGCAATTAACCAATTACTGCAACCGGCATGCGCAATGTTCAAACAAAAGATAAACAAATATGCATTTGAAAAGGCATTACTGGTTTAGCAATATGTATTTTTTGACTGTGAAGGTAAGGTTTAATTAATTTTTGCCATATTTTTTCTGCTACAAATTCCTTGAAACACATGTTCCTTGAAATGTTTCATGCTTCACATTTTGTCCACCCTTTCAGCACCTGCTGCACCACCCTAAAAATGATTCCTGAAAATCACAACTTCTACAATTTTAAAAAGACAATAACAGACTTGCAAAAATACCAGTTCTGTTTGTTGTCATTTATGCACAGCATAAGCCCCGCTCCCTCCCTAGATTTGATCACTGACAGTGGTTTTCATGAAAGCCAGTAAATGGAAAACACTATAAAGAGAGAGAGGGCCATATCCGTTGCATTGTCTCCATACACTATTTAGAACATTTTTATAACCTCTATTAAAATACCTCACACAGCACTAGTGGTAATATGAAGAAACACATCCATTCGTACACGTTAAAATGAACATCGTATTGTATTTAACGAACTGACAACCTGTGTGGTTTACATTGATTTACATCGATCGATTCATATCCTCACCACTCACATCCACTTTCCCCACAAGTGGCTGCGTGTATATATGAGCTACTGCGTAGAGCCCGACACACGCCCAGGACATAATTAGAAAGATGTTTTGAAAAAATTTGGCAAACATCATGAAATGTCTCTTCGCACTTGTGTCTGGTTCTGTGCTTTTTCAGATGTGTACACAGAGGGTTTTTGGCACTTCCATTGGCATCTGAGGGATTTTGAGCAGTGCTAGTTCTCCAGGGACGGGCCCTGTTCACAGAGCACTCGGCTGGAAGTGGAGCTTTGATATCTTACACAGCCTTTCTCTCGTTAGGCCTTTTGTATCACACATAAACCCTTGCTTTTTCTGGGATTAGGATAACAGCACTATCTGTCACTCAAAAGCTCAGACTACTGGGTAAATGGTGCGGGTTAGCATATGTGCATATGGACACGGATGATGGAAGAATGCTGGAGAGTCTCAAAACGAGACAAAAAAAGAGTCTCAAAAAGTCGTAGCAGCATTGCCGTAATCTGTCCAGACTGCTGGAGATGTATATTAAACTCTGCACTCAAAAATATGCACACACAAATAGACAACTTACTATTATTACTTGCCACTTAGCATGCAAGCACTTATCAATCAAAAAGGAGAAAAAATCATTAGCATGGAAATGGCTTCGGTTAGTTGAGCTTCATCATCTGCTATCAAGCAATTAAGTCAAAAGTGAGATATTGAGCACTTCATTTTATGGTAATAACTTATGTAATCGAGCTAAGCAGGCAACCACTGCACACATACACATATGCAAAAACACCCACCCACCCACCGACCCACACACACACACACACACACACAGACATGAGCTCTAGTCAATTTCCATGTCATGTGCCATCAATGCTTAATACCAGATGAATCAGGCTAAATAGGAACACAGCTCCTAGGTGAAATCGATGCCACCAAACTAATCAACCCCCTGCTGCTAGGCTGTGTCTGAAACCATCTGAGCTGACCTTGGGTGGAAATGACCTATATCTCAGTCTAGCTATAATCTGAAGTCATCCAGATACGTACAGAAGCCGTGGTGATAAGGTACAGCTGGAGAGGAATTGGAAATGCATCACAGTTTCACCAAGAGAATCTTAATTTTCCATTTAATTATTTGCTTGCTAGAATTAATTTTAATACAATGAGAAATAATTAATAAGGAATTACATTATACTTCGGTTATTGTGATAACGGCAAAAATCAGATTAGCCTGTAGGCTTTCTAAAGATCTCTTGTTTTCAAAAGTAGGTTGAAATACTGCCTGTGATGGTGACAAACTATATTGAATATATAATTTCCATATATATTTCATCATCATAATTCTACCTTTCAATTGAACTTATTTTGGCAATGACTTCGCTGTAACATTTGCAAATGTTTTACACACTTTGGATTTTTGTGTATTGTTTTAAAAGTGTATAATTTCTTCAGAAAAAAAAAACAAAACAATAATATTGTAAATAGTGATTTTTTTTTATATGTGAATGTGTTAATTTACCTTTTTTCTAAACCTTTCCTCATGGCAGCCTGGAATTGTTTGTAATTATGATCTAATGTTCAGTCTGTCTAATTAATGGCACATTAAGATGAATAAAGTGTACTGCTGATGGAATTCAATGAAAATGGAATAAAAAAATATATCAAATCAACCGTATCCGTGCTTACTTGTATCTAGTCAAATTTTACAAACAAATACAAAGTCCACTTAAATACTTTTTTAAACGTTTTAAAATGTTTCCATAGTGCTGTGTATGAGTGTGATGTAATTCATTGCATTCATGTGGGAAAGTCCACATTTTAATCAAGTAGAACTCAATGGAATGGTGCCTTTCCAAAAGTGAACTTGCACCACCTCGTGGCATTCACAGCACAGCCTGTCATAATGCTGTGTCCAAGAGCGAGTCAAGAGATTGCAACATGTGCTAATCCACATGGCCAACTGGATGGTCAACACAAAACTGCGCCAACTCAATCTTGTCACTGGAGATGGTGAGCTACAGGCCAATATTGCTCCAGCCTCCAGATGGACAAACCCATCAGTAAACACTACTTAAAAAGAAAAAAGGAGTGAGATGGAGAGAAATAAACATGATCAGAAGAAGAAAGGAAAAGCATTCAGTTATAGAGCCAATTTTATGGAAAAAAAGTTTCAAGAAAAAAAAAAATTAGGGTTTGTCACTTTTGTGCCCACATTCCCTGTCATCGTGTCTGGCCCCCTTTTCCCAATCCACCTCCGTTCCTCCCTTCCCCTTTCCTCCCTTGTTCCCGTTCAAGTCCCCACGTTACGTTTGTACCACTCCCTGTCCTTACTGCTTTCACCTGTCCCTTGTTTCGTTCTCGTTATTTAAACCCCAGCCTGACCCCAGTTCCCTGTGTCTGTATTTGTCGTTTTTGCTCGTTGCGTTTCCCAAGGTGTTTCCCTCTCTGTTTGAAAACTAAAACTAATGCTTTGTCCTTTTTTCCTTTCCTTTGCAGGTTCGTGCTTCTCGTGAAACCTGATTGCATCCCTCTGCGCGTTGTCTGCGCTGGAATCTGAGTGCTTCATGCTTGTCTCTCGCTTGTATGCGAGTCAAAGTCTTCTGAGTTGTTTTTACCTGTTAACCCTGTAAAGAAGCACGTGCCTGGCCCTCCCGATGTCTTCTGTTTTCTTTTGTTTTTGGTTTTGAATCGGGGTTTCTGTTTTTTTCCGTTGTGCTTATTTGTGTTCTCCCCTTATTGTATTAAACCTTGTTTTCATCCAGCCTTGGCGTCCTCCCCTTCCCTCATCCAAACCAACAGCATGACAGGGTTAAAATATATTGTTCATACATTCACACAGTCTACACAGTATAACTAACTGACAATAAGGCAGAAACTGCAAATATCCTCCATTATTGTGTGATTACATTTTCTTTAAGGTTAATGCATTTAAAATGAAATTAAAGTGTTTGGGGAGTATTTGGGGGCATATTAAAGTGTTGGACAAAAGTACTGGGACACTGCAGCAAGGTGAACAGTTTTCAGAGATTAACCCCTGGGGCTATAAATGAGGGCTCACTGGAAAGGTCTCCTAGAGATGAATCAAACTGTGGATGTTGAAGTGTCTGAGTGCTTGCTCCGTGGAGAAATCGTGGAGGCTCAACCCTGGTGTGGAATTCGAAAAAAATGCCTCCATGTCGGCTTGTGTGAAAAAAGCAAAAAGGAGGATATTTGCAGTCTATATATATATACACACAGTTACGTTCCACAAGCACCAACGTACACTACCGGTCAAAAGTTTTAGAACACCC
>JBBPCW010000001.1:40565097-40575412 GCA_037974425.1 Phenacogrammus interruptus
CTTCAGACCTTCGGCAGAATTCAAATGAGCCATTTTAATTTAGATTAATTTAGATTAAAATTTCTATCTAGATTAATCTAGATTAAAAAAAAAAAATCTATGCCCACCCCTAAAAAACGTAGATGGTGTTTATACGCGGCCCAGTCGCAACATTTAAGCCCAGGAGGCCTGTTGTGTTGTTATGTAAATAGAGAAACAAAAAAAACCCTCTCAGCTGCTTTCAATCAAAGCAATTAGGTCCAATGAACAGCAGTAGAAGAGAGACAGACACACAGTTTTCTACAGATCACTAGGTACGGTATGAACCCATTATGTAATGGTGCGTCCCCGATGTGACTTCTGGCATTTGCTGTTCAAGCTTCTGCAAGGGAAAATCAAATCAATCCAGTATCGACTCTGTCAGAGTGTGATGGAAAGCTAATTAAAAGCCCGAGGCATGGCTGGTCATTTTATGAGAGTGTAGTGTGAGCGGCTCGGCGATCCAGCCGTGCGGCGCTCAAAGGCTCGGCGCAGGACACATCAGGATAACACGCTCACGTGCATGTGTCGATCTCATGGAGTCCTCTCTGCCTTTCCAACACATCGGGGTTTCATCTCTGTTGCTGCCGTTGCTGCTCTAAAACGATGAAGAAGAAAAAAACAAAAACGAATGCAAGTTTTGTAACAAAAGCACATCACATTAGACAAATCTTTATGGCATTGATGGATCGGGTTCAGATGGCCTGATGCAATCTGGTGCAAAGTCTTTCATTTGACATTGACGGGGAGTCAATGTAAACAAAATAGCAAGGAATCGGAGAGAAGGTGATGAAACTAAGGCGGATCCGATTTCTGAGCCCTGAGCTTCCCGGTGCCTCACACATGGAGCTGTGGGTGAAAGCTGGAGACTGTTCTTTTGGAACAGGAGTGATATCCCTGTTTGACAGACGAGAGGTACACAATTCAGTTAACTATGAAATCGGACATGACTCATTGACCAGTTCATCTGGCTTTATAGATCACATTAGATTAAGCAAATATGACAGATATGCTTGCTTATATAAGTTTGATACAGCCTTTGTGGGGTTTTTTTGGGATGCCGGTGAAGGGGTTATAGCTAAACAACTGAAGAATATCCTGTTAGCAGTACAGCTGTATTGACAATGTAAGGGACAGTTGGCATCCCAGGCTGACTTCGTGTGCGTGTGTGTGTGTGTGTGTGTGTGTGTGTGTGGTGATGGGGGTTGTTAGTTGCTCTTTTCAGCAACTGCTTGATAAGATGCGCCATGGGGCATTGTCCAGGCAGTTTCTGATCAATTCCCACATCCTGTGAACTCTGCATGCAACAACTGTGGGGGAACATTCACTGCAGCCAACATTATGTGGAGAGAGAAGCCGTGTTTTTATCCTGGGACCTTTTACCGTGACACAATGGCTGCCAAGTGACTTTAAAATGAATTTGTTCTGTGAGGAGAACATGCACGTCTTGCTACACAGGAGCACTAAGAGCACTTCATGCTAATATGTAAGTTCTTGCTGTTTGTCTTGATGTAAAGATCTAAATGTTTCTCTCCTGCCCAGGCTTTTTGGGGGTGCTTCACAATGTAGGATTTCTCTGTAAACTGGATTATTTACACCAAAAATCTGGGATTATCCCATAGAAACACCCCTTAACTGTTGTCCTAGTGGACTGGTTTTGTACCGTTACTTTGGCCTTTATGGCCTTGGCTTAAATAGGAAATGCTGCTTTGTGATATGTAACCTCGAAGCATTTTCCACCAAAAGATTTGACGGGATGCAAATGTTTTGTCATAGAACTTCTTATAACGAACAGTAAAAGAGAAGCATTATTGGGAATTGTCAACAGTTGATCTGGTACCATTGAAGAAGAACCGACTATGTTAAACGCACTTTCACATCATGCTTTGTTTTATCATAGCACGGACATGTGGCAGTAAAAAATGGGTGACTGGAACCTGCTGGGCAGCATTCTAGAGGAGGTCCACATTCACTCCACCATTGTGGGAAAGATCTGGCTGACCATCCTGTTCATCTTCCGGATGCTGGTCCTTGGTGTGGCAGCTGAGGACGTGTGGGTGGACGAGCAGGACCAGTTCATCTGCAACACAGAGCAACCGGGATGCAAGAACGTCTGCTACGACCAGGCGTTCCCGATATCCCTCATCCGCTTCTGGGTGCTACAGATCATCTTCGTATCCTCTCCTTCCCTGGTGTACATGGGGCACGCCCTGTACCGACTGAGGACCCTTGAGAAGGAGAGGCACCGAAGGAGAATGCAGCTGAGGGTGGAGCTAGGAGAGACTGAACCCTTGCTGGAGGAGCACAGGCGGCTCGAGAGGGAACTGAGGAAGCTTGAGGAGCAAAAGAAAGTGAAGAAGGCTCCTTTGAGGGGTTCCTTACTGCGCACATATATCATTCATATCCTTACCAGATCAGTGCTGGAGGTGGGCTTCATAGTGGGGCAGTATATCTTATATGGCATTGGACTGGATCCTTTGTACAAGTGCGAAAGGGTGCCTTGCCCAAACAGCGTGGACTGTTACGTCTCCAGGCCCACAGAGAAGACAATCTTCATGGTTTTCATGATTGTCATTGCGGGAGTCTCTCTGTTCCTCAACCTCTTGGAGATATCTCACTTGGGAGTGAGAAAAATCAAGCAGACCCTATCCGGCCTGCAGTACACAGAGGAGGACAGCTTTTGCAAGCCGAAGCAAGCACCAACCGTCCAGTCACTATGTGTGGTGGCAGACTCTTCACCACACAAATCTGCACAGTTGAAAACTTTCGTCCCGATTGGGCACACGGACCCGCCCCCGTTGTACTTCACCAACACGTGTCTCAATCCCTGTGCCGACGGGCAAAGGCACAACAGCTTTGCTGACACCACCCTCCCTGTGTCTTGCATAACCCAGCAGCCCAGGCAAATGCGCCAACCCAGCCAAGGGATGATCCACGACCTGCGCTTCCGGCTTCCAATGGAACCGCACGTTCCCGAGGAGGACAACGATGACCAACGTCCGGAAAGCAGCAGTGGTTCATGCAGGGACAGCAGACCTTTAAACTCATGTCAACAAAGTCACGAGCGTCTTCTTGTCCCAAGGGCCAGTCATGTGGAGATACCGGCTTGCTTACGTAACGCCTTACACAGGCCCAGCCATGTACCAGACCCAGGGGACGACGTTATGGACTCCACAGACAGTGAATTACCCTACCACAATCCTCGGAAGGCCAGTTTCATGGCCCGGATGCCCTCGGATAGCATGTCGGACAGCCAATCCTGCACCCCCACGAGAAGCTCAGAGTCTGAGCTGGGCTCTCTCAATGACCTTCCTATGAATCCACCACCAGGGGGACGGAGGATGTCAATGGCAAGTAGAGCCAAAAGACACATGGCTACTGATCTGCTCATTTAGAGGCTTGTGTCCTCGGCTGTTGTAATTTAGTTTTCTGTGAGTAACAACTGTTAGGAAGACTAGATTTAGAGCAGAATTTTTAACAAAAAAATGCATTGAAACTGTTACTAATAATACGACACACTTAGCTAGAAAACCAAAGAAAAAGTCGGAACTGTTAGCCCAAACTGTAGCATAAGAAGAGCCAGTCGAGACTGTTAGTAGAAGCACAATAAATATTGAGGGTAAATCCACATACACTTGGATAATATGAAACTAGACTTTTCTTCTGTAAACTGGAGTGGATTTTCTTTTGTCTTTCAGAGCGTTTTCTTGGATATCTCTTCCATCATGAAGAAGTGAGAGCAAGGACGAGATGAAAAGACTACAGGAATGTAACAGGCCACGCTTGAGCAGAACTAAACGTTATCAACAACGTTTCACGTGACTCTTCACTGCATGGCTGGTTTTGACACAGGAGAACCTCCTGCAAGGTTAAGGTATATGGAGTGCTGTTGTATACAGTTTCTTTTTTATTATAAGCACCTTAAGATACCTATAAAATCACAAAGTGAACAACTTTTGTCATTGCCTACTGCCGAAGACAGAAGAAAACTGCACATCAGGAAGGCCTCAGACCAGTGTGTGTTGTGGGAGGGGCAATGAAGGGCTCTTAGCTGACATCCATTAAATGTGATGCACTGTACATCTCGTGCCATTATGAACAAAATAAATTTTGTTTTGGTTTCCATATTTTTTGCATTTGTCATTGTCATCTGCATCTCCAAGCTACAACAAAATACTTTTTGATGTTTCTGAACATTCTTTCTTAAAATTTATATTTCATACTTTATATTTAATATCAATAATTGTTCAGTTGTTTTATATGGTTTCTTTTTGAATCCCTTTTTTTAATTTTATATATGTTTAAAATGTACAGTAATCCCCCACTTTTCACAAGGTTTATGTTTCAACTGCATTGTTGTGTTTTGATTTTAAAAAATGCCTACAAATGACTATGTTTATAGTGTAAAACCTAAATCTGCCCCCAAATCTGCTCCCAGAACACTTTAATTTGATTTTAAACTCAGTTTAATGCATTACCCTTAAAGAAAATGTTATAAAGGTAAATAAATAATCAGAATCAGAAAACTTTATTGCTTAAAAAAACATTAGCATTAACGGTTAGCATTAGCAGCGTGCAAAGACTCGTCCACAAAAGAAAGGTTATAATAACTCTCTCTACCCACATGTTTAAACAGAGCACAGCTTACTAATACTAAATAAACTGAGATAACTGTTGAACATTGGGTGTTAAAACACTAAAATTCTCAGACTGAATCCGCGAGTTCCGATCCGGGTAAAACTGAGGGGTTACTGTACATGTAAACATCCCTTTTTACAGAGGTGTTGAGAGGGATATCACATTATGCTGTGAGTTAATGTTCTGTCAGATAAAGGGACAGATGAGTCTGATTGGGCAGTTTCCACTGTCAGTTCAGGGGCTTTACTGAATGGAGACTCAAGGGCTGCGTCCAAATTTGCATACTTCCCTACTATATAGTATGCGAAAACAGTATGCGAGACGAGTAGAATGTCCGAATTCATAGTATTCGAAAAACAGTAGGCAAGAAGCTCCCGGATGACCTACTGCTTCCAGCAAAATTCTGTAGTAGGCATTCAATGGGCACTGCACTATCACATAAGGCAGCGGGAGAGGCGGCATCATATTTGAAAAACGGAGATGCGCTTCTTTTCAAGTGTAAGTACCTTAAAGTAAACGTTAAATTGCACGTTAATTGTAGTTAAATTACACTTGTGAGTAAATGCCCTCTTTAAAGGTAAAAAATAACACGCTGTTTTGACGACACACGACACGTGACAACATCAACACAGTGGAGTCAGTATGTCCGAATTCCATTCATACTGTATAGAACGTACTGTTTTAACAGTAGAGCAGTACGATCTAATTCAAATGTAGTACCTACTCAAGTAGTATGTAATTTCAGATGCAGCAAAGCTCTTGTTGTATAGGTCACTAGTTTCACTGCCTGTCTGATATTTAGGACTTAACTTTGCACCACTTAGGGAGGAATGATAAACAAACTTCTGTTTAAGAAGGAACCAAAAATAAGACGTTGAGCTTCACAAATTCCATTAGTAAATTTGGTGGGTTAAATTATTTAAATGCCTTAAATTACATTTTTAAATATTTAGTAATTAGCTGTGCTCCTTTTTCCATTTAAGTCTATCTCAATTTACCAACCTCAGGTTCTTCCGTCAAACTCAAAACCAAAATAGGAAATTGGTTTGTTTAATGTTGTTTTATATTGTGAGCATTCATTCTTTCTGGGAGAAGGAATGAGGTTAACATTCCTGGGTTTGGGGGAGGGTTGTGTTTAGCCTTACCTAGGTGTGACATGATTTAAATTTCCTTACTATCCTTTGACTAAATGTTATTTTCTTCTGGTTTTATGATAAAATGTTTGATTTAAAACAGTGATAAACAAGCTTTTAATGTAAGGAAGAAGTACTGCAGAATTATGCTGGGTTACAAAGAAGACCTATCCAAATACTAAAGACAGAAACATTAATAAAAACAGTCAGATTATCCAGGTCAGTCCTTTTTGACATAATAACTGAAATTAAAAAATGGCTCAAAATAAATGCATTGAATAAATACCAGCCAATCAGGTCCTGAAACCTTGAGTCAGGGTGGATGTGGCAGGTCATGGAAACAGATGCATTACTGTGAGGTTTTCAGCACTGAGGAAACCCCTTTTATGTTAAACATATCAACATACCAACAAAGGAGCCATATCAAGAACGAAGGACTAGATCCACAAAAATATTTACTGGACCTAATCAAGTAAATCCACTTAAATCGCAATTTCACTTAGATGCTCAGTTATTCCTCAACTTTTTAAACTGTTTTTCCTCAAAAACTATCTAAATATATGTCACTCTACTGAATTCCTATATGAAATACATTCCTAAATGTTTTTAATCTAGTCTTTGAGGCTCAGACCAGTTTTTTGTCTTCAATGTCATGCAGGACTTTGCAGTTACTTCACAAGAACTTCTATATTTTGAGGCTTGTTGACTGTCGCAAAGATGTGTGTGTGACAGAGGATCCACCCAATAACTCTTAGAACTGTGACCAGAAACCAAGTGTAGTAAGATGAGAAGGAGTCTATGATCTAAAACTGTGTTTGGAACTGTTCATTCATTAAACCTCAGAACTCAGAGTGTATCAGTAAACTCTGATTTCAGTAAATATAACCGGTGTAAAATAGTCTAGAACCAGCATTTACCCTCAGAACTCAGGATTTTTAAACTCACCCACTCTATAGAAATGCTGCATCGGTCAAACAAGTTTTTCACTGTAAACCATTTTATTCAGTCCCTAAAAAAAATGAACATTGTCAAAACATTCAACCATGAACAAATTACAAAAACGACTGAAGAGTATCCAAACACTGAGGTCACGACTTCAAACATTCAATTGATAATCAAGAGCACAGAACCGACTATGTTTGGAAGAAACCCCACAAAATAGCTATAAATTACCACATATTTACATACTTTTACAAAAACAAATCGCAAAAGAAACCGCAAACGCTGGAAACGCTGTAAACCACACGGCGTGTAAGAGGTATTTCGATTGATTTTAAGTCTGCATTGAGGCTGCAGTCCATGTGCTGTATGTAAACTCGTGAAGAACGTCACCCAGGTCACGCCACACCTCTGGCACAGGAGAGACTTCTGTCTTCTAGAGGAAAGACCAATTAAATTCAGAGGTAATTTCAGAACAGTCAAGATCCCTCTTCGCTTTGAGAAGGCAAATGAACTAGTGAGTTTCATGGCAGAATGTTCAGCCTATTTTATAATCAGGGGGCAAATTCCAACACCCAATGATGGGGGGCCTCAGATAATCAGGTGGTCTTCAGGGTTAGGTTTTATGAGCTACCTAGGAAGCGTTTTGTCTGAAACCCCCCTGACTGACACTGACTGGGACCCCTTGAAGCTTCAAGAGGAAAACACTGGGGGGTCTCTGGGAAAATCAGGTGGCCTTGGGGTTCAGAGAGTCAACACTTCAGACATCCCAGAAACCTCAATATCAAAAATGACGAATGGTCTCCGAGTCAGGAGGTTTTGGGAGGTCTGAAAACCCCTGACTGACACTTGAGAGCCCTTGAACCCTCAGGAGGAAAGAATAGGGGGTCTCTGGGAAAATCATAGTGGGTTTTCTGATCAAGACAAGCTTCAATATCAAAAATTTAAGGTGGGCTCTGGGAAAATCAGGACATTTTAGGAAGTTTGAGACCCCTTGATTGACACTTCTGATCTGTCGCAACAGCAAAATTTGGTGGGATATCAAAGAAAACCGTCGAACTGTGAGCAACACGAAATGGTTAAAAGTGTGGTTTGCTTGAGTTAGATGTTGAATTCGTTCCACTACATTTAGACTAAAATTCAGATTTAGCTTTATTCAATCGCGCACCCCCCCAACACCACACTCTCAGAAAAGCATATTGTAACATCACCCACCCCCAAGGTAAGTCACACTGCGTCCTGAACCACACCCACACGTCTGCTCCACCTTAATGAAGAGCCGGATGTTGCGTTGAAATGTTTAGGTGCCTTTACTGATTGGGTGACTACTGACTTCTAGTGTTAGCATTAGCCTTGTAGATCTCATGTTGTCCAGTTCAAATGTTCGATTTACTTATTCGAGTGTGACATGATGACCAGGGCATTTGATGGCATGTGGGCTTTGGAAATATATTTATAATATTTGTACAATGCACCTACACATGGTTTGACTGAAATACTTTGGGTGACTATTGGCTTCTAGTGTGGCTCTAGTTTTAAACTCTAAGAAGTGAAGTCTGGGCTCCGAACATGTTTCTGGGAAATCTTTGCATCTGGGGTCAGTGAAAACGTCCTGTTGATTTTAGGCCAAATGACTCCTTTAATTTTATATTGGAAAGAATTTGTGGTCGGATATTTCCTCCTTTTTTTGTTTTCTCACGTGAGAAACAGGACATTTTTCCCCCAGTAACCCCTGAGATAACACACATAGAATGTCGGACTTCTTTGTATAGGAGAAAGCTGCCAAAGTCTACAGTGTCGGCACTGATCGAGAGAGATTCTGTAGCGTTCTGTGACGTTTGTCCCTGATCTGTCTGTTTTAACAGTCGCTGTAAGGGCTCGGTCGGAGAAAATTGCTTTCTGTGTCGTAGCAGCACTCGATAATCAGGACCTACTGCATCTGTGAGCATGGACCAGGTCAGGGAGATCAAAAGAAAAGAAGAAAACCAGAAAAAAACAGGTCTATGTTCTACCTGCCTGGGTCAGGAGGACCAACCCTAGAACCACGGAGGAGCTGGAACACGAGAAACGAGATCAGAAACAGCCGCTAGCTCTTCCAAGGTGCATTTTAACCAAGTTTCCTGGAAGCAAACAAACTTTTTTGACTAAGCAACCTTCCTTCTCATCATCCCCTTCTTTCTTTTTGCCCTTCTGCATTCGTCTTATCCTCGTATCGCACACAAGGAATGCTTTGTTGGGAAAAAAAAAGGTTGCAGGGAAAGAATAGAACACCCCCTTCAAAAAAAAAACCCATAATAACCATGTTCACATTTTGAAGCCTGAAGAAAGATCTCCATCTTTTAAAATAAATGAGGACACATTCATTGAGATTCCTGAGATTGATCTGAGCGCTGGGGTGAGTTACTGTACACACCCTGTGCTGAAAAAGGAGGGGAAAAAAAGAGAAAAAGTGAGATATCTGTGAGAAGATACCTGAAAAACGTTAATAAACTACACTACCACAACACACCGGACATCTACTGAACAGTGCACTCCCTAAAGTTGCAGTAATAAAACAGCATTAGACTAAAACGATCATTTTTTTTTTGTGGTGGACAAAAAGAAAAGTGCCTTCCCTAAAGCCACAATAACAATAAAACAAACCCAATTTGAAACTCAAACTCGAATTTTTTGGGGCTACACCTCGATATCGAATTCAAAGGGTCATTTTTTGATGGGGGGGTGGGGGGGGCTAAAAGGGGGGAGTAATAATAAAAAACCAAAGCCAATATTAAACTCAAACTGTTTTTTGGGGGGGGAAACACCCTGATTTTGAATGCAAACAGGCATTTTTTTGCACTCTCTAAAGCCATAATAACAAAAAAACTAACATTTAACACAAACAGTAATTTTTGGAGGGATAATACCCCAATATTTAACTCAGAGGTTTTTTTTTTCTGGGGTTAAAAAGTTTTTCACAGATGTTCCAGCTGTTATTCATCTGTTGTACACTTGTCAGTCATTTCTTGGCAGAGAGCTACAGTCAGGGTGGGGCTGCTGGTTAGGAAAGGGGGTTCTGTGGGGGGCCGGGTGTCCGGCAGAGGCCCGTCGGGGCAGGCTTGGTCCGGGTGCGGGGTCTCTGCTGGGCTCAGTGGGGGGGGCAGGCTGTGGTGGGGCGGCAGGGTGAGGTCCGAGCTGCTGGGGCTGGACGACACGGTGAGGTCGATATGGACGGGGCTCGGTGAGGACCGGTCAAACAGAGGGCAGCTTGGCTCCGGACTCATCTTCTCCTCTCGACACACCTCCTGAGACAAGAAGGAGAAGTTTTCCCACAGTTCTCCCATACACGCCTTCAGCTGGTTCCTCTCAGTCAGCAGCTTCTGCTTCTCACACACCTGCTCCAGAGAAACACACACATAGCACCCTCAGACCACCTGTTCACTCACTCAGTAATCTGTTCCCCCAATTAATTCCTGTCAGACTTTGTCACACTGAGGAGATGATATAAACACATGTTGTACTGACAGGCTGCAAAGTGTCTAAAGATACAAGGAGCCTAGATAAAGGAGCTCCGCCCACTCAGCATTTAGCACCACCAGTATACTGAT
>JBBPCW010000001.1:40584257-40594496 GCA_037974425.1 Phenacogrammus interruptus
ACCACACTCCACCACACTCCACCACACTCCACCACACTCCACCACACTCCACCACACTCCACCACACTCCACCACACTCCACCACACCACTCCCCTCGTCAATGGTGGAACTGGTTAATAATACTCCAGAATGAGACTTGACAAGCCAAACAAACCAGAGAAAACAGAAAAGGGCTGTTTCACTCTAGTCCGCACTGCTCAAACACAACTGATTCATCTCTTCTGTTAATTGCCATCTGAAGAAGGTGCATCAGAAAAGTGCCGGATACAAAAATCTCCAGCATCAGTAAGTTTCCAAGCACATGCCAGTGAACTATGTCACTTTATACTTTGTATCCATCTCATATTACACCATGGACTTTCAACAGCACCCGCACTTTACTGTCCCTCTGTTTACTGTTCACAGCCATAACAGGTGCTCTCATGTCCTGTTATTTGATTTGATAAACTATAATTTACACTTGCCGAGTGCGGCTCAATGCTGCTAACGGTCTACTGGGCAATAATCGTACTTTATGGTGCAACACTAGTCACTCTGGAAGGTTTACATCCCGTTCACACTAAATGGTTACATTGCATGGCTGTTACATTGTTGCGGCGTCTATTTTGTGTGTTATTTGTCTTGTTTCTGTCATAACTTGCACTCTGTTGAATGCTGCTATATGTTGCACCACGTCCCATGGAGACACATCACACTATGTTCACGGCCGCTGATAACCATGAAAACTAAACATCAGACGGTCATGTGTTCTAGAGAGTGTTGTAGAGTCAGTATGCCTAAAACTTTATTGATATAGAAGTATTTCTGCTGGTGAAGGGGGACAAACCTCCGACATGCTGGACTACCATAATGCACTTCTCCTCGGGATCCCTAGCAAGAGCCTGCAGAAGCTCCAATACATTCAAAACTCTGCAGCTGATCCTGATGAGAGAGATCTTAGATCTTTTCAATATTCATTGTTTAATCTTTCAAATTTTTATAATTGCCTGCTTTCTTTTCTTTTCTTTTTTTAACTTGTATCCCTTTGAGATCTTTGAAAGGGGCACTATTAATAACATGTATTATTATTATTATTATTATTATTATTATTATTATTATTATTATTATTATTATTATTATCATTTTTATCATTATTATTATTATTATTATTATTATTATTATTATTATTATTATAGTGGTAAGGGGAACAGACTTTGATTGAAAGCAGGGCATGGAATGGGGTACATCATTTTTGTCCTGGAGATCTACATCATTTTCAACCAGTACAGACTATAAAGGTCTTCAGGAATATTTGGAAGTGTGGTGCACTTGGTGGTACACCTGCCCTATAATATCCAGCCTAAATTAATAAAAGTAAAAGAGCTAAATGGTAAGATGACTGACCTCAACTGTGTGTGGCTCTTTGGTGTGGCAGGGTTCACTGTCCCCCTCTGAGAAAGAGCCAGACTCGTCGCTGGAGTTCGAGTCGTACAGTGTCTCACACTTCATCTTGGACCTTCCGTCCAGAGGCAGGCTGGAGCGGGGCGAGGACGAGGACAGGTCAAACTGCGGAAGGCTGGACGGGGAGCTCACACTGCCATCCTCTGCGTATGAGTACGAGGAACACGAGCTGGACGTCCTGGGGCAGGTCTCGTTGCGTGAGGAGCGATGAGACACTTTAATGGGGACGGGGCAGCTTCTTTTCGGCCTCCGCCGGGACAACAAGGAGGGATCCGAAGGTCCAGAAGTCGGAGAGAGAGTCTGAAAGCTGGGCAGGGAGTGGCTAGAGCTCATCCAGAGGCCTTTTGAGGCATCCGGCTCCAGAGACGACTCGTCTGGATAGGACTGCGCCACCAATCTCTCAGACGTCTGTGAGAAAATGACGCTCCTGCGATCCGCCTCATGCTCCAGGTCCTGTTTACAGATTCTCTCACAGGAGAGGGACTTCAAAGCTGGGAATCCACAGGATTGCTTTGAAGAGGCCACTGTTAGGCCGCCAATAAAAGCCTCGTAGTCCTTTTTAAAGTCGCCCTGAGCTTGATGGTGGTCATGAGCAGGGAAGAGCACGCTGGAAAATTGCTGGTTGCTTCTGAACAAGGAAGAATCCGCAGAGAAACTGCAGAGTGGAGGGATAAGGCTGTTTTTGACCAGCGAGCGCAGGCACAGGGGTGACGTCCGGCTGCCTGGCACTTCAGCGGGCGTCGAACTGAGCAGCTGGTCGGCAAAGTCCATTTCCATGTCCGTCTCCATCCTGCCTGCTTCGCTTTGCTCCGTTTCAGAGAAGTCAAAGGTCAGCCTTTCCTCTCCCATGCCTGGTTCTGCTTTCACTCGAGACATATCCAGGCCCTGGGCATCACTGCTGGTGATGGTGTCCTGGAGTGAGCCGGCGAGGCTTGAGGTACTACTTTGTGACGAGGTGCGAGCGGTGGGGTGCTTAGCATAGGCCTGCTGGTGTTTCCTGTATTTGGGGTAACAGGGTGCTTTGGGGGTTTCATGCAGGCTGTTGGTGGACAGTGATCTCTCGCAGTCCACAGAACCAAAAGCTGCAGAGCCAGGCTTTGTCTGGGATAGAGGGACGTTCAGAGAACTGCTTCTCCTCTTGTCCTCGAGAGCTGGTGTCGATTTTGGTTGTTCCTCAGCCTCGCCGCTCATCTGCGCCTGCAGGAAGAGGAAGCAGGAGTCCTCCAGGTTGTGGACGCCCAGGAAGTCAGCACAGCACATCACATCGTGGATGTTCTCCCGGCTTAGCAGCAGCTTCGCAGTGTAGGCAAACTGCAAGAGGGGCGCAAAGCCACTCATTGTGATCTACGGAAACAAAAGAAAACACAAAAACAGTCAGCGCTGTTGCATCTCTGAGAACTGAACCATCGTGAGACGGTCGGCTTGGGGAACGGCTAACCAAAAACACACAGAGAGGCTCTCCTCTCTACCTCTCTCTCTCTGTCCTCTCCTCCAGTCTTTCTCTAGTCTCCTCTCTTATTCTCTGTTTCTGGAGAGCCCATGCTTTTAAAGTGAAGTGAGTGAAAGTGACCATTTGTCATACGTGAACACACCACAGCACACAGTATGAACAGCACGAAGTTCTTCCTCTGCATTTAACCCATTCACCAAGTGAAGCAGGGGGCAGCAGGATCACAGCGCCCGGGGAGCAGTGTGTGGGACGGTACCTTGCTCAGGGTACCTCAGCGGTGCCTAGCAGTCTTGGGAATTGAACCCGGACTTTCTGGTCGCAGGGCGAATGCCATAACCACTAGGCTTTTTAAAGAGTCCTGGCTTCTCCCTTCACTCAGCTCACCTGGCTCTCGTAAGGGAGGAGCCCCTGTGTGTCTGTGAGGGTGGTCCACCCCCTCACTTCACAAATTGGTAAAAGTGTAGAGCCAACATATTTCTCTGTGCTCCCTCAGCGGATGAAATCATGGGTGAATCTCAAGTGGATCAGAACAATGTTAGCATCACATTAGCTTCACAAAATTCATGAATTGCACAATCAAAAGTGGCTAAAATGTGCCATGTTTTGTTTCATTGAGTTTCAGTAAGAACACTCAACCCCTAGCCAAAAATGTTTGGCCCAAACTAACATTTGTATCATTACAGCCCTTCAAATAATCATCAGGTTGAAGAAATGCCCAGTACTTAAGTAATATTGCGCACGATTGTTTAGCTCAATATTAAAGTCAGCAACACTAAAAGATTATCGTTATTTAAGTCTAAAATAATGTGCCATTGTTTTTTTTTTACTACCTGAAATACTAATAATTAATGTAACAATGCATCAACACTAGGGATCGTCTGGATTTTTGGTCAATGAAGATTTTCAGGCAAAAGGGGGCAGGAATTGAACACATTTTTGATTTTTTGAAAGTTAAAACAGTGCAAAACGGAAGACAATAGAGAACTACAAGTAGTCCAATAATAATATGAGTGAGAAATAGTGAGCAAAGTGCTGATTGTTCCCACCTGTCTACTGTACCAGTCCGAACAGACCTGTTCCCGTTGTTTAAATCAGCGTTCCCCAACCTTTGTTTCGTCACGGGCCGGTTTAATATCGGAAACTATTTTCATGGCCCGGCCTTTAAGGAGTGGCAGATAAATACACGTATACGTATATATACACATAAATGATACGCATAAAAATGGGGATATTTTAAAAACATAATAATGGGGAATCTTTAAAATATAATAATAAACGTAAATCCAATGTGTACTCGCAGCTTTATTGACAGCAAGTTATTTTTTTCTGTGCTGCACGCGGACAGGAACCACATGACCCGCGGCCCAGTAGCGGTCCGCAGCCCGGAGGTTGGGGACCACTGGTTTAAACAGTGCCTCTAACACACAGCCATTCAACAATAAAAATATCAGTCATGAGGATTTATTTTACAGCTCCTCTGAAAGAAACAATATGAGCTATTAGTGTGCACTGTTATCAAGAGGGGGCGCAATGTCCAGCGACTTCCTCTCTCGTCCTGCAGAATGCAGTAAAACAGTAGAGGCTAGAAAGTAAACCACATGTACCCACAGTTTCTAAATCAGTGGCCAAAAATGGTAGAGCCAAAGTGCAAAGAATTAGTAAACAATAAGGCAATGAAAAAAATTAATCGGCTAGGATGACCAAATGTTCTCTCAGCTGGTGGCCTAATGGTTAGGGTTCGAATCCCAAGACTGCTAGTGGCACCACTGAGGTACCATTGAGAAAGGCACCATCCGCACCCACTGCTCCCCAGGCGCTGTGTTCCTGGCTGCCCACTGCTTCACCTAGTGAATGGGTTAAACGGGTTAAATACGAAGGAAATTCGTGCTGTTCACACTGTTCACTTACGACAGAAATGTCACTTTATCAAGTGGATTTCATGGCACACACTGCAACCCACACACTGTAATCATTTTAGCAAGCTTTGTTTATGGAAGCTCTTTGCTGAAATTGTGTTTCATTTATGCGTATGTAACAACATTACCGTATTTTGAAACATGGCGGTCTCAAATTAAAGTATTTCCACCATGGCCCAGAGAAATCTGGCCTGACGGAGGGAAAAAATTGAACATATTTACGTTCAGCGCGTTAACATTGCATCAGGAGATTCATAGGATTCTCAAGGCAGGATAATTTACACACATCTGTAAATGCATCTGTTGGGCGAATCAAGGCACGGACAAAGGCTTTGAGAGCAGCTGTGAGAAGCAGAGTGACAGAGGGATGAGCGAGAGTGAGAGATAGAGAGAGAAAGGGAGTGAGATAAGAGCTCCAAATTCTCTCTCCTCAACATCCTTGCGCTCTCACTGACATCTGCGGATGCCGGGGGCAGTGTGGCTGCATCCGGAGCATCGTATTCAGAAGGGAAAGGCATCTTGCTTAAAATAAGGCTAGGCAGCCCTTCTAGAGTTGCTAATAAATGGAAGAGCTACTGGGAGGGGAGGAGGTTTAGGGGTTGAACATCCTCTGGATCTATTTTCAGCGTGCATCAGCAGCTGCTGCCTGCAGAAGCGCGTCTTTATGGAAGCCCAGCGCCATACGAGATTCCTTTAATGTTAGAACCAGTGATCCTAATGAGGGCAGCAGGCAAGGAAACTCACGCAGACAGAAGCAGAGAGAAAAGAGATCCACAGTACAAAGCCGGGAAGATTCGATCCCCACGAACATGGGAGAGGAAGGGAGGCGCAGCCTATTCTCCAGTTATTAGGGAACCCAGTTTTTCTTGCTCGTCAATTATATACATATATATATATATATATATATATATATATATATATTAGTGTGGTGCAAAATGAGGATGCTGACATATCTGGGACACTAATGTGTGTCTGAATGGCCCGGGTGTGGAAAGGCATCTTCACCACTTGCTGTTCTGACGAGTGGGTATGAATAAATGATGGGTCCTGCCACTTTCACACTGAAACGTCTTCAGCGACTCCTAACAACTTCGCCAACACAAGACGGAGTGAAAACAGGTTCCTGTTTCACAAACTGATATAAACAGGGCTTTTCTTTTTCACTCAAGAGTTCCCCACATCCACGACAAAAACAATAATTAGGAAAACAACTTTAAAGGAAAATAATTTCTAGAAAGAACTTCAATTGTTCTGAATAAAACATTCATTTAACATTATCTGTTGCAGTAAAAATGCAATGTGTTGTGCTGTCGCCTCACAGACAGACAGTGTTGGGTTCAATTCCCAACTGGGAATTTTCACAAGTGTGTGTATGTTCTCCCCATGTCTTTGTGGGATTCTGTCCTGTACTCCGGTTTCCTCCCTCAGCCCAGGGACATAGGAAAACGTGGAGATGCTAATTTGTCTATAGATGTGAATGTGTTTGTCTGTGTATTTGGCCTGTGATGGACTGCAGACCTCTTCAGTGTGTTTCTCTACCTTCTGCCCTCTGGGCCTCAACACCTCCCATGCGACCCTGTTTAAGGATAACCAGTTCAGACTAGATTGCATTTTGGTGAGAAAATGTGTGATTGTGTGGTTGCTATAAAAACAGTACTTGGAGACATTTTTTGGCCAAAAAAATATGCTTGAACTGGCACCTCTTTTACCACTCGACCACAGAAGGGCTGTCCATTACCAGGCCATTTAGGGTTAAGCCTGGCTGAAAACAAGTGGAGTGACTCGCTCTTGCCTGAAAACAGGTGGGGAAAAGTGCACAAAGTCACATTCATAGGCTGATTATTTTTAATTAAACCACAACAACCACTGACGAAGTTTTTTATATTACTGATCTGAGCTTTAGCGTCTTGAAGTCTGTTTATGGGTCTGCTGTGTCTTTAGATCCACAGGATTTACTTTCCAGCTGCCATAGTAGAGCTATCACACCCATATACATGGTCAGGCCCACTACTCTCTCTCCCTACACATTACGGAGGCAAATTGACCACAAAAACTGACTTTTTAATTAATATTTGGCTCCTAATGAACCAATCAAAAATCTAAATATGCACATAATTCACTGGATAATTATTAACGTTTTAGTTTTCGAATTGTTTTTATTCAATACGGGGTCAGATGAGAAGTGGCACCTTTTTCGGCTATAAAAAGAAACCAAAGAAGACTAATGGTGTAATTGTTGGTGCAATCACACTCATGGATGGATGAATGAATGGATGCCGTACTTATTTGTATTTTCAAGCCAGCTTGAGTGAGTTCATGACTGAACCTTTGGAAGGCAGCATCTATGTGAGATACCCCAGAGAACACACAAAGCTCACCTTCAACCAGCTGAAAAGAAAACGTTCTTGCGTAGATTATGAAGTGGCAGAATTGTCTTTAAATGGTAGCGTTGCAATAAAAGGCCACATCTATGCAATCTCTGCCTGATCACGAGAGCAACAAAGAGGAGAGACAAAAGCGGATAAAGCGCCATCACCAGAACTTTTAGAGAAAAATCATACAGTCTGGAGAAGCTGGACACAAAAACAGCCACTGCTCTGTGTTTGACTGGAACCCAAATTTTGAATCATGTGTTTCAGCATCATGTGTCGCACTGCCTTCACTCAATTCAAGTCAAGTAGGTTTTTATTGTGATATCAACCATACACACAGTACACAGTGAAACAACATTCCTCCAGGACCACAGAGTTCCCGCAGGGCCTTTGCGCAACACAAAGAACAAAAACAGAAACACCACAAGACTCCAGAAGTACGGAAGAACAGGACTGTACAGAGTGCAAAAAACACAAGCGCTAGTGTGACTGAGTACAGCTTTATGACTGTATTCTAGCAGCCAGAGTCATTAACTGTCAAAGAAATGATTTGAGGCAGACGGCAGAAATTGTAAACCGCAATAGGAATAGAGAAAATGTACTGAATATAATACATTTACAGCATTTATCAGACACTTTTATCAAAAGAGACTTCCACTCCCTACCTACAGGGGGCAGTCTCCTGGGAGCAACTCGGGTTTAAGGGTCTTGCATTTGAACTCACTTGTATTATGAGAGAAGAAGTTAAATTATATAATATTTCAGCTATCTTGCTTTTAGGGGCCAAATTAAATGTACAATATAAAACAATATTTTAAATAAAATATTTTACTAAAAACATGGCTGAAATATTATATAATTAAATATCATCTCTCATAAAATAAGTGAATTCAGGTGCATTTTAATATTCTGAGTGAAGTGCCTGAACACAGTGCATTCAGAACAAGAGCTTTCAAACTGCTGAGAGATAAACACCATTCTCTGTAGGCCTTTAACAGAATAGTGTATTAAACAGAGACTGCAGCCCATATATGAACTGAAATCACTGGAAAACTTTCCTGTCTTTTCAGAAACACAGACGGAGTGGGTGAGCTGGAAAGGTCTCCCTCTTCTGGGCTCCAGCGGGATGTTTTTGATTTTATATGACAAATGAATCCCAATGGTGAGAAAGTCTTTGTGGATGAACCCCCTCTAGAAATTTCAGCATCGCTCTCTTTACAAATGGCTTTCAGTGTCTTTCTTGGAGAAATGGAAATGATCCACACGGCAGACATGCTGCTCTAATCCAGTCTGGAGCTGCAGGGGGGAAACTGAAAATGTGACCCGATCTGCCGTAATGAGTCGGAAGTCGGCATTCGATTTATTTAGATACGGGCCGATTATATTGAAAAACATCAAAATTATCGATTTTTCTTTTTTGGTCTTATATGAAAGAAAATTAATCTCCCAAAGTTTCATCGTAGAAATAATTGTGAAAATGTACTTAAATGGCTGTTTAAGTTGAGCTGCGGCTGTCAAATCTTACAGAAATATGAATCATTTTTTTAAGTATTTAATAAATATTTTGAAATAATTGACGCTTCAGTCTGATTTAATGTATTTTTCTAAGTATCTAAATGTCTGTAGTAAAATGTGTTGTTGAATACTGGGAGCGTCTCTTTGGATTTTTCAGTTTTTCAGTTGGAAAATAGTGCTGCGAGACCAGAATTCAGACAACTGTAACTTCACAACCGTTTAAGATAAAGCTTTGACCAAGATATCATTTTAAACCTTATTTAAAACCTTTTTCAATTATACCTTTTCAATGATACCAAAACCTCAATTTTGAATTTTTGGTTGCCGAATATTCTGTGCATCCCTACACAGTACATAAAAAAAATCCCTCTCAAACACTGTGAGGCCATGAAGCTGCTCTGCTAAAACCTACACTGTTCATAATGAGTGAAACAAAAGCCGGTTTGAGAAATGCTAACGGATGAAAAGATGCGGGTGTTCTGTTCACGCATTTTCTCACCCTAATCCAGGTCAAAGCGCTGCTGTAAGTTCTGCGATTAAATGGTTTTGTGGACCAGTCATGACCTCCAGACTAAGAGCCTTTACCTTGGGCGGTAGGCAGATGAGTGGCTCGTGATCAGTCGGGCCTCGGAGCAGCAGGGAGAAGTAGCGGCTGCAGGCGGCCAGGACGGCCCTGTGGGCCCGGACCTCCCTCCCCTCCACCAGAACGCTCACATCGCACAGGACGTCCTGCTTCCGCTGCTCGTTAAGGCACAGGAGGATGTTGGCACAGTGCACCGTCGACTCATACACGTACACTGGGCCTTCAGGCTTCTCGTCCATAGACATCCCGCTCTGGAGCCTGGAGAGGGGCAGAGAGAGGGACACACAGCAATTCAAATCAAGCCAAGCAGGTTCTTATTGTCATTTCAACCACACACACACAGTACACAGTGTGAACACTGAAATTCTTTCTCTGTATTTAACCCATCAAACCCATTCAACCCATTCACCAATGTGTGTGGAGACGATACCTTACTCAAGGGGACCTAGGATAACACTAGGAGTCCTGGGATTCGAACCCACAACCTTCTGGTTGCAGGGGTAACGCCCTAACCACCAGGACACCACGGTATCAGTACAGTCCTACACATGCTCCTTCCTAGAGATTATCTAAAAATTCCTTCAGAGCACGAGGGCCGTGAAGCCGCTCCGCTAAAATCCACAGCGTTTATAATGAGAGAGGAGAGGAGCCCCATCAGTTCGAGAAGCGCTAACAGACGCTGGGTCTTTTACACATTCATTTTCTGACCCTAATCACGTTCAAAGAGAGCTCTACGATTATGCTTACTTTACATCAATATGGAGGGAAAAAAGAAAAGAGAGAATGGGATTGAAGGGTGGGGAGAGGAAAGTGCTCAGGGGGGAAATCTAATTATCCCAAACGAGCTGGAGCTGCTCAGAGAGAAACCTCCACACATCAGACGGGTTGAGTAATACCCTCACACACACACACACACATATACACACACACACATCTTACACATATACACACACAAACACACA
>JBBPCW010000001.1:40670669-40683948 GCA_037974425.1 Phenacogrammus interruptus
TACTGAAGTTGTATCAGGTTCTAAACTGTACTGTGCTGGTACTGAAGTTGTATCGGGTTCTAAACTGTACTGTGATGTTACTGAAGAAGTATCAGGTTCTAAACTGTACTGTGACGGTACTGAAGTTTTATCGGGTTCTAAACTGTACTGTGATGGTACTGGCGCCACAAAACCTCAGATTCGATTCCAGTTTAGATGTTTTGCTATCATTGTGTTTCTGCCTCTGGACCAAGAGGTCATGGGTTCAAATCCCACCCTCAGCACACGACTGGGTTTCTGAGCAAGACCCTTAACACGAATTTGCTCCAAGGGGAGACTGCCCCCCTGTAGGTAGGGAATAGAAGTAATTTCGGATATAATTGTGTGCTAAATGTCGTAAATGTAAGGAACTCGCACCCCCACATCACACACATCAATAGCTGGACTATATTTTACTCCAGTCCAAGTGGAAAACAATTACAACAAAATAAAACCTTGCGATTAAACATCTCCAAACTCGCAGGAGAATCCTTAAGGAATAACTGTGTTAAATAGAAAACCATGTATTTACATGTAATGTAGTTACTACAGACTCTCAATATCATTTCTCATATCCTATCTTTCAGCATCAAGTATATCGAGTGGCTTTGACTCTGTTGATTGGAATCGGAACTGGTGTTGACACCACATTTTCTGGAACAGCCCAAGTTTTATCTAGTCTTTTGGGACCAGACGAGATGAGAACATCTGGGAAGCCCTGAGAAATTATGAGCTATGAAAGCCAGTGGAAAAGAAGCCTTTCTATATAAAAAACTGACTGATAAACTCTTGAGGCTCGTGAGTAAGACCTTATTGAAAAGGTGTAAATGGGGATAAATGGCCAAAAAATGAATGCAATATTTTTCTGGACCCGACATGATCTCATAATGGGAACATCTGGGAGAAGCCATGAGAAATGATGAACTAACTGTGGTTGGAAACATCAGAGCCACTTTAGAAGAAGCCTGGCCCCTTCGTGCTGATTGGCTGGCAGACTGAGCAGCTCATTGACTATTAATGCGCACGAACATCACAAATTTTTGTTGGAAAGAATATTTAAAAAATTATCAAAGACTTTGGAATCAGGAGCGCCCCCCAGAGTCTGAGTCTGAACCCAGAACACAAATCAAGTGGCAGTTCTCCTCAGTCCTGCAGCGCGCATGCGTGATGCAGATCAATTTCAAAGTAGGTGGAAGTTTAACAAGTTGTCTCCAGATGTGGAATCTCATTACGAGATCCCGTCCAGACCCAGGAGACTAGATGTCTTCCAGATGTCCAGTCTTATCTACAAAGGAACGATTTTCATTCCAACAAAGCAAGAGCTCACTGAAGACCAACTACCAACTGATTAAACAAGTAGAATCACTTGATCTGAGTCAAACCTGCTGCCACACCGACCCTCCGCAGATACCCTTCCAGGTTACTACTGGAGTTCAGCAATGACTGGGGAGACTTTACAGTAATGATACAATCACCCAGCCTGGGCCAGGGCCCTTTGTCTTCTCAGTGAGATGTCCTCAAGTAAGGTCATGACCATTTGCAGGAAAACAACATCACAATCTGGCTTCCGGAAACATCTTAGCACAGCCCACTGTGGACCAAAGTAATATTAGAATTTTCTAGTTTCCTCAGGTGACAGTAATTTCATACTTCCGGGGGTTTTAGGAGCAGCATTCAATGCAACAAACCAAACCAACCCACTGCAGATTCTCTCTAGGTCACTACTGGATAGGGTCTAGTTCAGGGGTCGGCAACCCGTGGCTCTTTCATCCTTATATTGTGGCTTTGGAAAATAAATAATTATTTAACACTAGAATGGCTGCATGCATCAATTGATGCTGTGCCCAGTTTCACACAAGACAGTTCCTGATACAATGCTGCTGCAGTTTGTTAGGGACACAGCAATGGTCCAGTGGGGGACTTTGGACCCAGAGCCCGCCGTACAGCACCAAACACTGAATCAGAATCAGAATCACGTTTATTGGACGAGTATGTGAGTGACACATACAAGGAGTTTGATTCCGGTCAAGGGTGTCTCTCAAGCACAACAGTATAAAACAACAACAACCACAATATGTAAAGATGCGTGTGTCCATGTGGCTACAGCACACCCATGCATCTCTTACAGAGCTGCTGCTGCTCCAATAGGCCAATAGACGTGATTCTGATTGTGATTCAATTATGTCAATTGACACTGGCAGCCATTCTAGGTGTTAAGTGTATTTTATTTTTATACATTGTTTTTTTTTTTTTATTGTAGTTCAAAATTTGAAGATGATTGTGATTTTGTAACAATAAAATACGTGTAATTTTTAAAGTTTTTTTTCTACAGATTTCTAAATGTTCAAAACGTTTTTTTGAATAAGTAAAATTTCACAAGCAACACTAGCCTAGTTTTTATACACAGCATAAAAGAAAAAAACAATATATGCAGTGTTATTGCATATATTGTCTGGCTTCCAGAAACATCTTAGCAAAGCCAGCGGCGGCCCAAAGTAGCTGAGGATTTTATAGTTGCCACAGATTATGGACATTAATTTCTATATTTATAATCAATGTTAATATTTCAATGTCTGTATTTATATTTTTTGCATTAGTTGTAAAGTCTACTTATTTTATCTTGTGTTGTACAGTTTTCATTCTATTGTTTGCTGCTGTTCTGTCCACTTTCTGCCGTAACAGTGCAAATTTCCCACTGTGGTACTATCATTACCAACCTTTGGTGGCTTCTGAAGAAGCTTTCAATACAAACATGCTGTTGAAAAACAGACCCATCAGTTTGTCGGTCCTTGCTACTACTCTCCTCTGCTGACTGGGTGCTCTCTGTTTCTCCCACCTGTTACATCCAGACATAGACTGTTTATTTAATATACGGCAAATAATTTGTACCAAATAAACTTCTCCACACAAACCACGACACAGTGCAGAACCATAAAGCGACTCTGAAAAGTCTTCATATTAAAAGACCAACACAGGCTTTTCTTAGAACCTCCTTCGTGCTGACCGAGTAGAATCCCCTCCGCAGCTTGTCGAGTGCAGCTTCAAGACTGTAATTATGGTAGTTACTGGCTTAGCAATAGTGGGAAGGACAAAAAGAGACACAAAACTTGACTAAAGTACCAGACATTCAGTGTCTAACATGTTCTGAGATCTAGTATTGATAAAATAACAAGATTTTTTTATTTTAGGTTTTAGAAACAAGGAGAAAAAACACAAGCTCTCTGAACCCAGAGAGCTTTCAGGATACACAAATGGGCGGGAAAAAACCCGCAGTGGGGGAGGGGCTCCGGAGAGCAGCTGAGCGGCGGCGCGCTGAGAGAAAGAGCAGCAAACAATGAGAGTGTAGGAGAACCAACACCGGTTATATTTACTGAAATCAGAGTTTACTGATACACTTTAGCTGTCTTTTCTTTGTGTGATCAGAAATAAACCATCTTATTTTGAGAAATAAGGAGAACTAAAGACCAAAAGAAAGAACTTAAGACAGAAGTTCTCCTGCTGTTCTCTTCGGTTCTCAGTTTCTTCTCTTTAACACATTATGGATCAAAACTGCCTGACTTTGGGAGTCGAGACTCAAATTTGATCACGGAGACAAAATTTTAGACTAATTTATAAGAAACTGGATCTTCTGGTGGATCTGAAGATCAGAGCAGTGAGAGAAAAGAGGTTTGATCTGAAGATCTTAAACTGTGATTGGCCTGAGATTAGAGGAAGCTCTTACTGAAAAACTGGTGAAGTTTCCCTTTAAGAAATGCCTTCAGAGCCATACTGTAGAAGAACAACAGTCAGTGGAAGTTGAATCAGATCCCTTTATCTTATATTATGCAATTAATACAATTTCTCAGGTTATTTTAAGACAAAAGAAGTCCATGTATGTCTGAGTGGAGGGTGATGAAGCAGCTGAAATGGTTTTTTTCTTTCTGACCAAGGCCCAAGTGGCTGGCAGAGCTCAGCGCAGACATGTGTTTTCATTTAGCCATGCGGATAAATAGGAAAGTCTGAGAACAGAAGAAAAAAAAAGTTGAATATCATTACTTCCTTTTAATTTCAGACTCGAAAGAAACGACCATTTATCAGCACAGACCGTTCTGCCAGCTCTGAAATTCATGAACTGAAAGAAGAAACGTTATTGAAGCACTATAGTTCATCTACAATAAACAGGTCTTGCTTCACTGGTGTAGAAGTGCAGCAGAGGAAGCAGTGTGTGTGTGTGTGTGTGTGGTACACTGGATCAGGGCGCTGCAGAAAACAGGATTCCTCTGTGCTGGCGACCATCCCTCAGTGGAAAAAACATAAAAAAGCTAAAGCTCTGAAAAATTCTCTGTCTGTAATGGAAAAAAGAGGTAAGGCTGGGCGCTGTTGCTTGAGGAGTATATTTACAGTACAGCACTCGCATATTTCACATATCCAAAATATGTGCGCAGAAATATGTTCACAATTTCGAAATATATCACACAGAACACACACAAACATCAAGTATCAGGAACCTACAGTACCGACCAAGTCTTCGGCCCTCAGGGGAGTTCATTGGTATTTTCTTATCCCGGTAGAAAGCACATCACAATCCTTATATTGTAATATATAAATACAAATAAACAGCACACGCTGACTGGATAGGTGCAGGTGTGTCAGTTAAACCGTTTCAGTTATATCATTCAATAAAAACAACAGATTAATCAACTGTTCATTAAGTTAAACCAGTTTAATGACTTTCACTAACTCAATGAATGGTTGATCAAACCATTTTAAAATAGGAAGGGGAAATAAACTGGCTTAACCCAAAGAAGGGTTGATTAAACTGCTTTTAGTGAAACCAGTTTAATCATTCCTTCATTAAATGAAACCAGTTGAATCATTCTTTTATTAAATTAAACCAGTTTAATCCCTCCTTCACTCCTTCATTAAGTGAAACCCATTTAATTACTCCTTCATTAAGTGAAACACATTTAATTAATCCTTTAGTAAATTAAACCAGTTTAATCTCTCCTTCATTAAGTTAAATCGGTTTAATCGCTCCTTTATTAAGTTAAACCAGTTTAATCGCTCCTTCATTAAATGAAACCAGTTTAATCATTGCTTCAATAAAAACCAGTTTTATCTTTTCTTCATTAAATGAAACAAGTTGAATTTTTTCTTCATTAAGTTAAACCAGTTTAATCGCTCCTTCAATAAGTTAAATCCATTAAGTTAAACCAGTTCAACTCTTCATTATCATATTAATCACCCATTTGCTGAATTTTATCAGTTTAATCACTTCTTTGCTAAGTTAAATCAGTTAAATTACTCATTTGTTTCATTAAATCATTTTAATCAACCGTTCCTAAAATTAAATCGGATCAATCACCCTTTCATTAACTTCAATTAATTAAATCAGTTATTGACTAAGTTAAACTGGTTTAATTGCTCCTTTCTAAAATTAACCGTTTACTCGGTTGTTTATTACATTATATCAGTTTAATCCATCCTTCCTCATGTTAAACCAGTTTAATCAATTCTTCCTCATGTTAAACCAGTTTAATCAATCCTTCCATGCGTTAAACCAGTTCAATCAATCCTCCCTCGCGTTAAACCAGTTTAATCAGTCCTTCATGTTAAACCAGTTTAATCAATCCTTCCTCACGTTAAACCAGTTTAATCAATTCTTTCTTTACAAAACACCAAGATATTAGTATTGTAATATCTTGGTGTACAAAAATGACACTTTGAACCGTATTTGTTTATTTATATTAATTATAATTTCATTTCTTTATGAAAAGCACTTAAATCTTCCAGGTAAGATCTTCTGGTGGATGCCTGAGACTTTTGAACAGTACTGTAAATCACATACACAGTGAAATCAATGTCTTCAGTGAAGTAACACCAAGATTCCTCATGAGGCCTCGGCTCTGCTGTGGGACTGAACACGTTTCCCTGTGCGTTTCATACAGAATAGTGTTGAAATTACACTCTGGTGCTTTTTACTGAGTCAGAGGCCACTTACTCAATACTACAGAAAAGGGTATTACACTGTCTTTGGGGACAATACACACTGCATTTCAACATCAGGGGTGACCAGTCATAGTGCAAACTGCGCAAAACTGTTAGCATTAATTCAGTACAACAAAAATATGAAGACCTGTTTAACATACATTTAAAAAAAAAAAAAATCACTTTCTCAACTATCGTGGAGCACAAACTGGTACGTTTTGGCACAAATTAAAGTCAAAGACTAATACAAGGGGAGTGGGGTGGTCTAAATAAAAAAAAAATCAGAAAATATCATTGACTAGCTGTTCATAAAAGGTCATTTTCTAATTGTAGCTCCATTCCTTGAATCACTGCAAGAACAGCTTTTCAGCACCAAACAGGTTTTTAATCAGTCATGCCAGAAGACTGAATCATCTGAAGCAATGCAGAGCATATTTTTCATGATTTGTGCCAAAATGAAAACATGCCCAGCAGCCACAGCAGATTCTTGGGTAGTGCTTTAGTTACACTTTGGAGTAAAAATGGACGCAGCGACTCAACAGCATCGGATTGGGAATGTTATGATCGTTTAGAATTGATCATCAAATTACGTGATCATTATCTTAGCAAAAATTACAAAATTTGGGTGATTGTTTCTACTGTTTGAGCTCCTCTGGTCACATTTGTGCATTCAGTGTATTTTCAAATAGAATTTTTTATGGATCCCACAGTTTTCTCAGACATTCATAGGGCTCGTGTTTGAAAGTTGAATTTCCTTGCATTTTTTAATTGGAATAATTTAATATTATTTACACTTTTACAGTTTAAAAAAATGGTCTAAGCAGATAAAAGTAACCCAATTAATTTACATATTCTGTGTCTTTCTGTTTGGCCTACAACATTTTAGCCACGCCCAAATGTTACAGCCCAGACCACTCCTTAGCTTGGCCCAACACAGTGCAGCCAATCAGGACTGTCTTAAAAGATACAGCAACAAAAAACATTCTATTTCAGGAAATAGTTTGGAAAAATAATCAAATTCACACATTTTTCCACCAACCCCACCTCTGGTCAATCAGACAGGACATGCCTGGACTCCTCATCTTGCTTCTTTAGCTTCGAAATGGAGCTACAAAGCTAATGTTGCTAACACTAGAAGACAATAGTCACCAAAATAGCATTTATAATTTCTGTAAAATACTCAAAGCCACTCAAAACAAAGGTAGAGGCAGCCTCAGATCTGAAGATCAAAACTAAAGAAGCAACATGTGGATGCTGAAAGTGTCTTTGCTCATTGACTATATCAGGTGTAAGTTAAAAAAACACTGTGCTTCAGTTGTTTTAAACCATTTCCGTCTATTCCAAGAGATAAAGTGATCAAGTCAAAATGAATAAGGGCTACCTTTCACACATAAACCCACAAAAATGTCTTTTAAAAAGGATAAAATGTACAAAAACTGTAGTCATTGGATCCTCTACAGGTTAAAGCTCAGCCTGTAATTGTGATAAGATGCCTCTAGATGTCCAGGTCATCTGGCCTGGCTCGACTGCTGGAGCGGCTCTGGGGACGAGGGTCGAGCTGCTTGAGGAGCATGAGGTCCTTTCCCAGGGTCATTTTGTCCGGAAATGCGAAGGCCTGGGATTGGCAGTAGTCCCTCTGGCCCAGCTGATTCTGTTCCGTGCTGTAGTTCGTCCAGTTCTGCTCATTGGCCTGTTTGTCGAAGTTGTCCGAAGAGTTCGATTTGTCCGCGGCGTCCAGGTTGTATCCCAGGTTGGACGCTGGAGCTGAGCAGTGGTTGTAGTAGGCGTAGCTGGACACGTCGCTGGTGCAAGGCGTGATATTCCTGTTGCTCTCGAAGTGTCCCTCGGTTTCTTTTATGTGGTCCTTCATTCGCTTGAAGACCGCACAGAAAAACTCGAAGACATTCAACCCCAGTGATATCAGGGAGACCACCAGCATGAAGACGATAAACACGGTCTTCTCCGTCGGCCGCGACAAGAAGCAGTCGACTTTGTGAGGGCAGGGGAACCTTTCGCACGTGTAAACGGCGGACAACCGGAAGCCATAAAGGTACCACTGTACCAGCAAGAATCCCACCTCGAAGACGGACTTCAGCACGATGCTGACGATGTAAGTGTAGAGCAAGCCTCCCCTCATCTTGATCTTGCCAGGCTCTTCCAAACCATACTTGAACTTCCTCTTCTCGATTTTCTTCAGGTATGCGAGGACGTCCCCGCCCTTGCTCTGGATGTCCTTCAGCCTCTCCTCTTTCCTCTTCAGCTTCTCCTCCTTGTGCATGAGGTAGATCACGTGGCTGAGGTAGAGGAGCGTCGGCACAGAAACGAAGATGATCTGCATCACCCACAGGCGTACGTGGGAGATGGGGAATGATTTGTCGTAGCAGACGTTTTCGCAGCCAGGCTGCTGGGTGTTGCACTCGAAGGCAGACTGTTCGTCGCCCCACGCCGACTCCACGGCTGTGCCCAGCACCAGGATCCTGAAGATGAAGAGAACGGAGAGCCAGAGCTTGCCTCCGGCAGTGGAGTACGCCTGGACCTTATCTAGCAGTTTCGCCAAAGCGCTCCAGTCACCCATGATGAGGAACAGAGGAACGTTCTGGCTTCGTTCTCCAACAGCGTGGCCTTCAGGATTCCATCAAGAAGCTCAAAAAACTACTCTGTTAAAGTTCTCTAAAGTTCAGGAGTCTTTCTTCTTATTCCTCCACTAAAAGTAAAAAAGTACACATTTATAAAACCTTAAAAACTTTCAGAAGAACAATCGGGCGTAAACAGGCTTCCTCTACTTTAAGCCATAAACAAATCTTCACTAAATGATTTGATTAGTGGATCTTTTTCCATAGATTAAACTAATTCGACTCTAGAAACATCCCAGTGCCTTCCTGAACATCGTGGACTCACCCGAATGTCCCCTCTCATCAGGTCCATCGAAAATAAAGTCCTTCAAACATCATAAAAATCCTCTCCAATAAGCCAGAGTGTAAGAAAAGCTGTTTGTCCAGAAGTTTTTACTAAACTCCAGGCCCTAAATGTGCCGCTTCTCATCCGCCGGAGAGCTTAGAGTCAGAGTGGAAAAAGTTTGTGGTCATCTGACTCCAGGCTGGAGGAGCCATTAGGTTCCATCTACAGCAGTGCAGCAATGCGGCGCCATCTGCTGGCACAGACTCAGTACAGCCGTGTCGACAGGATTTGAGGTGGCAATAAACTAACAACGGGCAGAAAAGCAATCAGGGTTTCTCTGATCCACTCCTGTAGTTTCCACTTCTGAACGTTTGGGAGTTTTTCTGCTCTAGTTTGAACCTTTTGGCTTCATCCATCGATCTGTCCTTCCATCAACCAGCTGTCCCTCCATCAGCCATTCACTCATCTATCTGTACATCCATCCGTCCCTATGAGAATCAAAAAGTTTTCATCTGTCTGTCTGTCTGTCCATCTGTATACATTCATAATCCCTCCATCCATTCATCTATCCCTCCATCAGTAATTAATTCATTTGTCCATCCATCCTCCCCTATGAAGATCAAAAAGTTTTCCCTATCCATCCATCCATCCATCCATCCATCTTCATCATCCATCCATTCCTCCATCAGTCTGTCTATCGTCCCCTATGAGAATCAATAAGTTATTTCCCACTGTCCATCCATCTATCTGTCCATCCGTCCTCCCCATGAAGATCCATATTTTCCTCCATCTATCTGTCTGTCTATCTATCTATCTACATTAATAATCCACCCATCCATTTATCTGTACCTCCATCAGCCATTCATTCATCTGTCTATCCATCGTCCCCTATTAATAAGTTGTTTCTCTTTGTCCATCCATCTTTATCTATCTATCCCTCCATCGGTTTGTCTATCTGTCCATCCATCACCCATTCATCCATTTTTGCCCATACATCTTCCATCTATACATCTAAAAATCTACCTGTTCATCCATCCATCCACAAATCCACCTGAACCTCATCAACTCATCAGTGTTTGTGAGTGAGTTGGCCGCAGTAGAGAACATGTCTGAACATTTCTCTATCTCCGAAGCTACAAACGTACGTCCATGAGCTGCTGAGGAACTAAAGAAGAACACAGAGATGAAAATCCACACAAGCTGAAGTGCCTCAGTGAAGGAAAGCCGCGGTTTCTTCTGTCTTCATCATCCATCAAAACATATTTTCACAAAGAAACTGAATGAAAAAGTTACGTTAAATCACTATTTCACATTTTATTTTCAAGCGTGAAAGTACCGTTCCAAGTGTGAGTGGCAAACCCCATTATACAAATTTAAACCACGCCCCCAAAATTAGGCTAATTTAAATTAAACAATATACTGATCACAGAGTAATCACATTTTTAAACAGTGAATATAAAATACAGTGGAATATAAAAGTGGAAAATGGTACTGAGCATAAAAGCTAGAGAAGTAAACCACTGCTTTATATCGAGGACTGAATCATTTTTTGACGAATTGTAGAAAAGTAGGTCGATACGCTACGAATATAAAAGTGTTTTGTGTTCCGCTCTCTGCAGTTTGTCTGAAGTTAATGATTAATTTGGGTTTCTGTGAATCATTCAGCCGGACGCAAACACGCCCAAAGTTATTTATAACTGCTGCCAAAATCCCGAGAGCACAAATTTACATCAGCCTGCAGCGGCGCTTCAGCACACGACAGACCAAAACCCTGTTCCTCCATCTGGAACACAGAAAGTCATCTTTGTGTTATTACCTAGTCCATCTTTCGGCCTCAACGGTTGAAATAACCCAGCCGTGCATCAACACTACATACGGTCTCGAAGCTGGACGTGATCGCAAATGAAAATGAAAATTATCTCCGTTATCTACGATCTTTCAGCGCCACTTTCCACGACTGAGGCAAAAGAGATCAACTCTCCACATCTAGGCCACATCCACACACATCGTGACAAACACATAAAAATGCTTTTGACAATGATTATCAAAATGTGTCGATTCAACTGCATCCACTTTGGAGCGCTAAAATGGGACTAGAACCAATTATAATAATATTTGTGCTCAAAATAAAATGTTATGTCTCCTTAAATGATTAAAAAGCTCCATCTGATGTTTTACACTAATGTGTAAACGGCTCCTCTTCTTACATTTGTTTATTTTTTACATTTAGTTTGTACATCCGAGTCATATCAAATTGATAATTCTCTCTCTCTGGGTGGGTAGGGTGGTCCTCCCTCTCCCCATCACTCAGTATAACTTCCTCTCTCTCTCTCTCAATGGATTTAAGTTTAAACGCAATATCAGCAGCATCAAAAACCAAAACTGATGTTCTTATAAACATCACTTTTCTACACATTTGGCCAGTTTAAGTCAATTAAGGTCGAGTTAATTAAGAGGAAGCGTTTTGGTTTGGTCATAGTTGTTCGCTTGCATCTCTTGCTGATTGTATAAGATGCTATTTGTTACTTCTTTTCAGCAGCTGGTTGCTGCTCGGCCAATCACATTGCAAGGGTGGAACTAACTGTGGTATAATTACCAGTAAGTGGTAAAGGATGCCTCAAGGCAGCGTATGAGATCTGCCATCACATAGTTCAGTCCATTATAATCCTGCTGTACACACTTGCTGCCTTCCTTTCTTCTCATTTCCTGGGAGTCATCGAAGCCCTCAGAGGAACATCGGCCTCAACCCAGCTGTTTGCATTCGCAATCATTTTTTCCCAGATCTCCACCTCCTCATCGGCCGAATCCAACCATTCCACCTTCTTGCCGTAACTCAGGCCTGCAGGAGGATGGAGAAGAGGAGTTACTGGGAAAGACCTGAGCTTTGACATAAATACAGATGCGGCTGGTATAAAACAGCTTGGTATATTAAGATGGGTGGAGAGACGGACTCTCCGGGGTCAGGTGTAATAGATTTAAGCGTTCTAAGACTGAACATATGTTTAAAGGGGACATTTTATGCAAAACTCACTTTAGTTCTAAAAGGTCTATGGGCTACAGAACATGTTCCTGAAGTTCTTTCCACAAAATAAAGAGATACCAGCTTTCTTTACAGTTTCAGTCACTTATCACCTATGGCCTGTCCTCATCAAATGTGTCCTGTCCTCATTAAATGTGTCCTGTCCTCATCGCCTATGGCCTGTCCTCATCAAATGGGTCCTGTCCTCATCGCCTACGGCCTATCCTCAAATGTGTCCTGTCCTCATCGTCTATGGCCTGTCCTCATCAAATATGTCCTGTCCTCATTGCCTATGGCCTGTCCTCATCAAATGTGTCCTGTCCTCATTGCATATGGCCTGTCCTCATTAAATGTGTCCTGTCCTTATCGCCTATGGCCTGTCCTCATCAAATGGATCCTGTCCTCATCAAATGTGTCCTGTCCTCATCGTCTATGGCCTGTCCTCATCAAATGTGTCCTGTCCTCATCGCCTATGGCCTGTCCTCATCAAATGTATCCTGTCCTTATCTCCTATGGCCTGTCTTCATCAAACATGTCCTGTCCTTATTGCCTACTGCCTGTCCTCATCAAATGTGACCTGTCCTCAAAGTCTACAGCTTGTCCTCATCAAATGCGTCCTGTCCTTATCGCCTACAGCCTGTCCTCATTAAATGTGTCCTGTCCTCATGGCCTATGGCCTGTCCTCATCAAATGTGTCCTGTCCTCCTCACCTACATCCAGTCATCATCATCTAGGTCCCTTCATTATTGTATAAGTACTCTGACATCGGCGTGTCATCGAGGGAAAAAGGAAAACCAAACATGGTGGGTGTGAATTGATCCTGACACACCCAGTGATCTGGTCTTTAATAAAGAGGGTTTACCCGAGCCGAGGCTGAGCCGCACCCCTCCGAGGAACTGGTTGGAGAGTTTGTTGTTGTCCCAAACAGTCAGTTCACAACAGGCCTCGCGCACTTCATCCGGTCTGAAGCCGTCGTAGACCATTGTGTGGTTATAAACAGGGTTCAGCGACTTCTTCACCACACGGGTCTTCTGACGACTCTTCTTACTCGTATCAGGCAACATGTAACTTACACACACAAAAAAAAGGAATTAATGTCAAATAATGTAACAGCATGTTGGTTCCAAAAACATGTATAATTCTACAATTCGTTACTTCAGTTACTGTTATTACTGCTGAGACTTCTGTGTAATTATCTGTTACATTTATATTGTTTTAATTGTAATGAATGGACTAATTTTAAAAGGTGGTCTCGGACTCTTCCACCATACTATATTTAATAAACGTTATGTAGATTATGTTGACCAGTTTCAGAGGAATGTTTCTGTTGGTTAAGACACACAGTGACCTACGTATGAATCATTCAAGCAGAACAAA
>JBBPCW010000001.1:40693247-40705979 GCA_037974425.1 Phenacogrammus interruptus
CACTGGTATCGATCAATATCAATACCAGCTTTGATATCGATAGTATCGATATTTGGATCGATCCGCCCACCACTAATGGAAACTTCTCCTGATGATATCAGGACTTGAACAGGTTGAGCAAATCCTGGGGTCAGTAGAGGCCTTAATGATCTTTAGAGCCCTGGTCCTGCTTTACCTCTTAAAATTACCATAATTTTGAAAATTAAGGGGAAAAGGTGCACAGATTAAGGCTGATTAGGCGATTTCCCCACTTACTTTTTCGAATTAGCCTCTTAAATAATAGAACCTGAATTAAAGACTTAAATTTAAGATAAGGGTTTTCACACTCAGGCCTTAAATCTAATTTTAGGGTCAAATTGAGAGGTTGGTTTCACAAATGAAAAGCCGCATAATTCAAGTGAAGGGGGTTGGTGTATTTTCAGGGGTAAATGAAAGGAGTACTTTGTGTTTCGTAGTGGTATGGCATGATTCAGCAGGTCTTTTGATACTGGGAGGTGCAACTCCCGAAACAGCATTTAATGTAAATGGTCAAGAGGTTTTTAGCAGCGGCTGAGTAAAAGTTCCTCAGGATTCCAGTCGAGACAGAGTGCAAAAATATGCATGAATATATACAGATAAAAATATTAAGTGAGAACAAGTCTAGCCAAATTCTATTTGTTGTATACAGTAATCCCCCGCTTACCGCAGAGGTTGTGTTCCAAGATTACCTGCGTATAGTGAAAACCGTGTTGTTGTTTTTTTTAAAAATGCTTATTTTTATAGTGTAAACCCTAAATATATCCCACTTTATTTCATTTTAAACTCGGTGTAATGCATTACCCTTAAAGAAAACGTAAAGTTAAGTAAATAATTAGAATCAGAAAACTTTATAGCTTAAAAACACGTTAGCATTAGTGGTTAGCATCAACAGCGTGCAAAGACTCGTTCACAAAAGAAAGGTTGAAATAACTCTCTCTACCCACATGTTTAGTCAGAGAGCACAGCTTACTAATACTAAATAAACTGACATAACTGTTGGGGGCGGGGTTAAACACTAAAATATAAGTAAAAGACACGGAGCAGTCATGCTACATGCTGCAGCAGCTTCTTCTTCTTTTTTTATGGCGGTTGAGAAATTTTCAGTGTATTACTGCCACTGCTGGACTAGTGGAGGTACTACCGCATTAGACTGAATCCTGATGCACGTAAAACTGAGAGTTTACTGTGTTGATAAAGATGTACAAAACAGGAGGTGAACTATGAGAGCTTGATCACTGTCAGTTAAGGTTCATTACTGTGGAAGGGTAGTGAGGGACTGGGCTAGGTCTGGGTTGAGAGTTCGGAATGGTGAAGGCGTTATGAAAGAAACTGTTCCTGAGCTTGCTGGTGAAGGACTTGAGGCTCCTGTGGTTCCTCCCTGGTGGAGATAAGAAAAACACTCCCAGACTGGGGTGTGAGGGGTCTCTAGTAATGCTGCAAACCTGTGTGTGTGTGTGTTTTAGGAGCAGGACCTGTTGGGTCGTATCTCAGACTTGCACCAGGAGGTAAACTGCAGAAAGAACCGAATCACGGACCTGGACAGAGAGATCCACTCACTAAATGAAACCATCAGCACTCTGACCAAGGAGCTGGAGCTGAAGGGCAAGGAGGTGCTACGCATCCGCAGTGAGGCCAACCTGCAGATAAGGTTAGCTCTCTCTCTCTCACACACACACACACACACACACACACTGCCTGGGATTTTCTGTGAAGCTCTTGTTGAGAAACTGAAAACCGCTTTGAACAAAATCTGTAGCTACAGACCCTTACTTTTCTTGTCATGTTTGTAACACTATTTAAATATATTCACGTAATTGAATACGTATTTACAGTTACAGGCTAATTAATTATGTATACACTTTTGTGCAAAAGTATTGAGTCACCCCACAACTTCATATTTTGCCACCAAAGATCCAGACTTTCTTATATGTGTTCTTGAGGAACAGTTCTCCAGGCTTCCTGAAGCATATCTGCGTGTAAGTGTGTGGTGGCCTAGTAGGTAGGAGGTAGCACCACCACTGGTTTCCTGAGAAAGACCCTCAACCTCAAGTTGCTCCAGGGAGAGACTGCCCCCTGTAGTTTGGGACTGGAAGTCGCTTTGGATAAAAGTGTCTGATAAATGCTGTAAATGTGTGTAAGGTTGGGTGGAAGGGGTGTGTGAGTGTGGGATTGGAGGGGTGGGGTCAGTTGTGTCCTAATAGTTAGTTAAAAAAATAATCTTATTGCCCTGATTATGCTCAGAAAAGAAAGGATTTGAGACACTTCTTTAGGGCTTTTAATGTTGTTTAATGTTGAAAATACACTCAGGGTGTTGGTTGAAGACACAAAAATTATGTTATATATAGCCTACAATATATATATATGTATATATTAGGGCTGTAACGGTATATGTATTGGTACCGAATCGTCACGGTACATGTGTCACGGTTCGGTACATGATGTCTTTCGGAGAATACACGGTACGACGGAGAAGACGTGATTGAAGTAATACGGAATCACAGAGGGACCAAAAAACGCAAGTAAATCATATACCTGGGTCGTAGTGTGGTGCAATAGTGCCACCAACCGGCGTAACACTAACACAAACATGAAAAGATAAGCAAGCATTAGAACTAGAATTAAAATTAAAACATTCTTTAGAACTGTTTGTTGCTTAACTTTGCTGTATCGTGAACCGTACTGAACCGTGACCCCAAAACTGAGGTACGTACCGAAGTGTGATATCTGTGTGCCGTTACACCCTAATATATATGTATGTATATGTGTGTGTGTATATATATATACATATGTATATAGTAAACCCCCAGTTTTACGCGGATCGGGACACGCGGATCCAGTCACACGGGTTTTTTTTTGGAGAACGAAACTGATCGTTTTCCGCTGAAATATTCAAAACAACGCAGAACCTGCAAATATTCTATGCTTTTTTTTGCTATTTTCGTGACAATATATATATTTTTTTAACAAATTTTAGTTCTTCTGCGTCCCCGTGCATGGCCGTAGGGCTCTCTCTTACTCTCTCTCTGTCGCTATTTCTTACTCCCTCTGTATCTCTCTCTCTCTCTCTCTCGAGCGCGCTCTCTCTATATCTGTCTCTCTCTCTAGTTCGTGACTTTTCCGGAGCGCACGTCTCTCTCTCTCTCTCTCTCTCTCTCTCTCTCTCTGTCCCTCTGTCTCTCTCATTCGTGACTTTTCCGTAATTAAACCTCTGGTTTATCTTTACATTTTCTTTAAGGGTAATGTATTAAACTGTTTAAAGTGAAATGAAAGTGTTCTGGGAGCACATCTGGGGGCATATTTAGGGTTTACACTATTAAAATAGGCATTTTAAGGCATTTTTTGACCAAAACACAACAACGCGTTTTTCATTTTACGCGGGTGCTCGTGTAATGTAACCCCCGTGAATAATGAGGGCTTACTGTACATACAGCTGCCATGTATCAGATTTCTCCTCCCAGTATTTTGCTCATGTTTTGTATTTTATTTGTCTGCTGTTTACACACATGTTTGAGTTCAAAGCCTTTTTTTTTCCCAGTTTGCGTTGGGTCAGTGCACTCTAGCCTTAAGAGTTAAAACCAGCCGTGCAGAATATCGATGCCATGCAGCATCAGTGCGGCCGTTTATTTGCTTTAATGGCCATTTGTTTCATGAGCGAAAGCGTCTCCAGCCGCAGTCATGGAGGTTAATTCAGCTGGCACCAGGAGAGCAGGAGATGAGATATTTTCTGGCAGGAAGCCATTGCCCTCAGGCAGAGTGAGTCAGTATCTCTCTCTGCAGCCTCCTTCACACACACACACACACAGGACTCCCTCTCGTCTGATAAGAAATAAACCACACACCATCCTCGGAGCCAGCGGAGGTTCAGCACAGAGACAAATAAACACATTTTCTTCAGCTCGTCTTCAAAGAGCACACGTCTCTAAGCGCTGAAGAATGAATCATTTCCAGCCCTTAGTCCATATGACTTAACTCAGCAGATATTTCAGCTGCTTTAACACCCGTGTTAGAGCAGAGCATGCTGGATTAAGGTCCTCCAGGCTCAAAAGTACATAGGTAAGCTTTACAGAATGTTAGTGAACAGTCACTCAGCCTGATGAGAAACTGGGGAGCTGTTATAAATTTGCAATGAGGGGTTGATATGAAGACCTGTCCCACAGCAACAATTCTGATTAATCATCTTAAATATGTATCATAATATAGTAAATACAGTAACCCCCCACAAAGTCACCCGCCTATTTTTATAGTGTAAATTCCCTAAATATACCCCCAAATCTACTCCCAGAACACTTTAATTTAATTTTAAACTTAATACATTACCCTGAAAGAAAATGTAAAAGTAAACCCGTATCTGTACTGTACAGTTTACACTGAAATCCCGCAGTGCTAGAATGTAAATAGTGATGTTACTCCTGTATAGACTGTACTGGAATTCATGCAGCACCTTTTCTTTGGTATAAGCAGGTAAATACAGTAATAAACTCATTTAATTTACAGAAATAAAAATACAGGCTTTAAGAAGAACAAAAAGAGAAACAGGAGAAACACTCGAGACGCTCCACGGGGGACATTCTGGACTGCAGCTGCGTCGAAGGGCAGCAGCCAATCAGCTGCAAGGAGAAATAAATAAGGCTCTCGGATTGGCTACTTTCAAACCTCCCGCCCTCACCGTCCCAAGACGCCTTTCTCTGTGTTTCTCTCCACAGAACCAAAACATTTATAGTTATTTTTTATATGGAAATGTTTTCGTGAATAAAATGTGAATATTTATGTTACAAAATGAGTAAATGATTTTCTTTTTGATAATTTAGCACTGAAATGCATGAAAAATTATATATTGTCACAAATAAAGCTGTGAGGTTCGGGCCTCGTCCGCCTTATCTCTTCTTAAAGTTCTTATCACTTTCGCATTGGTCCTCCTCGTCTTCAAACCTGTAGCTCTAAAAATCTCTCATTCTTCCTCGCAACCTTGAAATAAATCTAATTTATTACACTTTCATCATCTTCATAGTTCATAAAATGTGTATATTAACAAGGGGCTACAGTCATGGCTTCTATGGCAGCATACGGTGCACAAGCACTGCTTCAGCTGGCTATTGATATATTGTTGCCCCTTGCTGGATATATTTTGAACGTCAGTAATGGAAATTGATAAAATCATTGTGAAATTATAATAAATATGGTATAATTATAACGTAAAAATATTTTCTGAGTAATATTGTAAAGTTTTCAGATTACTTCAGAAAGTAGACTACAAGAATATAGACCTCAGTTCACTCAAGTAGTTCACGGTTGAGTTTGCTTGCATGCTGTTTGCTGCTGTGTCAGATTTTCTTCATGGTCTGGATGGTAATGTGTGTGTTGAATGTGTTCCCAGGGCCCACGAACAGGACCTGTCTAAGAGGCACGAGAGGGAGATGGGTGAGCTGAACGCATCCCATAACAGAGAAACACACATCATGCTTTCGGATTTCAACAAAGCTCAGGAGTTGCTGAAGGACAAGATCTCTGCTCTCCAGATCCTGTGAGTTCCTATAGAACTATACTCACTAAACTCAGCTGTGTGCACAAATGTATTTATTTAAAGTGTTTTAAAATGTATCAATCTTACACAGTAACAAAAACAGGATGCCTAATGCCAAGGGATAAAAAGTGGTTAGAAATTATTTATGACGGTTTATGGGACATAATACTGGACAAACATTGTTTGTGGATTTTGGGAAGGAAATTAGTGTTTCTTTCATAGATACATTTAGCAGAGATGGGGACTCGAGTCTGAGACTCAGACTCTAGTCGCACTTAAGTCGCACAAACAAAGACTTGTGACTTGATTTTAGACTTGCCCTCAATGACTTGACTCAGACACGGTGCAGTGACTCGTGAGTCAAAACTCGGAAACAATGTTTTTTTCATGGAATTATTTATTTATATCTCGCACTCTTTCCAACGACCCATAACCGTTCACCTCGCCCCGGTGTCCCATTACTTTTGTCCGAGGTGAGCGGTTTTCAGTTAACGGTTTCGATGGGTCGTTGGAAAGGAGACATCTAACTGTGGAGTTTCACATTTAGAGTGAGAGATATATTTATATTTATATATGATATATTTTTCATATTTAACATTTAGATTTAAGATTATTTAAGGCAAATCCTCCATGTTGGTGAGGGCAGATCACAGCACGCAGCCCTGCCCCCTGCTAAGCAACAGCCAATTGTAATCTCAGGGCATAGCCAAACAGCATATCTTCTAAACGTTCACTCAAAACTTGAGACTTGACTTGGACTTGGTAAAAGTGACTTGTGAACATCTCTGACATTTAGGCTGAATCCCTATTCTCTAAGCAGTGCACCACATAGAGTACATAGTGTCTTGAGCCAGCCCACTGTCGTATCATTGTCATAGATAGATTAAACAAAAGAAATGTGAACAAATGTTCAACAAACAAATGACAGGCTACAAAGTGTCTAAAGATACAAGGAGCCTAGATGAAGAAGCTCCGCCCACTCAGCATTCAGCACCACCAGTATACTGATCACCACCTGATCATCTGGAATCTTCTGCTCCTGCAACTTTTTATGATTAAATACTGAAGTAAATGTCCAGCAGGAAGGCCCTAAAGCAGAATGGGTCTTTTGGATGTTTAATTATTAATAATTATTAATAATATTAATAATTGTTAATGACCTGTGCAGCTCAGTTGTAGTGAATTAGGGAGTCATTTGAGATTCAGTCAGACAGACTGCTGTGCATTTTTCTGCTGTAAAGTTGACTGTCTTGTAATGTTTATTGTGATTCGTCTGCGCAGGCTGGAGGGCACAGAAGATAAGTTCAGGAACAGAGAGAGTCGACCTGAGGACCTGCAGACCATCGCTGAGCTCAGAGAAATGGTGGCAGAGAGAGAGAGTCTGGTCAAGAAGCTGGTGGTGAGTATTCAGATCAGACACCTATTGCACCTCAAGACCCCAAACTTGAAGTAATGCACAGGAGTTTACTTGATTCAAATGTGTGTATTATTCCCACATTAATAAATGAAAGATGCTCTACAGCTGCACAACAAGGATAAAATATGAGTATTATGATTATAATGATCAATATATTTCAACATAGGGCCAGTTACATTCAGTAAAATAACTCACGTATTTATTTTATTTAACATAGGTTGGAAAATGAAAATAATAAGAATTATTTTAATGAATTGAAGGAAAATTGCAGGAGAATGTAGAAAATGGGCCCTTTAAGAACGCCTTGGTGAATCATGTCTTTAATGGTTAAAGATTAAAATGATAAGACTTTGCTTGGATGTCAAGAAGACCTTGATTCATCAGAACACCCTGTAGTCATTTGACTAGAGACTCATTTGCGTATTGCAGCCTTTTGTGATAAGAGTATTACAGAGACCTATATTGTGATAACAATTAAGAGATGATATATTGTGCAGTCCTAACATGTTTTTATCTGTTAGTTTACTGAAATCTAGCTTCTGCTGATTTGTTCATTGGACAGTAATACACATTTGAACCAAGTTACCTCTTTTTTTTTAGAGCAGACGATACTGTGTACTTGCCTCTTGCCTGTTTGCTTGTTCACTGAAAAAATCTTGCCACTGTAAAGCAGCGTTCACACTATTGCGGCAAAAAGGTTTCGCATTATCAGCCATTCTCTTTTATTCAAGCGGTTGTTTGCTCAACAGCTAAAGTTTGTGAAATTATGATCCCACACTGCACTGGCCAGTAAATGTGAAACGTTTTGATCTCAAATCGCTATAGAACAGCCGTCACCAAGCCTAGCCCTCAAAATCTACCTTTCTGGGAAGTCTAGTTCCAACCATAATCTCCAACCCCTGTGTTGGCTAATGAAATTCTTCAGAAATCCCTGATTGGAGCATTAAGGGAGAATGGCAGCTTATTAGATGCAGGTTGGAGCCAATAACTGATCCTTGACTGCTGAAGAGTATCATAGTCTGTGTTTTAGGTGTTTCTTGAAAAAAATATCCGGAATTTTTTTTTTAAAGTTTTTCTGCTGATGTGTGGTTAAATCTTGCCACTGTACTGGGTGGCACACAAAGCATGTTTGCCACAATACTGTGAACACTGCTTAATGCTGCATTTATATTACAGCAAAATTAATCCCTTCTCTCGCCAACTGCTGGGTGCTTTGGGGGCATGTCGCTAATATGCAAGTAGGTTTAGCTGTCTACAGTTAAAGCGTATGCAGAGTTGCAGGCTAGTTCTGCAGTATTGCTTTACAGTATTAATTAGTGATTGCAAATTGCTTTTCAACAACCTAGCAACAACCTAGAAATCACCTGGAACACCATGACCTGACAACACACTAGCGACCATCTGAGATACCAAAACACTTACTTAGCAACACCCTAGAAATTACTTGGTTTGCCATAGCAACCACCTGACATCATGCAGGCAATCCCTTGGGATGCTTTAGGCAACCACATAGCAACGTCGTAAAAAATCACCAGGAACCTCACAGCCATCACCTCACAGTGTCCTAGCAACCACCTAGGATACCATAGCAAACAATTAGTAACACCCTAGAAGTCACCTAAGATAGCATAGCAACCACCTAGGATAACACTAGCAAACACCAAAGAACACTTTCGCAACCACCCTGGATGCCTTAAGCAACCATTTGGCAACACCACAGACACTGGTTTCCTTACAATAGCCACAACGCCAAAGCAAGCCCCTGGGATGCCTTAAGCAACCACGTAGCCCTAGAAATCACCTAAAACACCACAGCCATCCCAGCAGAACCCTTTCAATCACTTGGGGTACCATGGCAAAAACTTAGCAAACCCTAGAAGCCACCTGGAATATGAGTGCAACTACTTAGCAACCACCTGGGATACCACAGGAACACGCTCACCCCTGATTTCAGCAGGTAGCTTTTCTATGGGAAAGACCCATTATGAAACTGCTACATTTGGGCAACCGGATTGGCTGCTGGCTTCTTATTATTTGCAGTTCAGAAAAACTTTTTCCACTTTGCCTGCTTCGCTCCGCTGCCGCTCTCGAGGTCCCCCACGCGGGACCACCTGTCTCCATAGAAATGAATGGGAGGCTTTGCTCTGCTGTAATGTAAATGCAGCATCTGAGGTATTGTGTTCACACACCGGGAGCTCAGTGCTGCTACAAACCTTCCTAAACTCGTTTACACAGAGTGCGCCTCCTTCGTTCCAGGACGATAAGAAGTTCTACCAGCTGGAGCTGGTGAACCGTGAGACAAGCTTCAGTAAAGTGTTCAACACCAGCCCCAACGTTGGGGTCATTAACCCCCTAATAAAGGTAAAAACGACAGCACCCGAACGCTTCTGAACATTTTCAAATGCTAATATGCAGCCCTTAGACTGTCCATTGAAATGAAAGGAATATAACTGAGACATGTAGAACCTTAATAGCACTTTTATGAAATTGAAGTTAATGCTTGAGTTTAAAGCCTTTATTGAAGTACTGATGCATCCATCCCTTAAATAACGGAATGGGTTGTTCTGCATGACCAGATCTTATGTTTTGGGTTTGTTTTTTTGTTTTTTTTAAGTTGTTTTAATTCTGTAAGGTCTGTATGTGTGAACTCATCGTCTGTGTCTACTTTTATCCATGTTCCGACATCCAACTCTACTCACTTTGCTTTCCAAGCCATTCTTCGTCACTGCTAGCTCATGTACCTCGTCCACAGTGGTGCGTGTTCATTGTTTCGCCACAACTGGAAGATCAATATAGTCTTAGCACTCCCCGGTACAGACGGACAAACGACACCAACGAAAATGCCCTCTCTGTTTGTGTCCTCTCAATGTAGCATAAGGGTATAAAAGCTGCAAACAGATTCGTCAGCTCTCCAAACCTAAGTGTTGTGGAAGCGGAAGGGAGGGGGGCGGGGCCTGCCTGCCTAGAGTCTGTCCCAAGCGCCCCCAATCAGCATGCAGGGTGCAAAGCTCCGCCCCAGGCCCAGCCCACGCGGAGGTGAGCCCCACCTCGTCATCCAGCGTCCGTCCTCTTTATCACACACACCTCCCACCATGGCAAGAGACGCGCGTTAACCCACTGACCTGTCTGCCATTGGTTTGATCACACCGTCTCTCAGTTCAGCAGTTTTTAATCGTGGGAAAAAAATGTTTGTTCGTTCTGGGTCTGTTTTTGTTGGTTCTCTCCATTTGGTTTTGGGATTACTGGGGGGTGTCGAAACGGAAACACAGTGTGTCCACAGTGATGTGTGGATGTGTGTGCTTGCCTCACTCTCTGATGCATCTTGTTGGCCAATCAGAGCACACAAAAGAATGTTTTGTGTCCTGATCTCAGTAAGCATGGGAAAACCGAGTAACCTCTTGCACATCATAGCCTCGTCCTTGTCATGTATGGGCAGAAAAAGACAAGAAAACTCACAGTGCCCACACAGCCCGGACAGGGGTGCTGACATTAACAGTGTGTGATCTGAAAATGGCATTGGAATGCAAAAACAAATGCATGCTGTGGACCTCCTCCTGCTTCCACTGTTGTTTTTTCGAGGGAGGTGGGGTTGCATGTTGGATTAGGTGGATGTGAACAGCACTACTGTGAGTTTGTGAGTCGTTTTCATCCAGTCACCCGTCTCCTCTTCACACACACCCCCCTTGTGTTTTTGCTGTTCATGTTGATGCTGTTTGTGTAGAATTGGAGTGTTTTTTCTCCTCAGTAGACAGACTCGCCCTGCTTCATGTAATAAATATACTTTGCTGCGTCCACCTACCTTGGAAACACACTTGTTGGCCATTTTATCAGAAACACCCCATACAGTTCTGTGCACCAACTGAGTTTCTGTAGCGTACATAACCACAGACCTTCAACAGACACGTTTTAATGCACAATTACTGTTTATTTGCTGAATTGAATTGGACACGTAAGACAAGAAGACCTCAGATCTGGCCTGTGCAAAACCTGTGACACATGCAGTACAATGGAAAAGTCTAGATTTCTATATATAGAATGAACCATTATGTTACTATCCTGTCAGACTGTCTGTTCTTTGTCACACTGAGGAGATTAAATGACAGAAATGTGAACAAATGTTTTACTGACAGACTTCAAAGTGTCTAAAGACACAAGGAGTCTAGATAAAGGAGCTCCGCCCACTCAGCATTCAGCACCACCAGTATACTGATCACCAGCCAAAACTAGACTAACATTGAGAGAGCTGATCCTACAGTAAAAACAACCAACAAAATGCCATTCAAGTGTGTTCACTGTAGCATGTGTACTTATTTACACTATAAACATGTAATTTGACTGGGTGTGTATGAATAGAACTGCAGTACTTATCAGGCCCTTTAGACTTAAGAGAGTGGAAAAGAGATCACTGCTGTCAGATATCGTTTAAGTGGTGGATAATTCTCAGCTCAGCCGTCACCCTGACATGGTGGTGGTCAAGTGTGTGTGGCGCTGATATGAGTGCATCAGGCACAGCAGCATTACTAGGGGTTTTACACACTAGGTACTCTTACTGGTCACTTTATCAGAAACCCCTGCATTGTAGCCACCTTACTGCTGGACTGTGACCCAACTTCTGATTCACAGTGTGATAAATCCTCCAGACCTTCATCAGGGGACACTTTCTGACCACACAGCTGGACATATATGGCTGCTGCACCACTCTCAACACACCAGTGGCATTAACGTGCGTAAGAAAGTGCCTGATTCGCTCATTATCTACGGTGTTTCTTATAAAATGGCCAGTGAAGGTCAGGAAGAGGTAGATGTACCTACTAAACTTGGGGGATTGGCAACATTTTAAGCTTTTTATACACATATTCCGTAATGCTGGACCTTGTTACCCAAATGCTCCAAAATGTCTGTGTTCTCTCAGAGCTGCATTTTTTGCATTTACTTTAAAAAAACAAAAAACAAAAAAAATTTAGCACTGATTGAGTGAAAGCTTTGTGGAATAGTAAGGCCTTAAGGTGGTGGTTTGAGCCAAAATTTAATTTACATCTTTTAAAATTAGACCAAAGTGCATCACTAAGCTAAAAACGGTAGTAGCGGCCTTCGGGAAGACTGGACTCAGTCCTTGTTTATTCACAGCTGTGTCCTACAGTGTCAGAAACCAAGCACTTTTGTAATTTTGCCAATATAAAATGACATAAACAATAACGTTTGTGAAATAAGGGTTTCATGTCGTCTCTTTAATATCTTGAAAGTTCTGTTCTCTCTGTAAATTCAAACTAATCTGAAGAAAAACAGCCTGTTTTCTGATTATTGTTTTTGTGATGTCACAAAAAACAGCTAATTTACATATTTATGCGCCTACAGAAGGTTCGCCCTGTCTGTTCACACTGAACAAGAGGTTCAGCCCAGATTCATTTTAGACTGAAACTCAATACAAAGCAATTATAAAAGAGCTCATTCACTTAAAAGTCTTAAAGTCACCGTAATAAAAGCAGTCTGTTGAAATTAAAGGGAGGGGAAGGGATGCTGTGAATTAGATTTTTAGCCGAACCATCACTTTAAATGTTGTTTTATATGTTACAGAGTATAAATCTGAAACAGATTCTGTAAGCCGTGTGCTTTACACTCTGTATATTAAATATTTATATAGATTTAAATGTATGTAAATATGTTTTATGCTATATTTTTCCCTGCCGCTTTTTCCCTGCTGCTTTATTGTAGTGTCACTGTGTGTGTGTGTGTGTGTGTGTGTGTGTGTGTGTGTGTGTGTGTGTGTGTGTGTGTG
>JBBPCW010000001.1:40797657-40809181 GCA_037974425.1 Phenacogrammus interruptus
TGTGTGTGTGTGTGTGTGTGTGTGTGTGTGTGTGTGTGTGTGTGTGTGTGTGTGTGTGTGTGTGTGTGTGTGGTCCCCTACCTCCAGATCCAGGCATGGTGTACAGGAGGCCCCCGTCCGGACCCTTCCCCATGGGACCCCCGCCCCTACGGCCTCCCCCTCCTGAGGCCTATTTTGGAGATAAAGCTGGTGAGATGTTCTGCTCACTGTGGACTTCTCAGATATTCTGTTTTTTCTAACAGGTTTCTGTTCAGAACTTCACAGTACCGTTATACACACAGAAACTGACACACATACATATATATAATTGTGTGTGTATATGTGGGTGTATTACACATCACAAAGTTTTCAGTGTTATGTGTTTCAAAGAGGGATATACAGTAACCACTCGGTCTAACGCAGATTTTTCTGAGAACCAAACTTTTCACTGTAGTACCTCCTCCAGTCCAGCGGTGGCAGTAATACACTGGAGAAAGAAAAAGTTGTCCATGATGCTATAAAAAGAAGCTGCTGCTACAGCATGTAGCATGACTACTCCGTGTCTTGTCCTCGTATTTTAGTGATTATTTATTTACCTTTCCATTTTCTTTAAGGGTGATGCATTAAACTGAGTTTAAAATGAAATTAAAGTGTTCTGGGAGCAGATCAGGTTAGATTTAGGGTCTACACTATAAACATACACATTTTTAGGTATTTTTTTTACCAAACGCGGGTGCTCTTAAAAAAGCGGGGTAGTCAGTTCTCCCTGCAGAACCCTAACCTGCCTGCCTTGTTTTGACAGAGCTGAGCTAATAGCATTACCGAGGCATGAATGAACTCTGTTTCTGCCAAAGCCTTAGGAATTGAATTAAAGAGAAAACACCAGAGAAAGATCTGGAACTGGACCGAGATTCTTACGGGCTATTTTTCTCTCCACAGACTTGCCGTTCCTGGGAAACAGCGCCGGGCCCGGAGAGAGCGCCGGCCGAGACGTAAGCGCACCGCGCTCCTCACAGAGCATCTTACCAGCTCAGGCAGGACTGTTTGTCTGTAATCAGACTGTAGCTCAGTCTGTAATTCTGCGATCAGGAAGTCGCGGGTTCAAATCCCAAAACTGCTATGGGCACCACAGAGGTACCCACTCTGCTCCCCAGGCACTGTGTTCCTGGCTGCCCACTGCTTCACTTGGTGAATGGGTTAAATGAGTTAACTGTGCAGCAACAGATGGGCTGCAGTCTCTTAACTGTAAACCTACAAAGGACATCTATATGGCAGGTGTTTCTGATAAAATAACCAATACATGTAGCCACAGATTAGATATTCCTAATACACTCTCAGGGCAGCTTTCCCAGACTCAGATTAAGCCTAAGACTTAGAAGAATTTCCAGAGGTGAATCACCATGAACACTGAAATTTAATGCTTAATCCGTGTGTGGGAACCTTTCAGCGTACAGCCAGGGAGCGTCAACCTCACACCAGCACAGTCCTGTTTAAGCATTTAAACCTGGTAACCTGGAGCAAAAGTTTGTGGTTTTGTGGTTAAGTCTGTAATTTCTGTTCACAGAACCAAAACCTGATGCCTGGGGACATGAGAGCGCCCACTGATGCCGAGATGAGGATGGGTCCTTCTCCAGTCCCACCGATGGGACTGCCCCCTCCCATGGACCCTAGAGACCCCCACTTCCCTCGCAGGAATCCGTACGGACCCCCAGACTTCTTCCCTCCTCGAGGGCCTGGTGGCCCCCCACTGGGAAGTAAGTTAACACTGATCTACCATAAACATCTGAAGACCGTTTTAAACTGTAAAAACTTTGATACCGCCGGCCACCATAGGAAGTGATGGAAAGAAGTCGATACATCATTCAGTTTGTGCTCAGCAGTGTTTATATGTTCCACACAGTCATTCTGACAGATTGCAGTACACTACAGGAAGTGTAGGCGGCGATATGGCTTCCATTGTTTCATTTTGAAAGCACTAGATAATGATTATTGCTTTGATTTTGGCTGCTTTGATCTGTAACTGAGTTTAGTAAATAAAGGGTCAGGAAAGATCACCGTATTTGAGTTCTGCTGCTACACTTGTATCATTCTCTTAAACAGCCAGACGTGTATCCTGTCCATGTTTGTTACTTCATTTAGGTTTAGTTTGAAACTCCTATTTTATGTTTTATAAATGATTTACCTGCCTTTTTTTTTTTTTCAAAAGTAACTGAAATATTGATGTGTTTCCTGTGCAGTGCGAGGGCCGCCTCCTCCGGGAATGTTTGCCAGACCGCCGCTGCCTCACCCGATGGCATTTCCACCTCTCAGACCTCCACCGGACGGCTTTCTACAGAGACCCCCTCTAAGACCGCAGGACAGCTTTCAGCCCGGACCACATTTTAGAGCCCCACCAATGGACAGCTTTCAGCCCGGACCCCCTCTTAGACCCCCACCGCTGGACAGCTTTCAGCCCGGACCCCCTCTTAGACCCCCACCGCCGGACAATTTTCAGCCCGGACCCCCTCTTAGACCCCCACCGCCGGACAGCTTTCAGCCCGGACCCCCACCCAGACCCTCACCACCAGGCAGCGAACAGCCACCGGAGCAGCCTCCCTCTCCCAACGTCGTCTGAATTAGGGACGGGACAATTTGGCCAAACAAATAAAACGATCTCGCCATGCCATACTTGAACGCACCAGGACAGCCGTCAGTGTCAGAGTTAGATTTATACTGTGAGCCTGTTCTCCAGACCTGGGTTAGAAGGGGCTTCCACCGATTTTATTTCAGAATTCAGGGTTTGAGATGTAAACAGTCATTTCAGAGTGAGTTTGGTGTGAAACCGTTGATTGTAGAGACTGATTTCTTTCCTGTGTTGGTGAATGGAACCAGACGCTTTTTCCTCTATCGCCCCCTAGTGGAGCTCCGAGTGTGAGTTTTTTTTATGGATGTTGATGGTTTAAAATAGTGAATCTGAACTAAATCTCTTTTCTTTGGGGACTATTTTACCTCACGACGCCCTGCATGTATCCCTCCACCATGAACGGGTTTAGTTTTAGGACCAAAACCTTCTCAGAACTCTGATTAATGAACAGGCAGTTTCACATGAAACCACTCGGAATGAGTTTGTTTACATCTTAATTTAATTATGCAGGAATTTTGTAAAATCTGTGGAATTTCCCTTAAAGCCTAAAGCTGGACTGTAGCTTTTAGTTAGGCCTGAAAACCAAGGCAGACTGAGAACGTGCTTTGAGTCTGGACCCTGTTTAAACTGAACCTGAGCCAAAATAGAATAGTTAGAGCCCGACCGTACCAGAAGTACGCCCTCTGACTGACCTGAGATCAGATATTCTGTCCAAAACTGACCGAACAGGACAGCGGTGGTTACTGTGAATCAATTTGCTATAATACAAATCAGCTGTCCAAATTCATTTAAATCTTTAATGAATTCATCAAACAACTCAGATGTTCCAGTGGATGATCCGATCTGTTCTGGTGCAGAGAGACGTCAGTCGCTTTAATCCGAAACCAGTTTATTTACACAAAACACCTCCCAGATCTCCGGACAGGCGTGTCTCCGGCTGTTCCTGGACCAGCTCGCTGTTGTCTCCCATTTTAGTTCCGACAAATTCTGTAAGCAGCACAGGTGCTAAGATTAAGATTAAGCTGTGGTTTAAGAGGAGGAATAACGGAGAGAACCTGAAAGTGTGGAAATTTGATCCAGACTCCTCCTCTCAGCTGTGGGGGCCGGAGACTCACCTGAGCACCTGCTGGGGGGCGGAGTCCAGGTGGAATCAGGTTTGGACTGGAAACCTGCCCTTTATTGTCCAAACAGAATGAGGCTCTTAATAGCTTTCCCCATCACTGCAGTTTAGTCCGGATCTAGGCCTAATCCACGTCCACAGAACCGGCTCCATTAGTACAGTCAGTGCAGTCTGTAGCAAGAAACCACTGTTTCTCGTCTCTGTGGAGCCGATTGGTCCACTGATGCCAGCTGCTGTCTCCAGGCTCTCTGATTGGTTCACTGGCGGCGGCTGCAGTCTCCAGGCTCTCTGATTGGTTCAGATCTGGGGGTTTTATTTAGGACACTGTGATGTTCTCAGGAACGTGTGCCTGATCTGAACACTCGCTCTGAGGCGTGACGGGAGGTCATGTGACTCTCCCCTCGCCACAGTTCAGCTGGTTCGATGCCGCCTCGTTCTGATATGAAGAGGAAGCTTTTTTAAATCCGTTTGTTTGGATGAACAGTGTTTTACTGTGGAGGAACAGGAACAGACTGAAGTGGTGTTTAATGTCCCGTTTCCGTTCTTAACTTCACATCATTGGAAGAGAAATGGTGGCCTGGATGTACAGAAACGGTCTGAGTGGTTTATTGTGAATAAGATGTAAATACAGGAGCCTCAGCCAGCACCACTCTCAGAGTCTAATGAGAAAATAATAATAATTAAAGTCACTGTCCGCGTGGTTTAGTCTCTTCAGTGTTTGCCTTATGGAGGAATTTTAAAAGGGCGGAAATGAAATTCAATAAAAATGCAATTGTGAAAACTACCCTGTCTTCCATTCATTTCACTGATATTAAAGGGCCAATACCCTTCATTTCTCTCTGTTTATTTGTTTGTGGTTTAAGCAACTAAGTGTGACCACATTTCATGTCTGCAAGAACATTTTCCACCTTTTTATCTATTAGACTTAAAGGATCCATTAATTAGACCTTTAAAACTGATAAGAGCCGTTCTGATTGGCTGTCTAGGCTGCAACACTCCGTATAACTTCCGTGTGAATGGGCGAGGCTGAACTGCTGTAGGCAAGTGTGAATGAGCTGTTTATGACATCAAATAAATGAGATTTTTTGCAACCATTTCCATGGACACAAACTATTACCAATAAAACTTCAAGAAAAAGAGAATGTTTTACTTCTAGTTCAGTTTTAAAAAAAAGTAAAGAATGAAAACAGACACATTTGTTTTTTTTAAATGCTTTTATTTACCGATTAAAAGAAAATGCATTCATTCCAACATTGATTCAAATCCACATTCAGGCTGGTTTACCCAACACGTCATTTTTTCGAAGTTTTTTTTTTCGTTCGTTTTTTTCCTTCGTTCTTTACGGTGGAACCTCAGATCACTTTTCTAAATCAATAAAATCTCCCCACCTGGCACCTCCTGCTCGTCGATGTACATATAAAACCCGATGCTATGTGCTCACTGGAGACAAAAACTAGAGACAGAACACACCTGCCCGGATATTAAACATTTAAGATGGTAAAACCATTTTTGCAAAAAACAACAACGCTTAGGAAACTCCTTAATTATTTTATCTCTCCATGTTCATAAATAGAACCCGGACGAAACTGCGGCGCAGGAGTACATACGCTGATCTACGCACCCGTGCGCGGTTTTTAAGTTCTCGTTGTGTTTTCCCCTCTCGCCGCTAACGTCTATAAGGTGAGCAGCCTGGTCTCAGCACTGCTGGTGCCCCCTGATGGCCACTTCCGTTATTGCAGACTGTCCTGATTTTAAACAAATGCACAACATTCGTACCACTTAGAACTGGGGCCTGCTGGCCAGTCTCACAGAGACCATGTCTGTACCCACGGTCGCCCCGAAACTGAGTTGGCTTCCGAAGAATCAAGATCGTAAAATAATAGTAATATTAATAATAATAATAATAATAAGGCCAAGTAGAATTGCAAGTTAAGTCATTTCCATTGATGAGTGACGGTAAAGGAAAAGAAAAAATAATAAAGGAAAAGGAACAAAAATAAAAAGCCACTGGATCATATATGCATTCCACTTGCATAGTTTCGGACTTTGTTGTAATGCGAGCCAGCTGTGGGGGTGGGGGGGGTATAGGTAACCGGTCCAGCTTGGTTTTTTACCTACAGTCGACCTTTAAAGTGACAAAAAACTCGTTCAGACTCGAGGCTGCACTCAAGAATACATGCATATATATATATTTGTGTGTTTATATGCATATAAATGCATGCACACGTATATTTTATATACACACGCACACACGTGCATATATGTGATGTAGATGAACCCCACCTCCCCTCGCAGCTGGCCTGAGGTCAGTGAGCACTGAAAGGTAACTAAGAAACTTCAGGCCACGCTTCAGTTTTTCATCTTCTTCCGCTTTAACGGCCGGAGAGATTCGGATTGTGAATGCATACAAACGTTTCTGAGGAACGAAACGAGAAAAAGAGAAAGAAAGAAAGAAAAAAGAAGATCTGGGATCCAATTAAGTTGTAACAACCGACTGGTCCGCAAAAATATTCTCCCCTCTGAAGTTCACACTGAAGGGAGGCACAATCTCTCTCTCTCAAACACACACACACACACACACACACACACACACACACACCTGCGCTGCGACCAGTCCAGCCAGGCCGACTCCAGGCCCGCCCCCAGCCCGAGAAAACTAAAGAAAAGAAGAGAGAGTAAAAAAATAAAGTCTTTTCATGCAGACATTTGGCCGTCGGAGCTCGGTAGTTTGTCCCCAGTGGAATGTTCCTCACGTCTCATAGCAGCTTAGAAGGTCTGATAGAACCAACCTCCATTAGTTTAATTACATTCACTCTTCACAGTGAAACAGGTGCATTTACAAGAGAGATCTACCGCCGGCCCGTCCCCGCCCCCGCGTCCCCCACGTCCCCGGCCCGTTAGGCCTCCACCACCCGTGGGACGGTCGCGACGGAGGCGGCAGTAGTACGTCTAGAGGCCAAGCGCCCCCGCCCCCGGCCAGCGTGCGGGCACTTCCTTTACGGGCAAAGCTCCGTGGTCTTTGGCAGCTGGGACGAGACGCGCTGACCGAACTCCAGTGACTCGGTTTGAGATTTCTCGCGTGGAAACTTTGCACAGACCTGTGAGGACGCGCCGGCAGACAGCAACTCATTACAGTCCACCCTGAACGGGACAGCGGGGACATGCCAACCCACCGGTCCACCATCAACAGCGCCGCAGCCGTCAGCCGGAAACCCAGGCACCAGAACGGAACCGCTGCTTCCGATTTAAGATGGAATGATCATTTGATACATTTTAATTACACTTTAATCCAGAAAGCAGTGCCTGTAATGAGGAGCCGAACTCAGAGTCTCCCGTTTTTCTTTCAGGGACGTTTTTAAGGGGAACAAAAGCTTCCAAAGCTGCGAGATCCTCCAAACTACAGGTCACCAATCAGAGACACCTTAAACTGCAGAGACTTCTCCAACACACACACACACACACACACACACACACACACACACACACACACACACACTGTGTGTTTCTTGGTATTAACCGATTACCAATTTGTTTGGTAAAGCTGAAGTGCTGAAGAATGGATACAGACCGAGTGGAGGTCCAACACTAATCCAGCCGTTTTACTCTCTATCGTCCCCCAGTGGAGCTCCACATGTCTCCGAGTGTTTATATGGATGTTAATGGTGTAAAATAGTGAATCTGAACTAAATCTCTTTTCTTTGGGGACTATTTTACCTCACGATGCCCTGCATGTATCCCTCCAACATGAACGGATTTAGTTTTAGGACCAGAATCTTCTCACCTCCACCTGAACAATGGGGTGGAGTTCCCATTTAAAGACCTTGTAGTGTAGAGGATCCAGCTTTAGGGCGCAGTAGCGCCAGTTTCCCCCAGAGAAGCCCAGATCAGGTCTCAGTGACGGGCGTGGCGTGGCGGCGCGTCTCAGAGGTCTGCGTTTACAGGCCTGAGCTTTTAAACTCAACTGAACTGACGAAACCCTGAGAAAGGCTGTTTCCTGTTCACTGCTGAGAAAGTGGTTTGCCTCTGGACTCGACACACACCTCCTTCTCTGACATTTGCACTTTTTGAAAGAAAAAACACACACACACACACACACACACACACACTCCTAAGCTCACACACACGCGATCACGAATCAAACCGAACGAGAGGAAAATAAAAGGAAAACGATGCTCAGACTTTAAACACATTATCAGTAACACGTCTCTACCGCTACACTAGACACGACTGCCTGTGCGTGCGTGCGTGCGTGCGTGTGTGTGTTCTGGGTTTAGGCACAGCATAAACACTTCAGCAGTTTACACACCTGGACCTGCCGCTCACCGCCGCCTCCCTCTGAAACTAATCCTCACTCAAAAACACGCAAAAAGAAAAAACACACACAATAATAAACTTCCAAATATAGAACAATCTCATCTAGATCTTTTTTTTTTTGGTGTCGTATTAAAATAGAAATGGGACTTTTTCAAATAGACACGTCAGAATCCCACTACTGGCATGCGCTTCTGGTTTATATATATATTTTTTTAATAATTACACCTTAAGCTGCATCTCATGCACACACTCGGGGTCTAAGCCTAGAGAGACGCCTTCCATGCAGGCTTCTAAACGGGGTCCGCAACTGGTTGGGGGGGGGTTGGGTTCTCTCATTGGTCGATCGCTTTCAGAACTGCGGCTAGCGTTAAAGGAATAGTTTGGTTTAAAAAAATAATCTAATTTTGCACGTTTTAGCCCGTTACCCGAAGCCGAGGCGCGCTTCTTCGGTTCCGCGCGGGAGCTGCGAGGTTAATGGTTCTAACGTGTGTCTTAGGTCAATCAGACTTATTCCACCGTGCAGAAACGGAGCTCAGGCACGTTCGGGGTGATACGGGGGTGGGGCGGGGGAAAGAGGGGGTGTCCAGCGAACCATTCCTTGAATATGCTAATGAGCGATATTCGCATATGGAGATTTCCAGGAAGGGCCGTCTGTGGCTACAGTTTCACACCTGGTTTGGCTTCGTTAACTCGTCTTCCAGCACAAGGCTTAAGGGTGGTGGTGGCGGGTGGGGGGGCAGTTTAATTAGCCTTACGCAACGAGGAGACTTCGTTAAAAAATGACTCTCGCGTCCTTCATTGCTGCTCGGAGCATGAGGCGAGAGGATATGCTTTCAAACGGACGAGCAGAGAAGACAATAGTAACACAACGGCGGCACTCTTGTGTTATTGATAAAAAAGTCTGTGGTTCGAACGTTCGCTTCCCCGAGGCTACGCAGATGAACACGCCACCCCTTTCACCGCCGGGGGGGGAGGAGCAGAGTAAAAGAAAGAAAGAGAGAAATAAAAACCATCTGGAAAACGCGTTCTTTTGGAAGAGCTTTTTGATTTTCTAAACGAAAAATAGTAATAAAAAAACCTTCATCCTGTCAATCATGCGCACAGACAAAATCTTCGCCGGAGAAGAACCGGAAGGGTGGAGTCCTGAGATGTGGGGAGGGGGGGGGTAACAGAAAGGAGCGGCCGCCTCCCTCCCTCTCTTCCGAACACTCTGTGAATGATGAAACACTGTTTGGGGGGGGGGCTCAAACTCATGTCTCCCCCCTTCAAAACACTGACATGACCAGACTGGTCCAGGACCAGAAATGAAGGGGGGGTTTCCAAGGCAACTGTGAAAGAACGGCCTGAGCGAATGTGCCGATGCTGCTGTCAGTGAATGGATAGAAGTGTTCCACCCTGCAAGAGCCGGACACCGCGTTTCGCTTCTCCGAGCCAGAGTTCGCTTCGCCAGCAACTATTCACGCGTCCTAAACATCTCAAAGGTCCCAAAGCGAAACAGCACACGGCTAGGTGAGCGTTAGCATTATCCATTTCTTCTTTTTTATTTTGGGTAGCACTGGCATCTCCGAGCAGACCGTCCCTTGTAGTCGAGAAGTAGCTGATTGTTCTCACTCATCCTCACGGCCGCGGCGTTCGCGCCTACCTGAGACAGACGGAGCGGCCTGAACCGAGACAGAGCCCCGTTAGCGGAGCCTGGATATTGTGCTAACGGACATTTTAGTCTGGAAAAGAAAAAAAAAACTGAGCTAATCGCTTTCACAAGCAAGAGGCGCGTCCACGTTCAGGTTGAGGGAAAACCAGCGGGACCTCCGTCCCGAAACGTCACCGTCGCCATCGTCTTCATAAACATCAACAACAACAATAATTACAACGTCAACGTCACCACTCTCAAATAACATTTAGGAACTGGTGAACACCACGGAAGGCTGCGGGGGTGTAACTAAAGCGTCTATCAGCCCGTCCCCTCGGCCGGAAGACCAATCTCCCTGCAGCTCCACGCAAACGCGGGATTTCTGTCGCCGTAGAAGCCAGGATGGGTCTGAAACTGATAGCTTTTTGAGGTAACTCCACACTCTAGTAAGAGGAAAGAGACGCAGAATGAAGCAGAATACTCTACACGACTCCTTAAGCTGGCTGTGTGTAAAAAAAAACAAAAGATAAAAGAAAAAGAAAAGAAAGTAAGAAAAAAGCCCACCGTCCGCTCAATTAGCTACTAAACCAATACCCAACTATACGGTCCTATTCAGAAGCAGGATATATAGATAGATATAAATATAGAGCTAATACTGGTTAAACACAGCACTTACAAAAGGATTAAATTTCACGCAACGAGAAGAAAACGAAAGCAGGGGAAAGAAAAGGGGTGGGAAAGGAGACGGGGCCCGATACGTGAGAGGGCCGAGTGCAGGGCGGGTGAGGTGCGGAGGAAGAGGAAGAAACGAAAGAAAGAAAAGGAGGAGAGAAAAGGCCCTGCTGGATTTACACGCCCTCGCTGAAGCTCAGCATCTCGCGGTGGAAGTGCTGGGTGGGGTCTCCCAGGACCACGCTGCTGTCCAGGGAGGGGTGCCACACGCGGCCCAGCCCCAGAGACACCTCCTTCACCAGGTTGTGCACCGGGTCGCCCTCCATGAACACGGACTGGTCCGGGTCGAAGTCGATGCTCTCCTCCGACACAGTCAGGACCTTCAGATTGGAGCCGCGCAGGCGGGAGACGGCCACCAGGTTGTGGGACCACACCGTGTAACCTGCAGCAGTGTAAAGCGTAAAGTAAAGTAGCGTAAAGTCACCATTCTATCATACGTGAAGACGCCACAGTGCACAGTGTGAACAGCACAGAATTCTTCCTTTAACACACTTCCTTTAAAACCCATTTAACTAATTTAACCCATTTGACTAATTTACCCCCTTAACCCATTTAAATCATTTAACCCATTTAACTCCTTTAACTAATTTATACCCTTAACCCATTTAAATAATTTAACCCAATTAACTCATTTAACTCCTTTAACTAATTTACCCCCTTAACCTATTTAAATAATTTAACCCATTTAACTCATTTAACACACAACCCATTTAACTCATTTACTCACTTAACCCATTTAAATAATTTAAACCACTTAACTCATTTAACCCATTTAACCCCCTTAACCCATTTAACTAATTTACCCCCTTAACCCATTTAATCCACTTAACCCTGTAGTGGAAAATCAGCAAACACTATTCCTGTCTGCAGAAGGAGAGAGACCCTCAGTGCTGGGGCGCTTCCAGACACTAGTCCTTCGCAGAGGGTTCTTATACCTTCAACAAGATCAATCACCTCATCAGAATGGCCAGAATCAATGGCACCTCTATGAGCCCCCCATGAGCCTCTAACCCCCCGAAGAGGTTCAGCCGCAAAGCTTTTCACAGAGAGGCCTTGAACAAACGCTTTCTGATCTGAACACAACACCTTATCTAAAAACCTTTAACTAGAAGGTGGGGGGGGGGGG
>JBBPCW010000002.1:243056-258575 GCA_037974425.1 Phenacogrammus interruptus
TATATGGCCTATAGTATATTTGTCTATATACGTGTAATTATATTTAAATACATATTTTATAATATGCTGATGAATCACTGTATTGACAGTAATATAGTTCACATATATATGAGGAATATATGGTATGGGAATATATTGTTTAAAATATATTTATGAATAAAATTTTTTCTTCGACAACATATATGCCAATATACTGCAATATATTTCATTTCCATATGGGGAGTTGCAGGTCTAAATATTTTTCTTTAGGGTTCATAAAATTCAGGACAGACACTAAGCCCCTTATTTCCCCTTAATGTGAGCTGGACCGAGTGGCACACTAAACCGGGAATGCTTCTGTCAATCACATGAGAAGTAAATTAGTGCTGAAAACCTATGATTTGACCAGAGATAGGGACTCGGACTCGAGTCGCACTTAAGTCGCGGAATGGTGTCGGCTATGCAAACAAGGCATCATGTAATTTCTAATGTTGTGTTATTAGTTCTGATAATCGCGGTGGTACTGAAGTGTTCTGTAACCACAGCAGGAGTTCACTTGTAAACTATTTGCTCTCACATTTTGGGCTCACCTTTCTTGGGAAAGAAGTCTGTTAGCAGTTGCTTTCCCTCATTTCTTTCTTGACTCTCTTTTCTTTTCTGAGAAGGGGATTTTGCTTTCTTAGACATCATCTTCCACAGCACAGTTATACACTGCCTTCTGCCGCTTCAGCAGAATGAACGCTACTTCAAATGCGCCTATAGTCAAAAAGCCCGCTGAAGGTGGACTAAACCATTTTGTGCAAGGGAGAGCGTGCCTGTCCTCAGACACTATATGTACTTGGACACCATTTAATACATCGATCAATTGATGCATTTACCCAAAACATTAGCATTTACATTAGTTAACAACATATATTGTGATCTTAAAATTATATTGAAAGGAAAATAAAATTTCACTCCTCAGGGGCCCTCCCCCACTTGGGGCCCTGGTAAGGTATAATCTATATCGGACTATCCAAATAAAATGTAGCCTAATATCTTAAGTAACCCTTATTTCTTTTGTATTTTTATCATATTTTTGTTTGTTGACTTTTATATAGACAAAAGATTTGCTTGCTTCATGTGAATGAATATATAAACAAAAAATAACCCCTTTTTTTTTTTTTTTTTACAGACTTGCCATGTGTATTTAGTTCCAAACACCTTGCTGTTTTTGACCCACAAAAGGCAATGTTTGACGATGAGCGGGAAGGATACCGATGGTCACTGGATGATGAGGAGGACAGAAAGCACCTTTTGAAATTCACAGATCAGTTTAAACCTTTTCAAGATGTTGTTAGTCTGGTCTGCAACTGTGCTTGGGAGAAAATCATCAGTGAGCAATACTTCAACGGAACGCTTTTCCGCTTTCCTCTGCGTAACGAAGCCTCAGAGATTTCCAACAATTTATATGACTCCAATAAGGTTATAGAACTCTTTGAAAGTTTTGTAGCAGATGCAGAATTGAGCCTTTTGTTTTTGAGAGCTGTGTCATCCATTTCTTTGATGCATATTGACAGAGCTGGAAAAGTCAACATTAGGATGAAAGTTTCTGTTTCAACTCCAGTCTGTCAGGAATGGAAGGAAAATGAGACCCGAAGGGAATGCGTAGAAGGCAAAACAAGCTTCAAAACTGTGTCCTGCAGATCATCATCTGAACCTGAAAACCAGACCAAGTGGCTAGTGACTACCTGCCAGCTAAAGGAAGGACATGTACCTGAGATCGACATCCTTGCTGACACGTTGAGTTTTCATCCTCAGGTTGATGTAGCATTTCAGTGTGATGAAATCAAAACATGCATCAATGGAAGACTGAGCTGCTTTCTACCACTTCCAAACAATGAGACAAATAGCACAGGCCTCCCTGTTCATGTTAACGCATGCTTTGGCCTTACAGACAACCGAAGGTACATCAAATGGCAGGAGGAGGACCAGAGGAACGATGAATCAGCAAAGTGGAATGAGCTCTTGAAAAAAGAGGTCCTTCCTCATGTATACACGAAAACAATCCAAGATGCTATTGAATTATCCAGAAAGCATATGCTGCCTGCCAACACCGTGTATAGTCTTTGGCCTGACCTAAGCAAGACTGAGCACAGCGGCCGGTGGCATGAAGTTGCAATGGATGTTTTTAAACAGTTATTCCAAGGTAAAAAAATCTTTTGTCTTGCGAAAAATAACAAAAGTTGGGTGGCTGCATCAGACGCTGTCTTCCCAAACAACCACACAGATTCAGATATAACAGCAGCAGTGGCACGTTTACTGATCGCAAAGGGAGAAAATCTTGTCACTGTTCCTGAACATGTACTGAAAGCCTTGAAAAGAGCTTTCCCGAAGCCTGAGACTCTACAATATGTGACCCCATCCTTTGTTAGAACTGTGCTCCGTGAAACTGAGATTGGAACCATCTGTAAAGATGATAAACTGTCCCTCTTGGAGTATGTGCTCAGTGATGGAAAGTATGACGAGCTACATGGTCTACAGCTTCTGCCCCTTAGTGATGGAGGTTTCAAGTCATTTACCAGTAATGAGGAGGATATGGCTTTGATTGACAATGAGGAATTTCCAAGGTAAGGTTTGTTTCAGATTGCACTGCTTTATTTACCTTCATTCATAAATGTTAGAATTTCTCACATTCAGATTCTATTTTTTCCTAGAACATTGCTGCCCTTTTGCAAGGAGAGATTTGTGCCTGATGACCTGAGCAAAAACACAGTGCATCATCTCAGACGAATCGCGGTTACAAGTATGAAAATATATTTGTTTACTATGTGAAGTGTTATATTCTCCTGTGTATGGCAGGAGTGATTATTTGATAAAACATGCTTCCATGTTTATTAGTCTGATCAAACTACTACACATTTTGCAAATAGCCAAATGAAGCTAAGTTTGATATGCAATAATTAAAACAAAGATTGAGCCTTGACTGAAGTGTGGTTACATTTATAATTATAATGTAAATATTGTGCTCAATTTCAGATGGAGACTTGTATAAAATAATGAATCTGGATGCAAAGAATGTGGCAACGTTTGCCAAGAAACACTTACCAAAAGAATGGAAAGAGAGTCAAGGTAATGTGAAATGGAATCCTGCTAAAGATGGCCACCCACCAAAGACTTGGCTGACAGAATTCTGGAAATTTCTGAACACTCATTGGGAGGAGCTAGAGGATTTCACTGGCATGCCCTTAATACCTCTGGAACCAGTCCAGGCAGGAAATTCTACACTATTAGCAAAATTAGAGACCAATTCGACTTTGATCTTTCAGAGTAGCAGACAGTCCAGCTTGCCAGATCAAGTTCAGAAAGTGGTAAAGATGGTGGGAGGCACAATCATTAAGAGGAACGAATGTCTCAAGCATCATGACATTGAAAGTTACATCCTGACTACTTCACCCAAGAATGTTCTGCAAGTCCTTCTGAACTGTGAGCGTGACGCAGTCGTTAGAGGATTTTCCTCTGCTTCACTTCATGAAAAAGAAGAGTTTAAAACATATATCACTTCATTAGATTGTATTTCTGATGATGAAGCACAGTTGCTGTCAGCTCTGCCTCTCTTCAGGTTGATGTCTGAAAAGTATGTCATGGTCGAGTCAAAACAGGCAGTTATTTTAACGTCCAATACAACAATTCCAAAAGATCTGCCTGTGCCTGAAACCATTGTGCAGTGTGCAAACGAGGCAGATCGAAGGATTTTGACTCTACTTAGAGTCAGTCTTCTTGATGCAGTTCAACTGGCTATCTATTTGGTAGACTGCATTCAAAGAAATCTTTTCAACCAAAAAGAGGAACAGAAAATAATGAGTTGGATATTGAATCATGGAAGTGTCCTGTTTTCACAAAGTGAAGACCTGGTCCAGAAATGCAAGAATCTCAGTTTCATTGAAACAGACCAGGGAGAGCGCAAGCAAACATCAAGTGTTTTCGATCCCACAAACAACATCTTTCAGGATCTTTTTGGTCAAGACTACTTTCCACCAATAGCCTATAGGAACAATGTGATTCTTCAGAGCTTAAAACAACTTGGTTTACAGACAAAAGAAGAAGAAATATCCTCAGCAAATGTGCTCCATGTTGCAAAAGAAATTCAAAAGCTTCACATTCACTCTCGAAATAAGGCATTCAAAAAGGCAGACGCTCTGGTAAAAGTGTTAAATAGAAATGATTTGCTCTCTGACTTCTCTGAAGGACAGAAGGGAGAGCTTCTTCAAATCCAGTGGGTGCCTTGTGAAAATCCAAATTCAACAAACAGTAACAGGAAGAACAGTCAAAAGAGGGGTCTCTACAAACCAGCTGAAATAAGAGCTTCAAAATACTCTGCTATTGTGGGGCATGTCATGCCACTTACGTCAGAACTAAGTGAGGATGTTTGCCAAAAACTCGATCTGTTTATCCCTCCACCACCTGAAAAAGTCTTGGAGAACCTGTGTGTACTGGGATCAATAGCTCAGGGCCTGGTCAACCCAGATTCAGATTATGAGTTTAAAAACAAGTTACACAGCACTTATAAATTCATGCAAGGAAACTCTGAATATTTCAGAGAAGAGATGAACAAGAAATGCATTGCTTGGCTGTGGTGCCAGAATGAGTTTGTCTCACCTCGGGATATAGTGCTCTTCTATCCATCTGAATTAGATCTGAGTATGTACATCAAGAAAGTATCAGATGAATTTCTGAAATATGCCGACATGCTGAAAGAGCTTGGTGTAAAGGAGACACTTTCTGATGAGGAGATTGAGGACATACTACATGATATAAAACTGAGCATTGATGACAGAGATCCATGTTATGGTGATCCTTCTGAACTTAAGGTGTCAATTGCCATTCTTGACTGGATGCGGAAGAATGAAAAGCCGTTGAAGAACAGTACCCCTGTGCCTGTCAGGGCACCAAACCAAAACTTCACTCTACAACGTTTGGAGAGTACTGTTTACTGCGACATTAGTGATGAAGGATTAGAAGACCTGAGACAAGACGAGGAAGAGTTTCATGTCATTCACGAAGAGGTGCTAGGTCTCACAGCAAAATGGCTGAAGGTTCCTTTATTAAGTACCCGCATTTTAAAACCACAGTTCATAAGAACTGAGGAAGAATGTCTAGGAATTGAGCAATGTGGGCAGGCAGAACCAATTACTCTGAGAATCAAAAACATACTCAAGGAATATGATGAGGAAAGTGACATTTTTAAAGAACTCATACAAAATGCAGAAGATGCCGGTGCAAGTACGTGTGGGTTTCTACTTGACTTCAGAAGACACCCTCCAGAAAGCCTCATTGATGATGGAATGGCCCTCTGCAATGGACCTTGTCTGTGGAGCTTCAACAACGAGCTCTTCTCTGATGAAGACTGGAAAAACATTGTCAGAATTGGGTCTGCCTCTAAGGAAGACAAGTTTGAGAAAATTGGCAACTTCGGACTTGGCTTCAATGCTGTTTACCACTTGACAGATATTCCATCTATTTTGAGTGGTAAAAGCCTCCTTATTCTTGATCCAAACGTCACCCACTTAGAAAAGCACATTCAAAGTAAAGCAATTCCTGGAATTAAACTTGACTTGTTTCAAGAGAGACTGTTTAAGAGGTTTCCTGGACAGTTCCAATCTTATCAAGGAATTTTTGATTGTGATTTGACAATGAACAGTCAGAAATATTACAGTGGTACACTGATTAAATTACCATTTCGAACTCCGGAAGAGGCGTGCAAGTCAGAAATTAGCTGCAAGGTGTACAACCAAGAACGCATAAATGCGTTTCAGCAACAATTTATGGATGATTGCCAAAGGCCTCTTCTGTTTCTCAGGAACATAAAGTCAGTGTCTCTTCAAGTAATTTCGGAAAGTGCTTTCACACCTCCACTACAGGAACAAATCCAGACACTTTTCAGAATCTCCAGGGAGGTAGTGCATTCATTTAGTATTTCAAATGAAAAGCATCTACAGGACATCACAAATGCCATTGACAACCTTGACTCAAACTGGCATGAGAACTTTGACTGCTCTTCCGCACACATAGCTGAAATGGTTAATGAGCACAGCGAGAGAACGAGTGTCCAGTACTGGCTCCTCTACTCTTGTTTTGGGATGAAGGATTCCCTGCGAATGTTTCAGAGAGAATTACAGCAGTGCAAATTTTCCCCTCCAGTTGGAGGAGTTGCCATACCTCTACAAAAAGAAGACGAAAATGTTTGGTCTCCTGATGAAAGCTTTGCTGCTGGCCAGGCCTTTTGTTTCCTCCCTCTTCCAATTGAGACAGGCCTCCCAGTTCATATCAATGGGTCTTTTGCTGTCACGTCAAATAGGAAAACTCTGTGGCAAAATGGTACAAAATTGGAATGGAACAAAGCATTACTCCAAGACGCTTGTACTAGTGCCTATACCACAGCACTGCTGGAGCTGAAGATCATGGCCCAAAATGGGAATCTTCAAAACTACAATTACTACACATTTTGGCCTAATTTTGAGAAAGTAAACAAAGCCTTCCAGCCCTTGGTGTGTGCATTTTACTCAGACATTGCGCAATGCATGACAGGCAAAGCTATTGAGCTCTTCAGTAATGGGCAAACCTGGTGCTCAATTGACAAGGCAAGATTTCTGGATCCAGAAATTGAGAGTAATAAAGCCGTGGGAGACCTTGCTGTAAAAGTTTTCCTGAATGATACGGAATCAAGCTACTGTGCTGTTCATTTGCCATCGTGGGTCAGGAGCAGTTTAATTCAGTGTGGTTTTCAGGAGATGGTAATGGAGAAGACGTTTCACTGGGTTGAATTCTACCACATAGTTTACAAGAACTTAAATAACATGAAGCCACACGATAGAAATTCTCTCATCTTGAATGCTATTGACTTGAATGACCCTGCAGTTGATGCCTTGCTGAAAATGAGTCCATGCATTCCAGCACAGAAAACTGGAAAACTTCAGTTCATCAGCAAACTCGTGGATCCCGTTGGGAAGGTTGCATGTCTGTATGATCCTGAGGAGGGACGCTTTCTTGAAGGGACCACAAATGACTACTTCGACCCCAAGAGAATTCAACGACTTTCAGGCTTGGGGATGCTGAGGGACACACTCAAGTTAGAGGACATTGTAGAGAGAGCAAAGACAATTTCAAGAGTATGGACTGAGGATAAAAAGAAAGCACAGAAATGTCTCCAGTGTCTCTTTGACTGTATGAGGGAACATATAAATGACGTCAGTTCCCCACACTGGGACATTCTGAAACAAATACCATTCCTTCCTGCTGTGGTTAAAGACCAAGACAACAATCTGATGACCAGACTTAAAAAGCCATCTGAAGTCTACAGCGAGCAGTACTTTGATTTGGTAAACCTGACAGAATTCAGTGTTGACCACTCAAATCTGTTGATGCTGCCAGATAACCCAGTCCTTAAAAAGCTGGGAGTGAAGCAAAGCCCACCAGCGGAGACAGTACTCAAGCAACTGAAAGAAGCACATGATCGTTCAGATAAAATGGAGAAAGCTGTGCTCCTTAATGTGGCAAAAAGCTGTTATGACTATCTCAACAAATATTTGATTGACGGGGGAGATCCTACTGCTATTATTAAACATGCACAGTCAATCCCTTTCATTTTTATTGATGACCACTTTGTAAATGTGCGGTCAGTGGCCAGGAGAAACACATTTGAGGAGAAACCGTATCTCTACGTCCTTCCTGCCGCCTTCTCCAAATTTGAGAATCTCTGGAACTGTGTTGGTATAGAAAGTCAGTTTACAGCAGAGCAGTTTGTTGCTGTGCTAAAAGAAATGAGTGCATCTCCTGGACCACTTTCAAAGTCAGATCTTCACAGTTGTCTTTCCATTGTTATAAAAGGGCTCCATGCAGGTGACATTGCAGTCAAAGACTGCCTGCTACCTGATGAGAAAGGTGTGTTGACTTATTCAAGTAAGCTCAACTTTAATGACAGTCCATGGATGCCAGTGCAAGCAGGGGTTAAACTTTGCCATAACCTAATACCTCGACCTGTTGCACGTCATTTTGGTGTTGTAACAACACGACACCACACACTACATGATCGTTTAGTTGATGGGTTTTCCCCTTTTGCTCAGGAGTTTGGACAACATGAGAAACTAACAGTTCGAATAAAAAACATCATTGACGCCTATCCATCCAAGAAAGATATACTGAAGGAACTCATACAGAATGCTGATGATGCAGAGGCAACTGAAATCCACTTTGTTTGGGACAAAAGACAACACAAGACTGAAAAAATCTTTGGAGAGAAATGGGAGTCGCTTCAAGGCCCAGCACTCTGTGTGTACAACAACAAGACATTTACTGACGAAGACCTGATAGGCATTCAACAACTTGGGGAAGGAGGAAAACATGGCACTTTGGGCAGGACTGGAAAATTCGGACTGGGTTTTAATTCTGTTTACCAGCTGACTGACTGCCCTTCTATACTAACGGGGGATGAAAAATTCTGTATCTCTGACCCAAATTTGAAATATATAGAGGGTGCTACAAAGGAGTCACCAGGCTGCATGTACTTAATGGATGAAAATTTCAAAGACTCTTTCAAGGACGTTTACCACACATTCCTTCCCCAAAAATTTGATCTTCATTCTGGAACAATGTTCAGACTTCCCCTCAGGACAAAAGACATGGCACAGACATCTGAGTTATCAGGACATGTCGTTACAGATGAAGAAATTAAGGAACTTTCATACGCTTTGATGACAGACCCTGAGGGACTGATTCTTTTCTTGAAATGCATCACAAAAATACAGTTCCATGTAATAAACAAAAATGGAAGGGAAGAGAATGTTTTCCTAATTGAGAAAAATGTCACTGAGAAAACCCATGAGGAACGGGAGAGGTTTCATAAGCATGTCCGTAATTCTCTGAAGTCTGAGCAGGCAACTCCGTGTCAAGCTATCTATGGCATGCAAATTTCATCTGGAAACAAGAGCAGCAAGTGGGTAATTGCAGAAAGTTTTGCAGGTTTTCCAGAAAGCCAGGAGCAGGATGAAGGTCACTCTAACCTCAAAGTGCCTCAAGTGGCCCTAGCAGCTTGCATTGACAGAAAATCGACAGAAACTGAATTTAGTGGAAGGGCTTTTTGCTCTCTACCACTGCCAGGCGTAACTGGTCTTCCTGTACATGTGAATGGAAACTTCGAACTTGATAACTCGAGAAGAGATCTGTGGAAAGAGGATGCTGAAAGTTTGAAGACTAAATGGAACCAGTCACTAAAAATAAACATGATTGCACCTCTGTATGCTAACCTCCTCAACCATTTCTGTACAAATTTTAAAAGAGACAAACCCTGTAGTTTAATGCATCTCCGATCCAAGTTGGATTCTTGTTTCAGGTTTTTTCCGTTTGTGTCAAAAGACGTTACCAAAGATTGGCATGAGATGATCAATGTAGTCTACAGATCTATCAATCAACAAAATCTTCGTGTGATACCTACTCTACAAAGTATGGCTGATGAACATTCACGTCTCTCAGTTCCAAAGTACTTTGTTGTTAACTGGTCCAGTGTCTCAAACCCAGTCCAAACAAATTTACCTCATTTCACGACAGACCTCGAATATCGTGAAGACTTTCTTCAGCTTTTGGAACACACTGGAATGAAACTGGTCCCACCACTTTGGACACTGACTAAAGTTAAAGACGGTTTTAAAAAGGCAGGTGTGGAAGTTTGTGAAGTCACTCCTTCATCAGTGATGAATTATTTGAAGAACATAACCCTGAATGATCCCTCACAAACTGCTGATGATTTACCATTACCTGTCAGTCAGACCTTGATTAAAGATGCACCAAGTTGTTCAAAGCTCCTGAAATTCTGCCTATCAAATGACACAAAGTCTAGCTCAGCTGACCTTAATGGGCTACCTCTCCTCCTCACTCATGATCAGGTGTTGAGAAAGTTCAGCTCTAAATCTCCAAAGCTAATCACAATGTTTACCAAGATTTTTCAGGGATTTGAGTCAGAGTTTGCAGAATATAGTGTTAATAATGAACACATGAACATTTTTGAACATGGAAAATACATTGAGAAATTAACCATCCCAGTCGCTGCAAAGTTCTTGAAACCAGTACTTCAGCAGAGGATCCTGAAAGCATTGCCTCAAGAAAGAAATGGGCTTTATACAGCAGACAAAGAGATGATCACATGGTTGAAAGAAATTTGGAAATTTTTTGATCATCAAAACATAACCTCTTCCCTGCCTGATGCAACAAATCATACCTTTGATGAAATAAAAGAACACTTTGACGTTCCTATTTTGCCTGTAATTAGTCAGAGTCAAAAGGGTGCACGTTTCCTACAATCAGTTAACAACCTATGTAGTGTTGTACCTAAAAATGAAGGACAAATTGCATCAATTCTCCTCAAACTTGGACTTGTGACATTAGACCATGAATTTTTCCGTCGTTTTTCGCAGTTTGTTCACCAATCTTTGGAGCCAGGACTCTTGAACATTCAAGATCACTTTGATGTTCTGGAGCAGTTGAATCGGGTTCCTCATTCACAGTTTGAGGTGCTTTCTGCTAATGATGCCGAAGAGCTTCAACGCTTCCTACAATGTGGCATCAGGTCTTCCAAAACCACGAAGGAATATCAAAGGATGTTCAAGTCATTGCCCTTATTTGAGACAACATTTGGAGTACGAAAACCAATTGATTCTCAAAAAAATGTTTTCATTCTCAGAACAGAGTTTCAAGCAAAGTTTCCCGACTTGTACATGTTTGATGACAGGAATAGTATTTTCCTGAAGGACAGTCTTGTAAACAAAGGTTTGTCAGAAGGTCTCAACATTCCTGTTTTAGGGGATTTGCAGTACTGTGTGAAATTCATGCTTCCTTTTGTAGTAGAGTTCAAGGAGACCAAGCTACATGATGTACTGAGAATACTAGTGGAGCTAAGATCAAAATTTGAGTATAAAGATCATGAAGACACAATTGCTTCAAGTTTGATGGGTGTCAGATTTATTCGGGACATCCATGGCTGTCTTCAGATGGCCTCATATTTCTATGATGACAGTGTAAACCTTTACAAGGTTATGTTGCCCGAAGAAAAGTTTGTTCCAAAGGCATTTTGGGGAAAGTTTGAAAATGCATATGGAGCAAAAAGCCTTCTAAAAGAAATCGGACTGAAACATGAAGTATCAGAGGAGGAGATCATTGCATTTGCTGTACAAATTGAAACTGACGCTAGAGGTAGCACTGAGCTGAATGTTCTTAAACACAGATCATCAACATTGTTCAAAATTGTTCTGAAGAAGTGTATTGAGAAAAAATCTAATCTGATGCACAGAATTGCAACCGTAAAATGTATTTTCCCTGTGAAGACTGAGTCGAAACTTTGTGTTTACCACAAAGCTTTTGCTCAAGAAAGAGATGTTGTTGCTATCAAAGGATCAATGTTGGAAAAAGACCCTGGTCACCAATATCTCATATGGACCACTATGCCTGTACTGCCCTCAGGAGACTGCTCATTCACACAGCTAGATGCTTTGAAGTGTGGGGGAGCTTTTGATAAACCACCATCAGAACAAGTCACACAAAACCTGAAAAACATCTGCAGATCTCCATGCAACACTAAAGATTTAGTACAAACAAGAGCTGACGTGTTGAGCGCCTCTTTCGCATACCTACAGTCTGTGACTTTTGATGCTTCTGTTTTGAATGACCTACCTCTAATTCTCACTGAAAATAACACCAACCTTGTGAAAGCTAGGCAAGCTGTTCTTTCACTTCAAAATTCTAACGACTTCCGGCCATACTTATATCCTATTCAAGGGAACCACGCAATGTATGCAGAATTCTTCAAGAAGATTGGGGTTGAAGAGATGCCTACAGTTTCACAGTTGCTTACTGTTCTCCAGGAAATCTACACAGAGTGTTGTGACAAGACAACACTTCAGCCAAACCAGCAGGCAACAGTGAAGCGTGCTGTGGAGCAGCTTTTCTGTCTGATGAAAGAAAAACCAAAAGAAAATCACTTTCACAGCACAACACTCTATCTTCCATCAACAGATGGGAAACTCTATGAGTCTGGCACTTTGTATTTCAATGACACTGCATTTCAGGCTAAAAGACTGGAGGACTCACTGAAAACAAAGCTGAACCTGCTTGAGGAGCTAAACCATTGTCACCTGGGAAATGACCACTATGAACATTTAAAACTATTGCAGTTGCTTCCTCAGAAGATCCGTCCCCAGTTCCTCTCTCAAGTCATTTTGGAGAACTTTGTCGGTGCTTGTGCAGAACATTGCGATTGTGGAAATGAATGTGAATTTAGAGGCTGGTTTGAAAAGCACTTGTCCTCCCGTGTGTTTCGCCATGGTCTTATTTGTTTGATCAGAGAACAGAGCAATGGCACCATTTCCCAAAGTGATGCTGCATGCTTGTGGAAGAGCGCATTTGGTCAAATTCAAATAATCTGCTGCAGAACTCTCCAAACTGAACTTTGTTTACACCACAAGCCACTGGACGGTACCCAGACAGAAACACAGGTTTATGTAAAAAAGCAGCAAGATGGGTGTATCTTCTATTTGAAACACAATGATAATATGGCTATCAAAGAAATGAATCAAGTCATCATGCATCTCACTAAAGAAATCCTTAATCTCCTTAACAACACTCTGAACCCCTTGACTCTACCAGTTCTCGGGCAGCTTCTGTTGTGTGAAACCATGCATGATGTTGAAAAAACACTGGAAGAACATGGAATCCGTAATGATGGGACTGAAGAAGAAGGATTTGGTGTTCGTCCCGAACCTGGGAGTCTGATCCCAGAAGAATGGCATGACTCCCTTGACATGAATCCTCTCAACAGTTTCGAAAAAGATGAGTATGTTGGCTTCAGAAAGGATGAATTGAAAAGTGAATATTTTTTCGCTATCATTGTTGAATGTCTGGATGGGTTACCAGGAGGGACCAGAGGAAATCCTGCGAGATATAAAATCCAGATTAGCAGTGATGAGTTCATGGAAGTAAGCTCCTTTGACCTTTATCAGTTTAAGAGAGAAAGCATGTCAGCTCCAATGACAGATGCTGCTTGCACCAAAATAGACATTTTGCCAGAGTTTGTATCCTCACCAAAGAAGCCCATACCACAGACATTTGAGCAGGTTAAAAGAGAGATTGACCAGTGTCTGAAAGAAATCTGGAACATGCCACCTAAAGAGAAATATAAGGCTATTAGACGCCTTTACCTAAGGTGGCATCCAGACAAGAACTTGGACAAACCAGACCTTGCCAATGAAGCTTTCAAATATCTAAAGAACAAAATAGAGGAGCTGCAGCAAGGGAAGATTGCACACAGTGGATCGTCCAGTTGGACTGACTTCAGAGATCACTGGCCCAGATGGAATGCTGAGGCCCGGGGCCACAGAACGGGGCGAGAGCGTTTCTATCAGAACAGGTCTAGACAGCAATATAACTTTTGGTCATACTACAGAGACACACCAAAGCCAGACAGAGAGGAAGCGAAGCGCTGGTATAGGCAAGCACAGTGTGACCTCAGTGCTGCTCAGAGAGAAACGGAAGACAAAGGGAGTGCAGAGTGGTGCCTGTTTAAAGTGCATCAGGCAGTGGAGAAAGCCCTGATAGCCACAGAATACAGGAAAAGTGGCCAGCATCCCGGGAGTTGCTCCATCACAAGCCTCGCTCAACAGATTTCTGGCTACAGTAGCCACCTTGGTGACTTACCCAATGCTGTCTCCCAACTCAGGACACTTGGTGTCGATGCCAAGAAAACTCAGTACCCAAACTGCCACCCGTCACCCCGCATACCACATGAACAGTTCAACTCTGAAGATGCCAGAAGGGCAGTGAACACTGCAGCAGATATTCTAATGAAACTGGGAAACTATATCACTAAATAAATTGATGATTTGTTTATTAGTAGAGATTCGTTTAAGAAATGTGGAGATGACATTTGAATCAGTTATTCTTTCTGATCTTATTACTGTAGAATGTAGAACGGTAACATTCTAATTCTGGGTTAATAATTCTTATAAAGTAGTGTGTTATACCTATTAACAGCAAATCATTAAACATTCTTTTAGTTTATGTATCGTTGTACACTGATATTCATGTTTATCGCAACAACAAAGCTTAAGTTTTTAGTGTTTGTATGGTGTTTTTTATATCAACAATCCTGCAGCAATAAAAGCAGTAAGATGTTACACCATGGATTTTCCAAGAAAGGTTAAAAACTTAGGTACTGATTCAGTTTAATATTTGTAAAATCATTAAAATAGACTATAGAATGAAAAGTGTCTGCTTTCAGTTCATGGAAAAGCCCCTTTTTACACCAGGATTATAAACTTACCTTGTAGCTACTCCCACTGGCCACTTTATCAGAAATACCTGCTTTAAAGCTTCACTGTTCAGGTGTACAGCGTATTTATTATCCTTTATTTATTATCCTTTATTTTACCAGGAATGTCCCTTTGAGATACATTATCTCTTCTTCCAGGGAGTCAACATACATGGGCAATATAAAACATGCAATATTAATACATTTAGATGTACTTATATTCCAAAAATGCTATAAAATAAACACAGACTAGCAGACTAAGCACAAAGAAATTTTAGATGTCAAAAAAGAGACAGAGAGTTAGGAACAAAAAGAGAAAAAATAATGAAGAATTAAAATGTATAGGTATGTGGACCAAACATTATGAAAATCAATGGCACTGTTGTATAACAGTGAGTCAAAATTTTCAGATATTTTGTAATGAATTCCACTTATGTGGTGCATATGAACAAAAAGCAGATGTGCCTAACTCTGTCCGTGTTATTGGAGAATGAAGGAGGAATACTGATGAACGTGTACTGAAAGTGTTAGTATAAAGTGTCGGTAGATTGCATATGTACTGAGGTAGTTTACCCATTACAGCCTTTGCAATAAATACTAGGCAGTAAGATTTCCTTCTAAGGTGTAATGGTATTCATTGCACCAAATAGATTACAGTGATGTGTTCTTGCTGCAGCACCAGTTACAAATCTCAAAGCACAATGATAAACAACGTCCAGGTTTTTCAGATGGGATGAAGATGCATGCATAAATATATTATGATAATCTAATAATGATAGGAAAGTGCTCAGTGCTAAATGTTTTCTGGCAGTGAAAGCAAAGCATTTCTTCAAACAGTAATAAAAACCTAATTTAGCCTTTTCAGTGTACTTTCTCTATGGACTCCAAAAGACAATTTGTCATCAAGCCAGATTCCAAGATATTTATGAGGTTACCCTCTCAAGTTGAGTGCCATCTAGTGTTAAAAGAGTATACTCCGAGGAAGAACATGAGCTAGTAAAAATAAAAAAATTAGGGTTTTTTTTTTGCATTTAACACCAGTTTTAATTTGAGAAGGGTCACCTGTAAGGAGCTGAAAGCTGGCTGTAAGTAATCCATTGCTACTTGCACTGATGATGCAGTCCTGTAGAGCACTGGTCCCCAACCTTTATTTGGTCACGGACCGGTTTAATATCAGAAACTATGTTCACGGCCCGGCCTTTAAGGAGTGG
>JBBPCW010000002.1:312604-324632 GCA_037974425.1 Phenacogrammus interruptus
TTAAACTGAGTTCAGAATGAAATTAAAGTGATCTGGGAGAACATTTGGAGGCATATTTATGGTTTACACCATAAAAACAGGCATTGGGATCGTTTTGGGGGGGAGGGGGGGACGACGACATTGTAATCTAGATTAATCTTAAGATTACAATGAGATTAATCTAAATTTAAAAAATCAATCTATGCCCACCTCTAAATATTACCTAAACAATTCTAACCTATATTAATTAGAAACTATAATTACCATCTTTCCATCTTTCGTCCAGGCGATCACTGGTTTAGGGTCACCAGTAACTTTCACTGTTAGCTTGACAATAGTATCTGAAGAGACCATGATGTCATTCAGTTCTGCTGTGAAAGCGGGTTTTGTTGTTTTGGGGATTGTTGGACTCGGTGATTTTGCTGTCAGTGGGGACTTAACCCTCTGTGGTGACCTGATTGGTTCAGGCGACTTAATTCTTGGTGGGGATTTGACTCCTGCAGGTGACTTTAAACGAGGAGACACTGGAGATTTCACTCTTGGTGGAGAAGCAACGACCTTCTCTACAGGTGTTGGTTTGCGAACAGTCAAGGTGAACTGGGCCTCCTGTCTGCCCTCTGAATTCTCCACAACCAGTGTGTAAATACCTTCATCTGAGATCTCTACTTGGGAGATTTCAAATGTAGACTTCAATTCAACTGTTGTTACATGGTGACGGTGAGATGATACAATGGCTTTTCCCTCCCTCATCCATGTTACACTGGGAGCTGGTTCGCCATCCACATCACATGTAAATTTAGCTGATTCTCCCTCAGATACTGTGAGTGACTGTGGCTTAGTCAGTATTGTAGCTGGAAGCGTTGGTGTCTTTGTCTCTACTAGAACTTCCTGTACTGTTGTGACCTCTTCAAGTTTTAACTCAGAAGATGCAAATTCTTCATGAACAACAGTTTCTGTCTCTGTTTTGATTTCTGATGTTTTGATTTCCGTTACTGTCTCTGAAACTTGCATTTCAGTGGTTTCAGCTGCCTTTGTTGAAGACACGTGGTACACATCGGTTTTTGTCATCTCTGGTATGAAGGTAGCTGGAGGCTCCTCATCTTTGCGTTCGGAAGCATATGCTGAAAATCCACCTCCAGAAACATCAAGAGTAGCATAGTCTGAGGCTTCTCCCTTTGCATTTGTGCAGACAACACGATATGTGCCACTGTCGTCTTCTTGGCAGTCGATGATTTGAAGAGAAAGAACGCCACTCATGTTATACATACGATACTTTCTGCTTTCCTGAATCGGCAGGCCATTGTGATACCACTGAATTTGTGCCTCAGGCTTAGATTGGACATTCAGTGTGAATTTTGTATTCTGACCAACTGGTACACGGTGGGACCGCATTCTTACAGTCACCCTGGGTGCGTGGTCAAGACTGAATGGCTGCTGACTAACAATTTCAAACTTTGTTTTAGTTTTTATAGCTTTCTTCTTTGTTTCATACCTTTCCATGTAATCAACTCTTGTGGACAGGTCTTGTGTTGAAGGGCTCAGAGAGCGTGGACGCATCAGCTGTGGAGATGGAGGTCTGACTATTTCCTTCACAGGTTTCTCAGACTTGGGACGTGTGACTTTCACATAGCCAGGTGTAAATGAAGGCAGGGGTACAACAGATGCTGCAGCTCCTTCAACCACTGCTGTAGCTGAAACTTTTTTCTCTTTCCTGGAAATTTTGGTTTTTTCCTCAAACTCTATGTGTTTAAGTTTACTTTTATAGGAAGTTAGCCTTGTGGTGGTAGTAGCTGATCTGAGCAGTTCTTGGTCCTCCTTTTCTTCATACATCCTTTGCTTCTGCCTTGGAGGTCTGTATGTTGCCTTTTCATGTCTCTGGCGTAGATCAATGTAGCTTGGGCCAGCCTCATACTTGGAGGGAATGCGATAGGAATCATATGCTGGAACTTCTTCCTGTTCTTCCTCTTCATCATATGTAGCTCTCTTTGGTGATGGATGACGCAAAGCAGAAAGTTCAAAACGTACAGGGCTTAGACTTGGTGGAGATGCAGAGTAACCCAGTTCAAGTTCTTCTTCAAGTTTGAGTCGTTCCTCCTCAGTTATCTTCATTGACAGGTATTCTTTAACTGGAAGAAGCAGTTCCTCATCAGAAAGATCACCGAGTGATCGGCGTCTTATTCTGTAATAAGCATCCATTTCTGGAGAAGGTGTACGGTGTCTTGCTGGTCTTACAGTTTCTAAGTCGTCTTGTGAAACCGTTGGAATATGCCATCTCGGCTTGTATTGGTCTTTAATTCTTGGCAAAGGCACTTCATAGAATTGTTCCCACCTCGATAGTCGGATGCGCTTAAGTCTCTTTTCAGGAATCTTATCCATTGGCTCAGGGAACTCATATTGGTCCCGTAGTTTCTTGTACCATTTCATGTCAGAGAATGGTTTAAAGTGTTTGATCTCCATGTCCTCCTCAAGAGCAGTAGGAGCATGAACACGAGGTGGAGGAACATCATACGGCATTCTCAACCTCTTTTCCTCTGCCCTTTTCTTTCTCTCTTCTTTTTCCTTTGCTATCTCAGCTTCTGTCTTTCCTTCCTTGGGGGTAATAGCTGGTTTGAACATAGTTGCAGCCTCTCTCAATGCCTCTTGTGCAACGGGAGTCAGTGGGGTGACATTAGCACCAGCAAGAATCTGCGTTAGTCGTACTTTCTTGTCAATCTGTTGCTTGTCAAGAGCTTGTTTCTTCTTCTTTTCGTCCTCACTCTCGAAATCTTTCTTGACATGTGTTACACGTTCAACCTTGAGTGTGGCTTGACAACTGGCAGAACCAGCTGTGTTTGTTGCAGTGACTCTGTATGTGCCAGAATCCTCTGGAAGAGTGTCTCTGATATGTAAAACAAAGTAGTCCAAGCCCTCGTGAACAATTTCAATTTGTGGACCAAATGCCAGTGGCATGCCATCTTTCTCCCATTTCAGTGATGGTGTTCCTGACACTCTAATTTCAAATCGCACGCTCTGGCCCTCTCTGCATTCCATGTTTGCAAGTAGGCGTTTGAACATGGGTCTCAAGGTATTATCAGCAGGTGCAGGACGAGGGACCACTGTGAGACGAGCCTTACAGCTGTCCTCACCAAACCTATTGCGTGCCACAACAGAGTATTCAGCATCATCATCAGGATCCAGATGGTGAATCACTAATTGATACAGGCCCTTGTCACTGACAAAAGTATATTTTCTATCATCGTCTCCTGGAGAAACCTTCTGGCCAGACTTCAGCCAAATGACACGTGGTTCAGGGTGCACAGTGATGGTGACACCAAAACGAATATCCTCACCAATGTAAGCAGTACGGTTGCACAAAGGAAGGGTGAACTCTGGAGGTCTCTGTAGAAGCCTGGCTGTGTCTACTCTACGTTTCACTTTCTTCACAACCTTCTTTGCAGTGAAGAAGCTGCGGTATTCTCTGACACCTTTGACAAAGAGCTCTGCGTATGCACTGTCCTCACCATACTCATTAACCACTTTGCATCTGTATGTTCCATCATCTGCTCTAGTGATACCCTTGATGGTTATGGTAGCAAGTCCTTCTTCATAGGCAATTTCATATCTGGCACCTTCTTCAAGTTGTCTGACTCCACAGTACCATGTAACCTCAGTACTGCTATCATAATTGTCAATGTTGCAGATAAACTTGATATCATCACCTTCATCAGCAACACCATGTCTGATTCGTCCAGCAAGTGGACCATGTTCAAATGGTGCAATCTTTGCTTTGGCAACTGTTACACCTCTCTGACTTCTAATAGCCCCACCACTAGCAACACGAGCAGAGGAGACAACTGTGTTCCATTCTTTCTTCACCATAGCTTGGTAGTATCTTTTGTGTCTTGTGGTTTTGATTGACTTAGTGCTATGTTCCTCTGTGCTCTTTGTCAGCCAAGGATGATTCAATGCTTCAGCAGCTGTCATGCGATGTTTGCGATCTTTAGTAAGCAGACAGTCAATAAAGTCTAATGCCTCAACACTTACATCTTTGAAAGACTCATCCTCAAAACTGTATTCGGCATTGGTGATGTTGTCAATTGTTTGCTGATTAGTTTCAGCAATGAAAGGATTAAGTCCACTGAGGAGAACATAAACTAACACGCCAACAGACCACATGTCTGTGACAGTGCTGACCATCTCATTCTGATGGATTTCAGGAGCACAATATTCAGCTGCTGTGAACTGAATCTTGATTTGGTCTCCAGGAGTCAGATGTCTGGCTTGTCCCAGTTCAATGATCTTCACGTTGGTTCCTCTTCTTGTGGTGTACACAATATTCTCGGGTCTGATATCAAAATGACCATAACTCTTGCTGTGTAGAAATTCAAGAGCTTCACACACCTGTTTGATGTAGTTAACAATGACACATTCGTTGAGGAGAAAGTCTGCTGTACTAAGGCGCTCAAATATGTCAACGCCCGAGAGGAACTCATATATCATGACTAGTTCCTCAGGACTTTCGAATGACTCTTGGAGTAACAAGAAGTTCTTATGACGTGCCAAATTTAGTGTTGTAATTTCTTTCTTCACTATTGCTTGATCAGCTCCTTTCACTTTGACAAATTTGGCCATGAAAGTTTTCTCAGAACTGATTTCAACACAGCGATGAACGATACCGAACTTGCCGCGCCCAAGCTCTTCAGCAATCATGTATTTGCTGTGCATGTTCTTAGCCTCTGAATGTGGAGCTTTACCCACAGGAACACGCATGCTGTCATCAACTTCCACATCATAATTGAGAACTCTTGATTTGTCTTCTTTTGTCACTACAGGTCCACTCTGCTCAGATGGTGCACTTTGACCAAACTTGTTTTCTGCTATTACACGGAATTGATAGCTTGTCTTTCCAAAGAGATTGGTCACGGTGTAATGAGTGTCACGTGACTGGGCAACACGAATCCACCTCTCTGCTGTAGTGGCACACTTTTCTACAATATAGTTTGTAACTCTACTTCCGCCATCACTAGCAGGTGCCACCCAGTCCAGAGTTACAGAATCTCTAGAAACATCACTGGCTTTGATACCACGAGGTGGATCAGGCACATCTGCTACATCAAGTTCGACTGTTTGCTGATCAATTCCAAATCTGTTCTTTGCACAGACAATATAGAAACCAGCATCTTTCCTATCAACTCCATTTGGGAACATTAAAGATGTGAATGATCTTGTGACAATAACTTGATAGTAGCCATTGTTGTCAATAAGATCTTGTCCTTTCTGCCATGTGATAACTGGATCTGGTTTTCCACTAAATGGAATCTTGATGTTCACCACCTCACCACGAAGAGCATGGATAGCCTCTTTATCTTGTAAGTTCTTAGGAAGATGAATCTTTGCAGGTACTGTAAAAAAACCAAAAAATATTTGTTATGTATCCTTGATACCACATTACCGAACTAAACTGAGAATGCAGTGTATAATACATATTTTTGAAAACTTACTTTCAACATCCAGAGAAACAGTGGCAGAGATGGATCCTCCTTGATTTGTTGCTCTAATCTGATATACAGTTGAGTCTTCCTCATCAGTATTAGAAATAACAAGTTGATGATAGCCTCCCTTGAATTCTTGGATCTTGATTTTGGTTCCATCTGCCTGAATTTCTTTGCCACGCTTGAACCATTTGATCACAGGTTTGGGCTGTCCTGTAATCTTGCATACAAATGTTGCATTGCTCTTGAATTTCACACTCATGTTCCTGAGGTCTTCCTTGAAGGCTGGAGCAATCACGTTAACTTCAGTCTTTGGAACAACAGAGTCAGACTCTTCACTGAATTCACTCTCCCCTCCAAGGTTTTCACATTTCACGCGGAAAATGTACTCGACTCCTTCTGTAAGCTTCTTAACTGAGTAAACTGTCTGGTGGATCTCATCTGTGGTTACAGCAGTCCATTCAGCTGCCTTCTTCTCTCGCTTCTCAAGATGGTAATTCTTGATCTTGGAACCTCCATCGCTAAGAGGTGGTTTCCAAGACACAATACAGGAGTTTTTGGTCACTCCAGACACAGTTGGTTTAAGTGGCGGTCCTGGCTTATCTGTAAAACATTTGATACGCAGAAGTACATGATGCTTAGAATTGTCCCTTTGCAAGAATTTCTTATTTACATTTACATGGTTACATCGCAAGGACGGATTTCCTAAAAATAAAAATAAACATTATGGTTTCGGCAGTTCGCTTATATATTGATGACTGCGGAGTGGCCTACAGGCTACAAGTTTCCTGACGCTTGTTTAAGATGCTAAACTTCATAGTAAGGAGAAAATAATTCCCTTGCATTTGCAAAAATCTGCAAAGGTGTGAATGGCATAGGCTTCTTTTTGCCAGGCGTGTCCAGTAATAATAATAATAATAATAATAATAATAATAATAATAATAATAATAATAATAATAATAAGATAAAGGAGAACAAGAAAAAGAAGAATAGTAATGATAATAATAAATATAATAATAAAATAGGGCATAATAATAGGCTAGTAGTAGTATTTTCATAAAACTTATAGTAGTAGACATTTTCATAAAACTTATTTATGATTGGAAGTAAGGCGTTATTAGCATTCTGCTCTAACCAACTGAGCTAACCGGCCTTTGTTTTGTCAGACATTGACAAAACAGTGAAGAATAAGTGGAGATGTGCTTGGCTAAATGAAATGGGCAATAATGGCCAGCCATTTAGTTCATGGTGAAAATGGCAGGTGTGTGCTATTGTGTGGTATCTCAACTAGGGCCTTAGGAAATAATGGACAATGCAGTGTTAAAATTTGATGCATTCTTTAAATCATTTTTTAAATCATCTGTATTATTCATTTGACTTCTACCATTCACATTTCCATCATCCTTTCATTTTGTCTTATTTACTGTTTTAAACAACAATAGTTGTTTAACTTTTACTTAAAGTAACCTCTGCCATTGTTTCTTAATTTTTTATTTCCCAGTGTATTTTTGTTTTATTTGTTTGATTCATTTTTTTTCTTTAATCCATGTTTTTATCAACTTACCTAATTGACTCTTAATAAGAACAGCAGATGGTGTCTCAAGTATTTCACTGTTGCCATAACGGTTTTGTGCTGAAACGCGGAAGTAGTAGCCTTCATTTTCCACAAGATTGGGAATGCGACATGAAGTGCCCGTGACAGATGATGATACAAGTTGCCACTCTGCTCCTTCCTTGTCTTCACGCTTCTCCACAATGTAGTTTGTGATCATTGATCCACCATCATCTTTTGGTGGCTTCCAACTAATGATGACAGAATTCTTCAACAAAGCTTCAAGTACAATTGGACCTTCTGGCATGGCAGCCTTGTCTGTGGAAAAGAAATACCTGGTTATTTGCATACTCCAGTACAGTACATTAAAATGCCTGCAGATTTTTCATGCAATGAAGGAAATACCTAGGATTTCAAGCTGAGTTACTGTGTCTGCAGAACCAAAGTGGTTGTTGATCCTGATGCGGTACTGTCCACCATTGACCCTGCGTTGAACATTCTTCAAAATTAAATGAGTGTAATGCTCAGTATTCTCAACACTGACATTTTCAGAGGGCGTAACCGGTTTGGCCCCATGCAGCCACATGATCTTGGGCTCTGGTCGGCCTATGTATACAGCATGGATACGCACAGTGGTACCACAGCCTGCATAGATTTTATCTTTCAATGGGACAGGGAATCGTGGCGCTGCTTCCAGGACCAAGGTGCCACTGGTCTCACATTCTCCGGCTTCATTGACAGCCTTGCATGTGTACAAGCCCTCATCTTCCTGTTGGTCTGTCGAGATTGTGAGTGCATGGTTACGGCCATCAGAGGTCGCAGCATATTTGCGTCCCTCCTTGATTTCCTTTCCACCCTTATACCATTTGATTTCTGGAACAGGTCTTCCCACCATCTGACATTTTAGGGTGGCAGTCTGCCCAAGCTTAGCAGTAACTTCATCCATCTCCTTTCTGAGTGCTGGTGGCGCTCCAACTGAAGGAAATATATAGAAATATAATTGTATGCATCCATTTGTTTGGAATAAACTGTGCCAAATATGAACCTCAGCAACAATTATGCTTACCACTTAGTTTAGTTTTGATTCCAGTTGCAGTCCTGCGGGGTCTGCTGATTCCTGTTTCATTTTCAGCAAAAACTCTAAACTCGTACTCAGTGGCTTCTTGTAAAGCACCCTGAGTAAACTGCTTGTCCTTTGAGCGTTCCCTGTTACACTTCTTCCAGGTGCTGTCTCCTGATTTTCTGTACTCAACCCAGTAACCAAGGACTGGCTTTCCACCGTCACATTCAGGAGCTTCCCAGCGAATGGCAATGTAGTCTTTGGTTACCGTCACTGTGTCAATCTCACCTGGTTGGCTTGGTTTGTCTGGAGCAGAGAATGAGGCAATACCATTTTAATAAAACATAATAGTGTTGGGTCATAGAAATCTGTTTATAATAAATAGCTCTTACCGAATGGATCTTTGCATATGACAAAATCCGATGTCAGTCCAGGTTCACTCTCTCCAATATCGTTTACAGCGATCACACGGAACTGATATTCTGCATCAGTGGTGAGTCCGCTCAGCTTGTACATTGTAGAAGTAATTTTTGTCTCATGACGAACCCATTTATCCGATGACATCTCCTTGTATTCAATGAAGTATCCAGTGATTGGAGAGCCACCATCATCTTTAGGTTTAGTCCAAGCCAAAGAAGCAGAGTTCTTTGTGACATCCATGACCTCTGGTGGTATAGTTGAAGCTTCTGGCACACCTTTTCATTTTAGAACACACAAGAAATATTTAGTTTTATTTGTATAATAATGCATATTGGAATTAGGTAGTTGAAAAAAATACTTACAAATTGGTGTCTTTGGTACAAGAGGTTGTTCAGACTTGAGGGAACTGCTGATTCCAAACCTGTTTTCTGCTGTGACCTTAAATTGGTATTCAGCATTTTCCTGTAGTCCTTTAACCACCAGGGATGTGTCGACCACTCGCGAGTCCACAGTATACCAGGCTGCCTTTTGTGCCTCACGCCTTTCCACAATGTATCCAAGGATTTCTGTACCACCATCATCTTTTGGTGGTGTCCAACTAACTCTTACAGAATGAGCCTGGATATCATCAAATACAAGAGGACCTTCAGGTGCTGATGGGCGGCCAATGATTTTAACCTTGATCTGCACTGTTTTTTTGCCACATTTGTTTTCAAGTTGAAGAACGTATACACCGGAGTCTGACTTCTCAGCATCCTTGATAACAAGCTCAGTAACATCATCACTGGAAGCAATCATTGCACGGTTAGTAATGTCAGCTCCATCTTTTGTCCACTTGCAAACAGGTGCCGGTTTGCCTTTGATTGGAACTGAAAGCTTGATGACTGCTCCATGTCTCACAACAAAGACATCTTTGTACTTAGCTTCGAGATCATGACTTGGGGGTTCTGAAACGGGGTAAAAGTATTTAATGACAATTAATAAAACGTAACTGAGTATTTGATTGATCAATAGTTAAAAAGAATTTAAAGTAAAGTCATACCAAGCATCTCTTTCACAGTGACTGTTCCTGGTACTTCAGCAGGTTCGCCGGGTCCGCCAGCATTACAGGCCATGACTCTGAATTTGAACTCCTCTCCTTGAGGCATTTTCGTCAGAGTGTATTCGCAAATCATTGATGGTGTGGTGTTGCATTTAATCCAGGCTACGGAACCAACCTTCTGCATCTCTATCAGATAACCAGTGACCTTAGAACCACCCTCTTCATCAGGAGGAGTCCAGGACAGTGACACAGAGGTCTTTGTGGTGTCTGTGACTCTGGGGTTCTGAGGTGAGCCAGGTGGGTCTGTGTAGATGGAAAAGAATTATAGTAATTAACAATATGTTTTCACATGTTACGGTTTACCAGGATTTAACCTCCAAGATTTAAAGAATACTTACCAACTGGATCAGTTGCTACAGCAGGTTTGGAGAGTAGACTGGGTTTGCCAACACCTCTAGCATTAATGGCCGTCACTCTGTGCTCATATTCGAGACCCTCAATAAGACCAGTAGATCTGTATCTTGTCATGGTCACTGGGTTCTTATTAGCACGCACCCATCTGTCAGATCTGACCTCTTTGCGCTCGATGATATAGCCAGATATCTCTAATCCACCATCCTCATCTGGTGGTTCCCATGCGATGGTCATACCATCACGCGAAGCGTCAAACACTACTGGTTGGCCTGGTGGTCCAGGAATGGCTGTCACAACACAAATAATTGAAGTTAGTGCGATTGCTTGTAAAACTGTACAAAAAATATGAAACATGTGGAGAAAAGGTTTTCCTTACATTTGGAACTCTTGCATGCCACAACTTCAGACTGCAAAAATTCTCCAGTGCCATAGCGATTGGCTGCTGCTACACGGAAGACGTATTCATCTCCCTCTGTTAATCTGTCAAACTTAAATATTGGTCTGCTGACCGATTCGGAGACAGGTACCCATCCCGGACGATGAGCATCACGTTGCTCAACCACATAGTTAGAGACGGGAGCACCTCCATCTCTCTCTGGTGGGTTCCAGCTTGTTGTAACTGAAGTTGCATCAATCTCATCAAACTGCATTGGTCCATTAGGCTGATCAGGTTTAGCTGTAGAGGAAGATTTTGTTATTTCTCTCCAAAATCACATGAATCACAGAATTGACGAGTGTGAAAGGCTGGATAAAGACTTACAGAGAATGACAACTTTGATCTTTTCTGTCGTCAGTCCTGTAATATTCTTTACTTCAAGAGTATACTCTCCAGAATCATCAATGGTGGTGTCAAGGACAGTTAATTTGGTGAACTTTGCAGTTGACTGGATCTTCACACGTTCCTGTATCTTTAATTTATTGTCATTAAAGAACCAAGAGCAAACTGGAGGTGGTCTTCCAATGATCGGCAGATCAAGTTCAAGCGGTTTGCCAGCCAAAACACTGATCATCTTCTGTGGAATGCTTGACAGATTGACCTGTGGCATTACTGAAATGGAAAGATTCATGTAAACATACAGTTTGTAAGGCAAACATATATTGCACAGTTAAATCACTGCTGTAACTGTATACATTGATGATGTAAATACTTCTTGCTATATTATTTAAAATGCAGATTCACATACTGATTTGTAGACAATCCTTGTTTAGTTTAGTTTGAGCTCATTTGCAGCATGGAAATCTAGACTGTTTAGGTTAATTTATGCATCTACATCTAGATATGAATCATTAGAATCCCTAATTACACATTAAATCATGAAAAGGTTTGGTAAATACCTCTTTGTTCTTGTACAGTCACAGGAGTGACGGTTTCTTTGGCTTCACCCGTTCCTCTGCTGTTGACAGCACGCACCCTGAAGAGGTACTGCTCATTTTCATTCAGCTTATCAATAGTAAACCCAAAGTCTGTTAATTTCAGGGTGGCGACCTTCATCCATTTGTCTGTACCAGCCTTACAGGCTTCAACAATGTAGCCAGTGATTCTGCTGCCTCCGTCATGTTCAGGTTTCTCCCACCCAAGACTTACAGAAGACTTTGTGACATCTACGACTTCTAACTTCGCTGGGGGCAATGGTACTTCAGACACCAACACAGCATCTGGTGTCTCACAAGGTTCCCCTATGCCATAGATATTTTCTGGCAAGACTCTAAAGTAGTAGAGCATTCCCTCCTCCAGGCCTGTGATTTTATATGATGTTTTGTTGCATTTGGAAGTCACTGTTTTGTAGGCTCTCATTGATGTTTCTCTCCTCTCAATGATGTAATTGTTAACAGGTGCTCCACCATCAACCTCAGGAGCATCCCAGGAAATATGAGCTGACTCTTTTGTGAGCTCTTTCATTTTAATTGGACCTACAGGTCCAGGGGTATCTAAAAAAAAACCACAGTTGTGATTATGAAACTGCTATACTACAGTTTGGCCAATATACAGCATTATGTGTGTATATATATCACTCAAGTATACAGATCACTGTATACTTGAGTGATCTTGAAATGTAACCCTGCGATTGCCAGTGGTTTTATATACATAT
>JBBPCW010000002.1:333991-370383 GCA_037974425.1 Phenacogrammus interruptus
TATATAATATAAATAATATTGTAATAATAAAATTAGAAATACACACCAACAGGATCAGCTGCTTTGTAAAAGTCAGACACATCTGAGAATGGGCCTTCTCCGGCTTTGTTGATTGCACACACGCGATACTGATATTCATTTCCCTCAGTCAAGTGATGGACCTTTGCTTTTGTGTCACTGATGGGGTCTTTGTAAACCTTAATCCAGCGTAGACTCTTCTTATCACGTCGCTGTAAACAGTAGCCTGTAACCATGCTACCACCATCCACTCCTGGTTTATCCCAGCCAATCTGCATTGAGGTTCTTGTGACTTCTGTTGCCTCTGGTGTAGTAGGCTGTCCAGGAGAAACTAAACAAAAACATTTCAAATGCAAAAATGAATTTTAAGTATTTTTTAAATCTCAAAGACGTATTTTTCTTGACAGTATGGACTATAATTTATTACCGAAAGCATTCTTGGCAACAATGGGTTCAGATTCCACAGGATCTCCAACTCCAAATTTGTTGACTCCTCTTACACGGAAGACATATTCACTTCCTCTGATTAGCTTCTGGACAGATACTGTGCACTTCTCCAAACAGTCAGAAATGGTAGACCACACAGTTCGGCTTGTCTCTCTTTTTTCCACCACATAATGGGTGACTTTGGATCCTCCATCATCTGCCACTGGTTCCCATGCAATAGTTATGTTGTCAGCAGTCACTGCTTTAAACTCAATGTTTCCAGCAGGGGGGCCTGGTTTGTCTGGTGATGTTCAAATAGAAAGGACATTTAAAGAAATGAATTCATTGCCATTGAAAATTGATGGCAGGTAGTGAAATAAGTGTAAGCTCGCCACACAAAAATGAACATACCTAGAATCTGTATTCTGATAGTGGCAGATGCTGTGCCAAACACATTCCTGATCTTCATTTCATATGTACCAGTGTGATAACGAGTAGCATCCTTGATAAGGATGGCAGAAGAATCAGTGGTGCTTTCAATTGAAAGCTGTGAACTTGCAACTAATTCCTTTCCATCCTTGACCCATTCAAATGTTGGCAAAGGCTTGGCAATGATTCCTAGTCTTATCTTCACAGAAGCCCCAGCTTTATATTGTACAACATCCAAGTACTCAGGGGGCAAGTCAATTGCCGGAGCACCTAAAATGGGAAGTATACAAACAATACTTAAAATAACATCTAAGTACTGAATCAGTAGGTACTGAAACACTTAAAACAAGAAACTGGTAAATGAATTTGGTATGAAAAGTGTAATACTCACCAGAAACATCAACACAAGTTGCTGGTCCAGCAATAAGAGATGGGTTGCTTACAGAGCCGACAGCGTTCTTTGCAAAGACTCTGAATTCATATGACTCATTCTGTGTTAAACCTGAGACATTGAAATTTGTCTCGATGACATTGGTAAAGTTAGCCTTTGTCCATCTGCCATTTGGAGCTTCTCTTCGCTCAACCATGTAGCCAGTGATCTTGCTTCCACCATCAAATGGAGGCTTCTGCCAGACCAGGCTAATTGAGCTTTTTGTAATTTCAGAGATTCTCACATTTGCTGGAGGATCTAAAACAAGACAAGAATTTAACATTTAGCAACAGCTCCAACAGTGGATTTTACGTACGAAATTTCCTACACACACGGCAATTTCATGCATTCTGTAACGTACCACAGGCATCAATGGCAAGCACTTCCTCTGATGTCTTGCTGAATTTTCCAACCCCAGCAGCATTTTCCGCAGCAATCTTGAATTCGTAGATCATGCCAGGGCATATGTTTGTGACTCTGATTTGATTAGCAGGAAGCGCTGTCTTGTTTACTAGCTGCCACAGAATACTACTTCTTTCTTTCATCTGAACATGGTACCCAAACACTGGGTTCCCTCCATCTACTACGGGTTCGTGCCAGCAGACAGTAATGCTTTCTCTTGAAGCAAAGCTCACCCATGGTGTTGATGGTGGCCCAGGGATTGCTAGAATAAACAGTTAAAGAGTAAGATTTACATTTGAAAGTTTGGTATTGTTTGAAGAGAAACAGAATACAATAAATATGTACTCACTATATGGAAGCTTCACAGTGACCGTCTGAGAGTCGATGTGGTCACTGATACCAAAGCGATTCTCTGCTTTAATTCGGAATTGGTATTCTTCGCCCTTTGTTAGTTTGGTAACTTTAATGATATTCCTGGCAACTGTGGATGACACCTCTACCCAAGCTGGTGTGCTTGTTTCACGCCTGAGTACAACATAGTTGGTCACTGGGCTACCACCATCATATATTGGTGGGAGCCATTTGAGACACAGGCTTGTTTCTCCAACATCACTTATTTCAGCTGGGCCAACTGGAGGACCAGGTCTGTCCAATACCAGTATATTTACAAACATTTTGGTTGTTCCACTTGTGTTGGAGGCTACAATATCATATCTTCCTGCGTCACCGGCAATGCTTTCTTTCAGATCGATATTAAGACTTTCTGGGGTTACTTCAAAACTGAATCTCTTGCCACACCTGACTGGAACATTGTTTCTTGTCATTGCCACCTTTGGCATTGGTTTGCCAGTGAGAGGAAGCTCAAATTTCAAATTTGACCCTGCTCTCACATAAACCGTGTTGTGTGGGAAGTTCTTCATATCAAATTCAGGGGCATCTGCAGATAAAATTCACACATTTTAGTGGAATGTTTGTATATTTGGGAGTAATATTTTGGTCAAGAAATAAAATGACACTCACCAAGTTGATCCTTTACAATGACAGGAATAATCATTTCCTTTGGATCACTGAGTCCTGCATGGTTTTCAGCACGAACTCTGAAGAAGTACTCTCCATTTTCCCTCAAGCCTTTGATTGTATGGGTGTTGGCTTTTACAGTGGCACACTTCACCCACTTCTGCTGGCCTTTCTCCAGAGCATCAATGAGGTAGCTCTTGATTCTGCTTCCGCCATCATATTCTGGTTTTGACCATACGATTGTTATACTGTCCTTTGTGACCTCAGCCACTCCAAGCCTGGCAGGAGGACTTGGTGTTTCTGTTGAAACAATGCAGAGAAATTAATAATTTAATATAAATTGAATATAATATACGAGCATAAATAGAAGCCTAATATTACATTGCGAATTATGGTGCAAATCAAACTGATAATCACCTGTTATTTTTGTTCCATCTTTTGTCTCGGCAGGCACACCCATACCGAACTCATTTTCTCCAATGACTCTGAAGTAGTAGATTGCTCCCTCTTGCAAGTCCTCTACCTTGTATACAGGATTGCGGCAGTTATTTGTGACACATACCCAGGCCTTTTTACTAGCTTCACGTTTCTCAACATGGTAAGCCTTTACAGCATCTCCTCCATCATTTTCTGGAGCTTCCCAAGTTACTGTGGCTGAGTCTTTTGTGACATCCTTAATCTTCACATTAATTGGTGGACCAGGAGAATCAAGGACTTTGACAACCATTGGCAATGATGCAGTTCCAACACCGTTATCCAGTGTAACAGTATACTGTCCTGAGTCATTTCTTGTTGCCTTTTCAATGGTCAGTGATGTATATGTTCCAGTTGTTTCCAATGTAGCTCTTGATTTGAGATCAGTTCCCTCCTTATCCCATGTGGCTGAAGGCACAGGTATTCCTTTAAATGGCGCTGTCAGAGTGAAGGAATGGCCGTGCTTAATAATCAGAGTTTTTCTCATCTCGATGTCGACATCAAATACAGGTTCCTCCTTTCTGTCTGTTGCTGCCTGTGGCTCAGAAACTGGAGAATGTTCGCTCGAGCCAATTTTATTAATTGATTTAACAGCAAATACATATTCAACATCAGCAGTGAGACCAGAGACAGTAAACTCCGTGCTCTTAGTCATCGGAATGGCGACAATCCATTCCTCATCTTCTGTTTTCTTGTATTCCACACTGTATCCAATTACTGGAGTACCACCATCTGACAAAGGCTTGTTCCAGACAATAGTTATAGATTTCTTTGTGTGATCCAGGACCTTTGGTTTTGTTGGCGGGTCTGGCAGAAGTAATGCATCCTCTGCTCTTGCTGGAGCAGAAGGATCACTTGCGGGACTTAAACCTGCAGCATTTTCTGCAAATACTCTGTATTCATATTCACACCCTCGTCTTAGTTTAGTCACTACAAATGTTAGGTCTTTTACAAGCTCCCTGCTAACTCTGACCCATCGAAGACCTGATCTCTCACGCCGTTCAATGATATATCCACAGATCTCACTGCCTCCATCATTAGTAGGCTTAGCCCAAGTCAGAGTCATCTCCTCACTGCTCACATCTTGTATTTCAACATTTGTTGGTGCCGCAGCAAAAGTGAATGGATCGGTGACCTTAACAATTTCACTATCAAGGGCTTCACCGAGTCCAAACTTATTTACAGCTAGAACTCTGAAGATGTATTCGTTTCCTTTGAGGAGTTTTGTGACTTTGCATGTTTTTGTTTTTACCTCTCCATGTACAACTGTCCATGCCAAACTGCTGGTCTCTCTTTTCTGAACAACATAATGAGTGATATCTGCACCACCTATTTCTTGTGGTGATCCCCATGACAACGTGCAGTCTTCTGCTGTACGGTCAGTGACTGACAGGGGTCCTGCTGAGGGTCCTGGTTTATCAAGGATTACACATTTCACTGGCATTGTTACTGTTCCACCTGCATTCTGTAATGTTAGGGCATACTGTCCAGAATCACTCCTTATGCAGTCTTTCATTGTTAACATCGTGCTGTTGTCTGTTGCAGATATCTGAATTCTTGCTTTGAGTTCGATCTCTTTTCCATCCTTTGACCATGATGCTACTGGTAATGGACGTCCAGCAATATCAGCGTTAATCTTCAGTGTCTCTCCTGCTTTTACATATACAGTATCTCTGAACTTCACATCCATCATAATCCGTGGTGGATCAACATCATCTTTCACTGTGATAGGGCCTGTATTATCAGATGGTTCACTAAAAAGTCCAGCAGCATTCTTTGCAATGACACGGAAGTCATATTGCTGATCCTGAGTAAGAGCAGTAACATCAAAGTATGTTTCAACAACATTTGTGAAATTGCATCTCATCCAACGACCCTCTGGAAGGTCTCTGCGTTCAATGGTGTAACCTGTAACTTTGGCTCCTCCATCATACTCAGGCTTTGTCCAAGAGAGAGACACGGAGGTTCTGGTAATGCTTGTAACCACTGGTTGACCAGGAGGATCACAAGGATCTCTTGCAGCTATAGCCTCACTGACTTTGCTAACCTTTCCAATACCAGCAATGTTTTCAGCAAATACACGATACTCATAGAACATACCCTCTTCGATACCAGTTACTTTAAATTCAGTATCTTTGATAAGAGCTCTGTTCATCTTTGTCCACAGAATACTGCTCCTCTCCTTGCGTTCCAAATGATATCCTATAACTGTGCTACCACCATCGTTGACTGGTTCATTCCATGTGACAAGCATAAAGGCCTTTGTGGCATGTGCCACACGGGGGGTAGCAGGTGGCCCAGGCTGTTTGAACGTATATTCTGCAGTAATTCCAGGAGAGTCAATAGGCTTGCTCTTACCATAGCGATTCACTGCATATATACGGAATTGATATTCAGAACCATGTGTCAGCCGAGAGACCTTGATGGAGTTTCTGGCAACATTTGTTGACACAATCTGCCACACTGTTGTGTTGGTATCTCTCTTCTCAACAATGTAGTTATTGATGGAGCACCCGCCATCATATTCAGGGGGAGTCCATGATAGAGTAATGCTGTCAGAAGTTACAGCATCAACCTTTACTGTAGCTGGTGGCCCTGGTTTGTCAAGAACAACAATATTGACATCAGTGGAAATGGTGCCTGCTGTATTGGCAAGAGTGATTTCATATTTTCCAACATGGTCAACTGCAGCTTCTTTGATGATAATCTTGCTGGACACCATGGTATTAACTACTGTGAGAGAAGTTGTTTGCTTGACAGGAAGGTTATCTTTCTTCCATGAAACAACTGGCTTAGGCCTGCCTCTTACAGGAACTTCAACAGTAAGGTCGTCTCCAGCCTTAACACTGAAAGTATTAAAGAGCAGATTAACTGAAGGTTCTATCTCTATATCTTTGGCACGGACAGGCACGCCAAGTTCTTGGGGTTCACTCTTTCCTTTCTCGTTCAGTGCAATTACCCTGAAAGAGTATGTTTCATTTGGGGTAAGGTTTGCAACAGTAGCCTCTGGAACTTTCACTGTGCAGCACACACCCCATTTGTCAGTGCCTTTTGGTAGCATTTCTACATTGTAACAAATTACTTTACTGCCGCCGTCATGTGCAGGTTTCACCCAGGTGAGAGTTACACTGCTCTTAGTAACATCCGCAAGAGACACCTTTCCTGGGGGCATAGGTACCTGGGCAATTTTGACTGGATTCTTTGTTGCCACCATGACACCAATGCCATACTCATTAACAGCACATACCCGGAAGTAGAATATTCCACCCTCCTGTAGTTCATCTATCTTGAAGAAATTTTGTGTGCAGTTACTTGTGACAGTTGCAAACGCTTTTCTTGTAGATTCCCGCTTCTCTACAATGTAGTTGGTTATTTTTGCTCCACCATCAGTAAGAGGAGGTTCCCAATAAAGAGTCACTGAGTCTTTTGTAACATCCTTGACTTCAAATTTCTGGGGTGCACTTGGAGAGTCAAGAACCCTGACATTCACAAAGGCTGATTTTGTGCCACTCTTATTTTCAAGAGTAAGAATGTATTTTCCACTGTCGAATCTGTTGACATTGTCTATCACAAGCATGCTGTATGAGCCAGTAGACTCAATTACTGCACGCTCAGTTAAAGCACTCTCTTCTTTCTCCCATTTGATGGATGGTTCAGGTCTGCCTCTGATTGTTATAAACAGACGAAGTGATCCACCTGCACGAACAGAGACAACTTTCCTAAGGTCAGCATCGAGTTCAATCTCGGGTGCTTCAACTCTTTCGGTGGCAATAACTGAGCCATGGACATCAGCTGGTTCTCCAACTCCTTCAGAATTAATGGCACAAACACGGAAGTTATATTCCGAGTTTTCTTTTAGTTTTTCTACTGTTAAACGAGTTGCTTGTAAACCAGTTGGAGGTGTACATATGCTCCATTCTTCAGCAGAAACTTCTTTCATCTCAACGATGTAACCTTTTATGTATGCGCCACCGTCAGTGGCTGGTTTACCCCAAGTCAGGGACACAGATGAACTGGTGTGGTCTGTCACTTTAGGATGATGGGGTGGACCAGGAGGAGTTGTGGCATTAATTGCTCGGTAAAATAGAGATAAATCACTTAGTTCTCCCATGCCAGCTTCATTTGCAGCAGCCACACGGAATTCATAGAAATGCCCCTCGGAAAGACCAGTCACTTTGAAGTGCAAGTCAGTCAGCTTTTTCCTATTACATTTGGTCCATCTTACACCATCTTTGTCTCGTTTCTCCAAATGGTAACCAGTAATTTCTGTTCCACCATCGCTGTCTGGGGCATTCCATGATAGAACAATTGAATCTTTAGTTATCTCACTTGCTTCTGGTGATGATGGTGCACTTGGAGGCTTATATGGGTTGCGAGCAATAATTGCCTCTGACTCCAGAGAGTCACTAATGCCATATTTATTGACAGCCATAACTCTGAAAATATACTCATCACCTGACAAAAGCTTTGTCACCTTGTAAGTGGTTGCTGGAACAGTGGAATCAACTAAAGTCCACGATAACCTGCTTGTTTCTCTCTTCTCAATAATGTAGTGAGAAATGTTAGCACCACCATCCTGAGATGGCTCAGTCCAAAACAGGTCACATTTATCAGACATTACATTAATTACACGTAGTGGCCCGGTTGGTGGTCCTGGTCTATCAAGAACCCTTACAGTGATTGGAATTGATTTTGTTCCACCGCTGTTTCTCAGTACAAGATCATACTGGCCACTGTCTAACCGTGTACAGTCCTTGATTGTAATTGCGGCACATTTTTGTGTTGTTTTTACTTCAATGCGCAGTGTCTTGTCCATTTCCTTTCCTTCTTTCAACCACTGGACATCAGGGATTGGTTTTCCATGCATGTCTGCATCAAGAGTTAAATTCTCTCCTGCATTAACCACGATGACATCTTTGTACTTAGGGTCCATTGAAACAGTTGGAGGTTCAATTTCATCTGTTGCAGTAATTGGTCCAGTGCTGTCAGATGGCTCACTGAAAATACCAGCAGCATTTCTTGCAGTTACTCTAAATTCATACTGTTGGTCTGCCGTTAAGCCTGTAATTGCGAATTCAGTCTCAATCACATTGGTGAAGTTGACCCTCATCCAGTGACCTTCAGGCAAGTCTCTCTTTTCAACAATATATCCAGTCACTTTGCTGCCACCATCATACTGAGGCTTTGTCCACTGAATTACCACATGGTTCTTTGAGATAGCAATGGCTTCTGGAGTGCCAGGTGGATCGCATGGATCACGAGCAACAAAGCTGTCTGAAACCTTACTGGCTCTGCCAATGGCAACAATGTTCTCAGCATACACCCTGAATTCATATCCAATGCCTTCTTCAAGATTGCATATCTTGAACATGGTATCAGTAATGAGAGTTTTGTTCAGCTTTGTCCACAGGATACTAGTTCGTTCCTTGCTTTCTAAGTGGTAGCCAATTGCTGGGCTTCCACCATCATTGACAGGCTCATTCCACTCAATTATCATATGGTCCTTAGTGGCTGACTTGACATATGGTGTTCCAGGTGGCCCTGGAGGTTTATAAGGATACTGAACAACAATTGACTTTGAATCCAAAGAGGTGCTTTTACCATATCTGTTTTCAGCAGAGACTCTAAATTGGTACTCTGCACCAGTTTTCAGCTTTGTTATTTTGAGTGACGTTCTAGCTACAGATCCAGATACCATTTCCCATGTTGTAGTGGTGGTGTCTCGTCTTTCAACAATGTATTGCTTTACCTGGCAGCCTCCAGTGTAGGATGGGGGTTCCCATGAGATTGTGACAAAGTTATTACTCACTTCATTTACTTTAATTGGGCCTGTTGGTGGACCAGGCTTATCAAGTATAATTATTCCAATTTCTTCTGTAACAGCACCAGCACTGTTTGTTGCGGTGAGTGCGTACTTCCCCAGATCATCTTTACTGGCCTCAGTAATCTTCAGAATTGCTGAGGTGGGAGTAATTCGAGTACTTAGTCTAGATGTCACTTTAAGTCCTTGTCCATCTTTCATCCAAGCAACTTTTGGCTTGGGACGTCCAAAGACAGGTATTTCCAATTCGAGATCGTCTCCAGATTTTACATTATATGTACTAAATTGTACTTTGAGGCTTGGCTCGATTGCTATGTCATTGGCAATGACAGGAGCTGCAAGAAGTTTTGGCTCACTCTTTCCTTTTTCATTATATGCAAGAACACGCAACAGATATTCATGGCCAGCTGTTAGTCCAGCGACAGTGCCTTCACACGTTTTGACAGATGTTGCTACACCCCACTTATCCGTTCCCTTGGGTTGCATTTCAATAATGTAACCTACAATCCTGCTTCCACCATCGTGCTCGGGTTTTTCCCAGGACAGGGATGCACTGGCTTTTGTCACATCAGTCAACAAGATATTTCCAACTGGCAGTGGTACTTCAGAAGCCTTTGAAGCAGTCTTTGTTTCAACTGGTAAGCCTATTCCGAATTCATTTTCAGCCATAACTCTAAAGTAGTACATGGCCCCCTCTGCAAGATTTTCCACTTTGAAGCTAGTCTTGCTACACTTGGTTGTGATATTGGCATATGCCTTTCTTGTGGATTCACGCTTATCAACAACATAATTCTTGATTTTTGCGCCTCCATCAATAAGTGGTGGGTCCCAAACAAGAGTAACAGAGTCTTTCTTAATATCTTTAACTACTAGGTTTTGAGGTGCTCCAGGTGTATCCAATACTTTCACTGCCACAAATTCAGACACAGAACCACTGCTGTTTTGCAGGGTCAGGGTGTATTTTCCAGAATCCTTTCTGTCACAAGAATCGATCGAAAGTTGCGTGAAGTTTAGGCCCTTCTCAACCACTTCCCTTTCTGACAACTCGGCATCATCTTTAGTCCATTTAATCTCAGGTGTCGGTCTTCCCTTAAATGGCATATTAATTCTAACTGATCCTCCAGCACGAACAACAACGCCTTTCCTCAGTTCTGAATCAAGATGAATTTCAGGAGCTTCAAGTTTCTCCTCTGGTTTGGCAGTCCCAGGAATGAGGGCAGGCTCACCCACTCCTAGTTTATTTATAGCACAGACCTGAATCTTATATTCCTGTTGTTCTGTTAATTTGGTGATTTCAAATTTATTCACACGCAGGCCAGTTGGTGGAGTGCACATAGACCATTCCTCCTCCTCAGCTTTGCATGTCTCAACAATATATCCTTGTATCGCACTTCCACCATCATTAAGAGGCTTTCCCCATGCCAATGAAATGGAGCTCTTTGTTGTGTCAATTACATGTACATGTGTGGGTGGGCCAGGTTTATATTTGGGATCAGAGGCTTTATAGTATGATGTTGGTAAACTGGGTTCACTGATTCCAGCTGCATTTTCAGCTGATACTCTGAACTCATATTCATGATCCTCCATCAGGCCTTGCACTCTGAAACATACATCAGTAACTTTTTGTCTGTTGCATCTGGTCCATTTAATCCCAGACCGATCCTTCTTTTCAACGATATATCCAACTATTTCACTTCCACCATCAGTTTCGGGAGCACTCCAGCACACTGTCATAGAGTCACGTGCAATGTTAGCCACCTCCAGAATCTGTGGTGATCCAGGGGCTACAAATGGATCCTTCATTATTACAGCTGAACTGTTGATTGGCTCACTAACACCATAACTGTTGACGGCCATGACACGGAAAATATATTCGTTGCCTTCAAGAAGGTTTGTCACTTTGTACATTGTATCTTTACAATCACTAGAGACCACAGTCCAAGCTAGACGACTGGTTTCCCGTCTTTCAATAACATAATGACTAATTGTGCTTCCGCCATCATGTAGAGGGGGGCGCCATGATAGTGTACATTTATCGCTTGATAGTCCTGTGACATGAAGAGGTCCTTCTGGTGAACTGGGTTTGTCAAGTACCTTGACATGGAATGGAACGGTTTGTGAGCCACCAGGATTAGTGAGTTTAAGAGTGTATTCTCCACCATCTTGTCTGGCTGCATCTTTTATGACAATCATTGCTTTAGTGTCAGTATTCTTGATTTCACATCGGATTGTGTTTTCAATTACCTTGTCAGCTTTGAACCACTGAATTGTAGGTATTGGCTTGCCATGGACATCTGCATCCATTTTGAAAGTGTCCCCAGCATTCACAACAAGAGTCTGAGTGTATTCAGGATCAATTGAAAACTTGGGAGGCTCCACCTCATCCAATGCAACAATAGGTCCGCTGTTGTAGGATGGCTTACTAATAGTGCCAACAGCATTCTTTGCAATGACTCTGAAGTCATATTTTTCACCCTCTGTAAGTCCAGTGATAGTAAATTGGGTTTCAATGATATTTGTAAAACTAGCTTTCATCCATCGTCCCTCAGGCAGATCACGCTTCTCAACAGTGTAACCAGTTATAACACTTCCTCCATCATATTCTGGCTTTGTCCACTCAATTGTTATTGCATTCTTACTGATATGCATAGCTTCTGGAATACCAGGTGGATCACATGGATCACGGGCAACATATCCCTCAGAGAGCTTACTGCACCTACCAATACCAACAATGTTTTCAGCATAGACTCTAAATTCATATTCGATGCCTTCTTCTAATGGACTGGTTTTAAACTTTGTTTCTTGAATCAGTGTCTTGTTTATCTTGGTCCATAGGATGCTGTTTCTCTCTTTTCTTTCAAGATGGTATCCGATAACATTACTGCCTCCATCTACAACAGGTTCATGCCACTCGACAACCATATGATCTCTGGATAGTGATGAAACAAATGGAGTACCAGGTGGGCCCGGTTCTCTATATGGGTACTGAGCTACAACAGCTGCAGAGTCTAAAGCAAAACTCTTGCCATATCTGTTCTGAGCAATAATCCTGAACTGATACTCAGCCCCAGTTTTCAGTCTGAGCGCCTTGAGTGTTGTTCTTGCCACTGAGACAGAAACATTCTCCCATGTAGTGGTGGTTGTGTCTCTCTTTTGCACAATGTAGTTTGAAACTGAACATCCACCGGTGAATTTCGGTGGATCCCATGAGAGTGTAACACTTGATACTGTAACCTCATCAAATCTTACAGGGCCAGATGGTGGTCCTGGTTTATCAAGGGTGATGATTTCAATTGTTGCATCCTTCTGTCCAACAACATTGGAAACATTAATTCCATACATGCCACCGTCCTCTCTTGCAGCTTCTTTGATGCTAAGAATCGTGCTGTCTGGTGTATTAGTAATGTTCACTCTTGTTGTGAATTTGAGGGCTGCACCATCCTTTGCCCATGTGACCTTTGGTTTAGGGCGTCCAAAAACTGGAATTTCAACTTGAAGGTCCTTTCCAACAAGAACACTGTAGTTGCTGAATGCAGGTCTAACATCTGGTTCAATGACAAGATCTTTTGCTTGTACTGGTACTGCAAGGGTTCTTGGGTCACTCTTTCCTTTTTCATTAACTGCAATTACTCTGAAAGTGTACTCTTCCCCAGGGTTCAAATTTTTAATAACAGCATCTAATGTTTTCACATTAGCACTACCAGACCACTTGTCATTGCCCTTAACTTGCACTTCAACAAGGTATTGAATAATTCTGCTGCCACCATCATGCACTGGTTTTTCCCAAGCAAGAGAGACACTTGTTTTTGTAACATCTACAACGCTTAATTTGCCAGGGCACTGGGGTACTTCTGATACTTTCAATGGATCGGGGATCTCTGCAGGTAATCCAACCCCATGTTCATTTTCTGCAAGAACTCTGAAGTAGTAACTACAGCCCTCTTGAAGTGGTTCAATTTTCCATGATAGTTTATGGCAGTTTGTTACAACAGCAGAGAAAGTTTTTCTTGTAGTTTCACGTTTCTCAACAATATAATTTTTGATCTTAGCTCCACCATCCAAGGCAGGGGGCTCCCATGACAGAGTGACTGATTCTTTTGTAATTTCTTGCACTTTAATGTTAGCTGGAGCACTAGGTGTGTCAAGAACTTTTACGCTGATGGTTGCAGTCTTTACACCACAGGTGTTTTCTGCAAACACTGTGTACTTTCCACTGTCCGATCTATTGACTTTATCAATCACAAAAGAAGTGTGACTACTTGACACCTCAACTTGAGCTGTTTCTTTAATAGGACCTTCATCTTTTTCCCACTTAATTTGAGGCACAGGACGTCCTTTGATAGGAATGAAAATTCTGAGAGGTGCTCCTGCTTTAATAATGGCAAGCTTTCTGAACTCAGGGTCAATATCCAGATCTGGTTCCTCAGTCTTGTCCTCTGGAAGAACGTAACCAGGGATGTCTGCATGCTCACCAACACCAACCTTGTTAACTGCGCAAATCCTGAATTTGTATTCCTGCTTTTCTTTCAGGTTTTCCACTGTAAAGCGTGTTAACTTGACACCTGTTGGTGGGGTGCTCATTGTCCATTCTTCAGCAACTGTGCTGTCTTCGCCTTCCTTTGCCTCTACCACTGGTGATTTTACCTCACATGACTCAACAATATATCCTTGGATTTCACATCCACCATCATAAACAGGCTTCCCCCAAGAAAGTGACACAGAGGATTTGGTTGTGTCTGTCACTTTAGGATTATTTGGTGGACCTGGCTTGAACACAGGATCCAGAGCCTTATAGAATACTGTTGCTGAGCTGGGATTACCAACCCCAACAGTATTCTCAGCTGCAATTCTGAATTCATACAGGTGTCCTTCAAGGAGACCAGTAACTTTGAAGGTTAGATCAGTAACTGTTTGTCTGTTGCATCTGGTCCATCTAACACCTTCCTTGTCATGTTTTTCAATGACGTACCCAGTGATTGGAGAGCCACCATCACTTGTAGGTACCTCCCAACTTAAGACCATTGAGTCTTTCTTGACATTTGAGACCTCAATTCCCTTTGGAGCATCTGGAAGTGTAAATGGATCCTTGATGACAACTGGACCAGACTGTAGTGGTTCACCAACTCCAAATTTGTTGACTGGCAAAACTCTGAAAATATATTCATTGCCCTCGAGGAGTTTTGTTACTTTCAAATACTCCCCTTGAACTTTACTTTCAACCAGAGTCCAAATCAATCTGCTCGTCTCCCTTCTTTCAACTATGTAGTGAGTGATCTTGCTTCCACCATCCTGTTTAGGAGGTTTCCACACAAGACAACATTGTTCACTGGTAACCCCTGTGATTAAAATGGGTCCCTCAGGTGCTCCAGGTTTATCTAGGACACTGACATTGACTTGAACAGCTTTCTCACCTCCTGGATTTCTTAGCAGCAGAGTATACTGGCCACCATCAGCAAGTTTGGCTTCTTTTACAGACAAACATGCGTAAGTCTCAGTGTTTTTAATTTCACGATGTATAGTGTTTCCAAGTTCTTGATCTCCCTTCATCCAGTGAATTGTGGGTACTGGTTTTCCATGGACATCTGCATCAATCTTGAAGGCATCTCCTGCATTTATAACAATTGTTTGTGTGTACTGTGGATCTATGCTAATGCGAGGTGGCTCAATCTCATCTTTGGCAGTAATAGGTCCGGTGCTATAAGAAGGAAGGCTGAAAACACCTGCGGCATTTCTTGCAATGACCCGGAACTCATATTTCTGGTCTTCTGCAAGTCCTGTGGCAACGTACTCTGTCTCAATGACATTCGTAAAGTTTGCCTTCAGCCAGCGTCCTTCAGGCAATTCTTTCTTTTCAATGATATAGCCAGTGACTTTGCTTCCACCATCATACTCAGGCTTAGTCCATGTGATTGTGATGGAATTCTTTGTAATTGTAACTGCTTCAGGCGTACCCGGAGGATCACAAGGATCTCTGGCAATATAGCCCTCTGAAATTTTGCTTGCCTTTCCAATACCTACAATGTTCTCAGCATATACTCTGAATTCATATTCAAGTCCTGCCTCAAGTCCTATGGCCTTGTAAGTCGTGTCCTGGATTATAGTTTTATTGAGTTTAACCCAGAGAATACTATTTCTGTCTTTACGTTCAAGATGATATCCCAAAATATTGCTTCCTCCATCAATAACTGGCTCATTCCAAATCACGATCATGCTATCTTTGGTAGAAGCGTGGACAAACGGTGTTCCAGGTGGGCCTGGAAGCTTATATGGGTATTGTGCTATGACAGACTCAGAGACAAGCAGAGGACTCTTTCCATATCTGTTCTCAGCTGTGATTCTGAACTGATACTCAGAACCTGTTTTCAGTCTTCCAGCTTTAATCTTTGTTCTGGGTACATTTGCTGCTGCAACAATCCAATTAGTTGTAGACGTGTCTCTCTTTTCCACCAAATAGTTGTTAATGGTGCAGCCGCCATCATACTCTGGTGGCTTCCATGAAATAGTAACACTGTCTGCTGTTACTTCTTCAACTTTCACTGGGCCAGTAGGTGGACCAGGTTTGTCAAGCACAACAACTCTAACATCCACTAATGTCTCCCCAGCTGTGTTTGACAGTTTGATACCATACTGGCCAACATCATCTCTAGATGCCTCCTTGATCACAAGACTAAGGAGGGTATCTGTGGCAGAGAAATTAATCCTAGAGGTTCGTTTAAGTGGTTCAGCATCTTTTATCCAAGATACCACAGCTTTGGGGCGAGCGATGTATGGAATATCTATTGTCAAGTCCTCTCCAGCAAGGACACTAAATGTTGAGAATAACAGTTTGGCAGAGGGAGCGATTACAAGGTCTTTAGCAATTACTGGCACACCAATTTGCCGAGGATCACTAGTACCTTTTTCATTCCTTGCTGAAACACGGAACATATACTCTTCACCAGTAGTAAGCCCAGAAATAACTGCCTCTGGAACTTTGACAATCACAGCTTGTGTCCATTTCTCACTGCCTTTGCTCTGCATCTCTACGACATAGGCAACCACTCTACTTCCTCCATCATGTTCAGGCTTCTCCCAAGACAGTGTAACACTGGTCTTTGTAACGTCTTGAAGTGTAATCTTGCCGGGGGGCTGAGGTTTCTCGGACACTTTGACTGATTCAGTAGTTTCAATTGGAAGACCTATGCCATATTCATTTTCAGCCAGAACTCTGAAGTAGTAGTTGCAGCCTTCTTGTAGTTGATCAATAGTCCACGTTGTTTTGTAGCAGAGGGCATTAACAGTAGCATAGGCCTTTCTTGTTGCCTCACGCTTTTCAACTACGTAGTTCTTAATCTTTGTGCCACCATCATTTAATGGGGGATCCCATTCAAGTGAGACTGACTCTTTAGTCACTTTGCTGATTTTGAAGTTTTGTGGTGCCCCAGGTGTATCTAGAACCCTAACTGCTACAGAAACTGTCTTGGTACCAGAGCTGTTCTCCACAGTCAAGTTATATTTCCCACTGTCAAATCTGTTTACATTTCCAATCACTAGTGATGTAAAAGATGATGTGCTTTCAATAGTAGCTCTGTCTAAAGGTTCGTCATTCTCTCTTGACCATTTGGATTCTGGAGATGGCCTTCCTCTGATTGGCACAAACAGTCTTAGTGTGTTGCAGGCTCTGATATTCACAATTTTACGAAGATCAGCATCAAGGTCAATTTCTGGTGGGAGAAGTCTTTCTTCAGCTTTTGGTGAACCGGGAACAGCTGCCACCTCCCCAATACCCTCACTGTTTACAGCTGAGACGTTGATTTTATATTCTTGATTCTCCTTAAGGTTTGTTATTGTAAAGGATGTTCCTTTAAGTCCCTCTTTAGGAGAAACAATTGTCCATTCCTCCTCTTCTGTTCCAGGCAGGCATGTCTCAACAATGTACCCAGTGATTTCAGAGCCACCATCATATACTGGTTTGTTCCATGCAAGTGTTATGGAGGTACTTGTTGTGTCCAAGATCCTTGGATTACCAGGTGGGCCAGGTTTCAAGATAGTGTCCGACGCTTTCATAAATGGACTTGAGGGACTTGGTGCACTGACTCCGGCTGCATTCTCAGCAACAATTCTAAATTCGTATTCATGACTTGGAACAAGCCCAGTTACTCTAAAATGCAAGTCAGTAACCTTCTTTTTGTTGCATTTTACCCAGCGCAGACTAATCCTGTCTCTTCTCTCAATCCCATAGTTGGTGATTTCACTTCCACCATTATTGACAGGAGCTCCCCAGCAAACCACCATTGAATCCTTGGTCACAGCTGTAATCTCTGGAGTTTGTGGAGGATCAGGTGGAACATAAGGATTGTCTGCAATCATTGGGTCAGATTCAAGGGGTTCTCCAACTCCATACTTATTAACAGCCATGACTCTAAAAATGTATTCATTTCCTCTAAGTAGTTTTGTCACCTGATACTGGGTAACTTGCAAGTCTGTTGCCACATTTGTCCAAGCAAGTCTGCTGGATTCACGTTTTTCAACTACATAATGTTCAATGTTTGCACCTCCATCATCTGCACATGGAGCCCATGTAAGCACACATTTTTCTGCTGTAATATCGGAAATGTTGAGAGGTCCTCCGGGTGGTCCTGGTCTGTCAAGAACCTTAACATTGAAGACATGTTTGGCAAATCCACCCACATTTGTGGCTGTCAGAACAAATTCACCTCCATCTTTTCTAATAGAGTCTTTGTTAACCAAAGTAGTACTGATGTCTGCCATTTTTATCTGTAGTTTAGATGTGTTTTCAACATCTTTTCCATCTTTGGTCCAAACCATAGATGGGAGTGGTTGTCCTGCAATATCAGCCTCAAGTTTGATGACATCTCCTGCTCTAACAAGCACAACATCCTTGAATTTGGCATCTACCATAATTCTTGGTTCTTCAATATCATCTTTACAAATGACTGGATCTGATGGATCTGAAGGGTTGCTAACAGCACCAGCCGAATTTCTTGCAAGTATCCGGAATTCATAAGATTCATCTTTTGTTAGACCACTAATAGTAAAAGTGGTTTCAATTATGTTTGTGAAGTTAGCCCTTATCCACCGTCCAGCTGGTAGATCTCTTTTTTCCACAACATAGCCAGTAATCTTGAACCCGCCATCATATTCAGGCTTTGTCCATTGAATTGTGATTGCATTTTTAGACACTTGGATTGGAATAGGTTGACCAGGTGGATCTACTGGATCAAGAGCAAACATTGGTTCAGAGGCCTTGCTTGGTTTCCCTATTCCAGCTATGTTTTCAGCCATCACTCGGAACTCGTATGCAGACCCAGGCTCCAGTCCAGTTGTCTTGAACAGGTTTCCCACCACAAGTGTTTTGCTAATCCTGTGCCAGATAATACTGTTCCTCTCTTTCCTTTCAATATGGTATCCAATAACTTCACTTCCTCCATCATTAACCGGCTCATTCCACCCAACCGTCATTGTGTCCTTAGTGAAAGCAACAACTTTGGGAGTACCTGGTGGCCCAGGTGCCTTAAAAGGATATGCAGCAACTACAGCTTCTGAGGTAATTGGGGGACCTACACCATATCTGTTTTTGGCCTTTACACGGAACTGATATTCCACTCCTGTGGTTAGACGAGTTGCTTTAAATGTTGTTCGGATGATCAGTGAAGACAGCTCTACCCATGACTGGCTGGTGGTTTCCCTTATTTCAACTACATAATTATTAATTGGTACTCCTCCATCATTTTCAGGCGATTCCCATGAAAAGTCAATGGAAGTACGGGATATTTTGTCCAATTTAATGGGTCCCTTAGGTGGTCCTGGGATATCATGCACTTTGACAAGAATACTATCAGTAACTGAGCCAACTATGTTCTTCCCTGTCATTGTGTATACCCCACTATCACTTCTCAAGCATTCATTTATAGTCAAGATAGTCGATGTAGCGGTGTTGTCAACCATTGTCCGTTGTGTTAATTTGAGGGCTTGATTATCTTTCTGCCAGGAAACTGTTGGTTTAGGACGCCCAGTCACAGGCACCTCAACCTTTATGTTATCTCCAGCCTTTGCTATGACTGTCTTCTGACAGACACCACGAAGATCAAATTCAGGTTCGGAGTTTTGTTCTCTTACAACAATATGCTTGCTTCCCCGAGGATTGCTTCGTCCGGATAAGTTTACAGCCATTATTCGGAACACATACTCCTCATTCTCATTCAAATTCTTTACAGTAAAATCTAAAGACTTCACAGTGGTCACATGAGCCCACTGGTCTGTTCCTTTCTTCTGAGCTTCAACAACATACCCTGTGATTCTACTTCCTCCATCATGTTTAGGTTTGGTCCATGCCAGACTAACAGAGTTCTTGGTAACATCTGTAATTGTAACCAGTTCTGGAGGAGTTGGTGCTTGAGATGCTCTTATAGGATCTGAGGTTTCAACTGGTTCTCCGATTCCAAATTCATTTTCAGCAGACACTCTGAAGTAATACTCTGAGCCCTCTGATAAATTTGGAATCCTAATAGAACATGTATCACATTTTGTTACCACTGTAGCGTATGCCTTGCGAGTTGCTTCTCTTTTTTCAATTATATAATTAGTAATCTTTGCACCACCATCGACAAGAGGCATTTCCCATTGCAGTGTGATGCTTTCTTTGTCAATGGCTTTTGGTTTAAGATTGATAGGGGGTCCTGGGGAGTCCAAAACTTTAACATTTATATAGGCAGTCTTCTTCCCAGCAGCATTCTCTAATGTCAAGTCATATTTTCCAGCATCACGCCTGTTGCAATCAGGAATGATTACAAGGGTGTATGACTCTGTAGTGTCAATATGTGCACGAGTTTTTAGTGGGGTTTCTTCCTTTGTCCAAGTCACTGTAGGAGCTGGACGCCCTTTAATTGGAACAAATATGCGAATAGAACCTCCGGCCCTGACAACTAGTGTTCTTCTCAATTCAGCATCAAGTTCCAGGTCTGGAATTTCTTCACGTTCAATAATTTCAACAAGCTCTGCTGTTTGTGCTGGTTCACCAACTCCAATTGCATTCGCTGCAGAAATTCTGAAATGGTACTTGGCTCCAGCCTGTAATGCTGGGACAACAAATTCAGTAATTGTTAAAAGAGTTGTTGTGTCCTTCACCCATGCCTCTTCTCCATCCTTTTTGTGCTCAACAATGTATCCAGTAACATTCATGCCACCGTCATCAAGCGGTTTGCCCCAGTGAAGTTCAGCTGTAGTTTTGGTTGTATCAGTGACTCTTGGATTGACTGGGGGTCCAGGTACAACTGTGAGGAGCAAATGACATTTTAGAAAATAGGAAACGGTTATAAAACGGCTATTATCTTAGAACATATGAATTACTGGCATATGTCTAGGGACTGTTTTCACAGTGGATAAACCCAGTGGATTAAAAAATCTGATTAAGAGCATTGCCTGAATATGCCCTGTATGTGGGAAAAGACAAATTATTTTTCTTTCATGCATATGGAAGAGTTGCATATTGGTATTTTTAGGTCATATTGGTATTTTAGCAGGTAGACAGACAAACAGACCTCAAAAACATACTGAAATATTTTGAACATTCCAAACATACTTGGATTCCAACGACTCATATAACAATGTTTCTAGCGCATTTCCCAAATTCTAGCACATTTAGGCTGCATAAACTCATTTTTTCCCCTATGCCTTCTCACATACACACCTCTGGCCTTCAGCTTTACTTACCTGCCATGACCTTTGTTGTAATAGGTTGAGATGGCTCGCTGGGTTCCCCAAAGCCAGCCTTGTTTTCAGCAATCACTCTGAATTGGTATTCAACACCTTCGATGAGTCCTTGTACCTCAAAATGTAGATCTAGTATTGCTTTCTTTGATGCTCTTGACCATCTCATGCCTTTCTTTTCCTTCTTCTCAATCATGTAACCTGTAATATCACTGCCTCCATCATCAGCTGGTCTCTTCCATGTAACAGTAGCAGTTTTTCCTCCAATATTGTCCACATCTGGTCTTGCTGGAGGGCCTGGAGGACCTATAAGGAACAATATTTTAATTCATAATGCACATACAAAGAGGTACTGTACATTGTTCTATAATAGCTCATTGTTCTACTTACCATAATTATCTACCATCTTCACTGGCTCTGAATGTGAAAAATCGCCAGCTCCAGTATGGTTGACAGCTGAGACGCGGAAAAAGTATTCATTCCCTTGGATTAGTTTTGTTGCCACATAATGGCAGTCAATAACATTTTCTGCAAGAATGGTCCAAAGAAGACGGCTTGTTTCCCTCTTTTCCAGAAGGTAGTGCTTAATTGCTGAGCCACCATCTTCATGAGGTGGTGTCCAGGTCAAAGTGACTTTTTCAGATGAGACTCCACTTGCTTCAATTGGTCCTGGGGCTCCAGGAACATCCAAAACCTTTACTTTTACATTCTCTTCTTTGACACCAAATGGATTGCTTGCTGTAATAGTGTACTCTCCTGAATCCTTTCTGCTGGCATACTTGATATAAAGAGTAGAGGAGGTTGGACTGGCTTCAATCTGGCATATATCTGACGGCTTGAAGTACTTTCCTCCCTTTGACCAGGCTGAAGTTGGTGTAGGTTTGCCTAGAATACTTGTCGCTGTAATGACAATTGTTTCTCCAGCTCTAACTGTTAGCCCTTCCTTTACAGTTGCATCGATTATAATTGTTGGTGCCGCTGTGGGTAAAGAAAACACACTGTAAGCACTTATCCATAGAAAACAAAGCTAAATCTGACTCAAGCAAAATAAATCAAAAATTGATTTGCATTACCATATTCATCCGTGCATACAAGAGTGTCGGTTTGTTCGGATGGTTGACTGATTGCTCCAGCTGCGTTCTTGGCTCTAATTCTGAATTCTAACTTGCAACCTTCCTGCATGTCAATCACAGTATATGCACACTCCACAACATTTACGGGGTTTGCTTTCACCCAGACCTTGGCAGGAAGGTCACGTCTCTCAACAATGTAGCCCGTAAGCCTGTGTCCACCATCATACTGGGGTTCAGTCCACTGAAGTGTTACAGTGCTTCTTGTGATGCTGATCACATCAGGTTTGCCAGGAGGATCTAAAAGTACCATGAATGGTTTAATAAATTACAGATGTAATAGAGTTCGTTGAAGTGGCGTAGATATTGCACTTACAAACATGTACTTACCAATAGCATCCAAGGCGACCATTGGCTCAGTTGGAGGACTTGGCTTACCAACACCAGCTAGATTTATTGCCATCACTCTGAACTCATACTCCAGGCCTTCAGTTAAACCTTTTACTTTGAATTCTTTCATTTTTAGAGGTGCTGGGTTGGCTCTCTTCCACAACATGCTGTTTCTTTCCTTGAATTCAACATGATAACCTGAAAGCAGAATAAACCGTACTTATTACCAAATATTTTTTTTATGTTACATTTTAAATGTCAGTTAGATATTCTTTTACCTGTAATTGGTGAACCTCCAGTTTTCCTTGGATCTGACCAGGCCAAGGTTGCTGAATCATGACACATGCTCATGATTTGTGGTGCAGGTGGCGAATCTGGCACATCTAATGAAAAAATACAATATCAAATGTAAGTTCAAAATACACATTGCCACTGTGTGATATTTGTGAAAGAATATAATGTGTACTTACTGAATGGATGCTTAGCAACCACAGGTTCAGATTTGAGACCCTCACCAACTCCATATTTGTTTTCTGCAGAAACTCTGAAAATGTATTCTGTTCCCTCATGAAGACCAGACACTCTATGAGTGTTTGTCTCTACAGTCGAGGAAACAGTTACCCACATATTGGTAATGGAATCTCGCTTCTCCAGAATATAGTTTGTAATTTCTGATCCTCCATCATCTTTTGGAACACCCCATTTCAAGGTGGCTCCATCAGCTGTAACTTCCTTAAACTTAATGGGTCCTGTGGATATTCCTGGTTTTCCCACAACTCTGACAAAGATAGAAGATTCCTTTGACCCAGCGCTATTGCGAAGCGTGATGGTGTATTTTGAGGCATCGCTCCTTTGGCAGTCCCGAATCAAAAGAGTTGTATTAACAGCAGTATATTCCGCACAAACTCTTCCTGTGTCTGTCAGATTTTCCTCGTCGCCCTTCTTCCATGAGACTGTTGGAGCAGGTTTACCAATGATGGGAATCTTGAGGCGGACATTGCTTCCTTCTTTTGCGATGTAGTTTAAGTTTGGCAAATCGCGTAAATCACAGCTGGGATAAACTGCATGGTAGCAAAAGAACAAAACAAGAAACCAAAAATTAAATACTCTAATACATTATTAAACAAATGAATATTAAGGGTGAAAAGTAAACATGAAATATAAATGAAATAAAATGAAATCTCACCAATAACATCCTTTGCCACAATGGAGAGTTCCTTCACTGGACCATCGCCTGCATCATTTGTTGCCATTACTCTGTATTTGTATTCCCTTCCTGCTACAAGATCTTTGGCACTATATTGCATGTTCTTAGATCTTAGCAGCTCCTTCCACTTGTCCTCACCATTAAGAACCTCAAGCACATATGCAATGATTCGACTTCCACCATCACTCATAGGTTTTTTCCAAGAAAGTGTGCATGAATCCCTGGTTACTAGCAATGGCTTAAAATCCAGAACTGGCCCTGGTTGTTCTGAAAAATATGTTATCAATGTTATTGTAGACAACCTTATACTGGAACACAGTAACTACAGTATATTTTATAATTAAATATTCTATTTGTACGCTACTTTACTCACCAGAGGCTCTGACAGAATCTGGTGTTTCACCGGCTTCACCGATACCATACTTATTCTGAGCCATGACTCTAAAAAAGTATGATCTACCAGCTTCCAGGCCGTCAACCCTGAAAGATGTTTTGTCACAGCTGGCTGAAACTATGGACCATGCTTTTCTCTCTGCATCACGTTTTTCAACCACATAACCTGTAATCTCACTTCCACCATCAATTAGTGGTTCATCCCAAAAGATGGATGCACTATCCTTTGATGTCTCTTTGACCATTAGGTTTAGTGGTGGGCCAGGGGTATCTGCATTGTGAGGAATGAAGCAGTAAATGAGTATTTTTCATTTTTCTTTAAGTATTTATGATACCCATGATCACATGAGAACTTACCTATAACTTTAACAGTAATTGTGTACATCTTCATGCCGCTGACGCTGTCCAGGTTCAGAACGTATTTTCCCGCATCATATCGATTCACTTTGTCCACAACAACCATTGTGTCATTGTCTGTGGCTTTGATGATGATTCCTTGTCTGTCTTTGATGTTGGTGTTCATCTTGGCCCAGGTGACTTTTGGAATAGGTCGACCTTTAATATTGGCATGAAGTTTCATTCGAGCGCCGGCTTGTAGAACCAATAGCTCCTTCAACTCTGCGTCAAGTTCAGCCTCAGGCGCAACTGAAATTTAAAATCATACCCTGATTTAGATTTCGATGCATGTTAAGCATGAATATGCAAAAAAGTTTGTGCGGGTCATACGTGATGTAAATAAATAAGTTCTAAATTCATACCAAAGACATCCTTTGCAACATGTTTGTCTGGGACTTCACATGGCTGACTAAAGCCAACTTTGTTTACAGCGCTGATACGAAGTTGGTATTCTGATTTCTCCAAAAGGTTGGTGACAACATAATGTGTGTCTTGTAGGTTCTTTGGAACATTGCATCGGATCCAGTCTGTTGCATTTGTTCTCTTGCATTCAACAAGGTATCCCAAAATGTCACTTCCTCCGTCATTTGCAGGCTTAGTCCAAGACACACTAATGGTGCTGTTACTTGTGTCAGTGACCTTGGGGGAGACTGGTGGTCCAGGAGGATCTGCAGATGACATAAGTTGATATTAGACAAATATATACATTCTTAGATATTAGACGTTTAGATAACTTTGTGAATGTGCTTACAAATAGGATCAAGTGCGGCAGCAGCATTTGACGGGTCGCTGGGTTTGCCAGGGCCAGCTTTGTTTACTGCAGTAACTCTGAATTCATACTGAGCCCCCTCAGAGAGTCCTCCGACTTCAAGTGATCTTTCCAGCAAGGGTTTCCTATTGAGTTTGGTCCAGTTAATTTCCTTGGTCTCGCGCTTCTCAAGCATGTATCCAAGAATGGCAGAGCTGCCATCATCCTTAGGTTCCTTCCAGCTCACAGTCATTTTTTCTTTTGTAATGTTTGTAATTATTGGTGGATCACATGCTTCAGGAACAGCTATAAATGACAAGCACAACAAAGTAAACAAAATTTGTATTTAGAATTCATTTCATTCATAATTATTATCAAAAGTAGGATGGACATCTTACTGAAAGGATCCTTTGCGACAACTGGATCGGACAAGATTGGATCACCAACTCCATATCGATTTTCAGCGCGAACACGGAATTGGTACTCATGACCTGTGATCAGCTTCTCCACAGAGCATTCCGTTACATCCTTACTGATTTTAGCCGAGACTTGAGCCCAGTTAGGCCTGCTTGTTTCACGCTTATCCACAATGTAATTTGTAATTGGGGAACCACCATCTGCAAGTGGAGGTGTCCAGCTCAACTTCACACGATCAGAAAGCACCTCTTCAAATTTGATAGAAGCGGGTGGACCTGGTATGTCTGGGGAGAAAAAACAAAATATGCATATGTGTATATAAATTAAAAGTGGCAGCGCACACAACATACATATCAAATCGTGGTGTAAGATGTCAATGAACAAGACTATTCAAAAATACTCACCCAAAACTGTCAGTTTTATTTCTTCAGTCTTAGATCCACTTGCATTCTCAGCAAGAATAGTGTAGTCTCCTGTGTGAACTTTTGTAACTGCACTGAGACTCATAGAGAATAAGTGTCTCTTATGGTCAAATGTTAGGTCTTTATCAGCCGTCAAAACCTTTCCGTCTTTGCGCCATGTGACCTTGGGCATTGGTTTGCCAAATACTTCAGCCTCAAGGACAACATCTGAACCTGCTTTCTTTGGCAACATCTTCTTCATCTGTATTGCAAGTTCTATTCTAGGAGGCACTGTTAACATCAAAAGAGTTTATGTAAAAGGGTGCCGTGACTTTAATAGGAATAATGTACTCATGAAATTCTCAAGTGATCATGCAAACCGATCATCAAAAAACCTACCGTTCTCAGCAGATACTAGAATGGGGTCAGTGACTTCAGATGGCTTGCTGAGGTTAACGGCTGTTTTCGCAATAACCCTGAACTGGTACTGGGCACCCTCATCTAAACCAGATACTGTGTACTCTTCCCGGGGTACGTTCTGGCTGCTTGTGTTGCATCGGAACCACCTGTCTTCAGGAAGCTTCAAGGCTTCAACATAGTATCCAATTATCTTGCTTCCGCCATCATTCTTTGGTCTAGCCCAAACCAAAGTAACTGCGTTCTTGGTTACATCAAGTACCTCTGGTTTACCTGGTGCATCTGTTGCAAAGTACAACCATATGTTTTAAAAATAATTGAATATGCAATGTTTATGCAATTTAATGTGCAATACACATACAGGTACAGACTGAACTTTTGCATGAACTTACCCACTGGTGTTCTTGCTGTGACGAAATCAGTCTTCTTGCTTGGCTTACCCTGTCCTGCACGATTAATGGCAGACACTCTGAAATTGTATTCCATACCTTCAATGATACCAGCACAAGGATATTCCGTTGTGCGAACAACTGAATCATTAGCCTTTACCCAAAGCAGGCTATTTCTTTCTTTGCGCTCAATATAGTATCCAGTAACAGGACTGCCACCATCGGACTCAGGCTTATCCCAAGCCACAAACATGCAGTCCTTGTTTATCTTTGTTATTCGACAGTTCAAAGGTTCACTTGGCACATCTGGTGAAAGAAAAGAAACAGATCAATTGCTTTTAAGTCTGAAATTATGGTCTGAAATTATATTTCATTTTTGTAACTAACATTCTGTCAGATTTTCATCTCACCGAAGGGGAATTTAGCAATCATCCTCTCAGATGTGATTGGGTCTGAAATGCCGAAGCGGTTCTCTGCACGGGCACGGAAGATGTACTCTTTTCCTGGAATGAGTTTTCCAAGTCTACAGCCAGTCTTGCCACAGCTGGAGAGGGCAGTAACCCAGTCACCTCTGCTCACATCACATTTTTCAACCACATAATTAGTAATATTGCTACCACCATCTTCAAGAGGCTTGTTCCAGGAGAGTGTACAGGCATCAGAGTCAATATCACTGATTTCAAATGGGGGCTCAGGTGGTCCAGGGATGTCTGCAAAAAAAAATGTGTGATACATTTTTTTTTATATTCTGATGTATAGTGTCCCAGCACTAATTGAAAAAAGGTGCTATTTGAAAATACTAACCTCTAATAACAATTTTAATAGTTTCTTCCACTTTGCCTGAGCTATTCTCTGCAATAAGGCTATATTGACCACTGTCTGTTCTTGAAACATCCTTGATAATGAGCACACACATGTTCTGGGATTTGTGCACTGCAAGGCGACTTGAGGAGACAACATTGTCCTCTCCTCGTTTCCACTGGCACACAGGTCCTGGTTTACCAGATACAAGGGCCTCAACTCTCACTTTTGCTCCTGCCTTTGCTGTGACAGTCTCAGGCAAGATAATCTTGGGCTCCACTGTAAAGCACATATTTAGCACACAGTTATTGTCAGGTAAAGTTAATTGAAATCTGAATAATTATCAGGATTCGAGTTAATACAAGTTAAGCACAAAAACCTACACATTTGTTCTTTGATCTCATACGATTCTCTGGTTTCAGTAGGCAGACTAGCTCCCATTGCATTCCGAGCAGCCACTCTGAAGCGATATTTTCTTCCCTCCTTCAGCCCAACAACGGAGATGCATAAATCTTTAACAACAGCATATGATGTCCATTCTTCCTTCTTTTCTTCCTTTGGTTCTTCATCCTCATCCACTGGTACTGGTGGGGGCACAGGCTCAGCGATAGGCTCAGCACTAGGCTCAGCACCAGGCTCTGTCTGACCTTCAACAACTATGGGTTCCTTCGGCGGCTTGGGTTTAGGAAGCTCCAGATAGTCAATTATGTAGCCATCAATCTTTGCTCCACCATCCCTCATTGGTTTCACCCATCCCACCTTTGCACTGCTCTTAGTAATCTCCAACACATCAACCTTCTGTGGTGGGTCAGGTTTGCCTAAAAAAAACAAAACAACATGAAACTAAACCATTTTGACACCTTCTCTAAAGTTTCAAGCTTATTGTCAAAGTGCTTACTGATAGGATCAGAGGCCAGATAGGATCTTGGTGTGGGTTTTGGAACACCTGGACCATATTCATTTACAGCTGTGACTCGGAAGTAATATTCTGTTCCGGGTACAAGATTGCTGATTTTAAGTGTTGTTTTGTCCACATCGGTTTTAACTGTTGCCCATGTCTTTCGATCAACTTCCCGCTTCTCAACGATGTAATGAGTTACTTCACTGCCACCATCGACTTCAGGAGGGGACCATGTGAGGTTGCAGGACATCACTGTGATATCTGTGGCCTCTAGGCCAACCACTGGTCCAGGTGTGTCTGTAATAATGAAATACAGTTGTTTGAAAGTGTGACATCCAACAATATTATTCTACTATTTTATGAAATATTGTCCCACACTCACCAAGTACTTTGACATTGATGAACACTGCCTTTTCTCCTGCTGGGCTTGATACGGTCAGTGAGTATTTTCCTGAATCATCACGGTTAGTCTCCGAGATGACAAGGAAAGTCATTGTATCGATTAAATCCACATGACCCTTTTTGACAACATTATCAATTCCCATCCTTCTCCATAGCACTTTAGGTGGTGGTCGACCCCTTACAGTTGCAACGATTCTAATTGGGCAACCAGCCCTAATAGTAAGACCTTTCTTCAGCTCAGCATCCAAGGAAACTTCAGGAGCCTCTGTTTGAGAGAAAATAAATAAAAACAATAAGCACAACTGGGCACTGAAGTGCTTTTAATATTTGTTACCATTTTTCATACCAACTCACCAAGGACATCCCGTGGTGAGACAGCTCCCTCAAGATTAGTTGGTTGGCTCAAGCCAATTTGATTTTGCGCTGAAACACGGAATTCATATTCAAGTTTCTCATCCAGACTTGTGACTGTAAACTCTGTCCCAGTCAGCTGCGCAGCGACATTGCACCTCTTCCATCCTTCATCGCCCTTCTTGCCTGTACCCCTGACTCTGAGCTCGACTACATAGCCAATGAGTGGAACGCCACCATCATGTGTAGGCTTTGTCCATCCAACAGTGATGGATGTCTTTGAACTGTCAGTCACCTTCAGGTTTCCAACAGGACTAGGAGGCCCTGCAAATGAGCAAGCAGGGTTATAGTGTTGATAGAACAGTGACAGAATATAAATGAAATCTGTAATAAATAGTTTCCAGTAAGTAGTAAGAAATTAAACGTACCAACAGCATCTCTTGCAGTGAATGTTCTGGATGGCTTGCTTGCATCACCAATTCCAATTTCATTCTCAGCCTTGACACGGAACTGGTATTCATGATTAGGTAAGAGTCCTGTTACTGTCATATGGTTCCCTGGAATAAGAGTTTTAATGACTGGGGTCCACCTAACGCCGTGTTCTTCTTTCTTCTCAAGAATGTAACCCGAGATGGGCTTTCCACCATCATAATCAGGAGAACACCACATAACTGTCATTTCATTCTTTGAAATTTTGCTTACTTCTGGAGCATCTGGGGCACCAGGTGTACTGAACTGTGTCCTTGCAATAATAGGCTCAGTTTCTACAGCAGGGCCAGGTCCCATTTTGTTCTCTGCTCTCACTCTAAAAATGTACTCGTTTCCTTCAGTTAAACGAGTTACATTAGCAGAGTTGGTTACAATAGCAGAAGAATGGACTGTCCAGACACCTCTCTTTGTCTCACATTTTTCAATAATGTAGTTATAGATTTCACATCCACCATCATCTTCAGGTACCTCCCATGCCAACTTGCATCTATCCACTGATATGCCTGACACCTTCAGGTCTCTAATAGGTCCTGGTCTGTCAAGAACATTCACTTTAGCTTCAGCGGCGCAGGTTCCGGCAGCGTTTGTTGCAGTGATAATGTATTTTCCAGAATCTGCACGTCTTGAGCTTTTGACCAGCAATTTAGAGAAGTTCAAACCTGTTTCAACTTGAAGTCGGGGGCTTCTGCTGATATCTTCAGTGGAGCCATCTTTAGTCCATTTCACATCTGGTTGTGGTTTGCCTTTAACCTCTGCCTCAATTGGAATGGAATCTCCAGCTTTGACTACCAGAACACCTTCCAACTTAACCTTTAGCTCTGGAACTACAAGTTCTTCCTTCACAAGAACTTCAGCTGTTGTCACCCAGTTGCTCTCCCCTCCTTCATTCTTTGTTTGGACTCTAAACTGATATATTTGGTTCTCAATGCATCTGTCTACCATGAAATATGTCTCTTTAATAGCACCTTTGTGAACACGTTCCCATTCCTCTGCTTCTTTTGGTTTCTTTTCAACATGATAAGCAAGATTGCGGCTGCCACCATCATAATCTGGCTTCTTCCATTTGAGGAAGACAAAAGTCTTTCCAATTTCACTAATATGGAAATTCTCTGGCTCACCAGGTTTCTCCACTGGGTCCACAGCAAGTATGGGTGTTTTTGTTTCAGTTGGTGGTCCTTTACCAATTTTGTTCTCTGCACTCACACGGAAGAAATATTCACAGTTCTCAAGAAGTGGAGCCTTAACAAGACGTTTAGTGCAATCCGACGAAACAACTGTCCAACCTCTTTGACTAGGCTGACGGCACTCAATGATGTAATTTGTAATTTCAGTGCCACCATTATCCTCTGGATTTTCCCAAGACACCATGCAAGAGTCTTTTGTCACATATGCAACCTTCAAGTTTTGGCAAGCTCCAGGAATATCAAGCACGTTGACAATGATTGTAGCCTGTGCCTGACCACTGCTATTCTTAGCCTGAATTGCATATTTTCCATAATCTCCTCTTACGGCATCCTGAATGACTAGTTCAACAAGAGGGAAGTTGTTGATAAATTCTGTGCGTTTATCTCTGCCCAAAGCTCTTGCATCCTTAGTCCAGGTGATTTCAGGATCAGGTCTACCTTTAACTCGGGTCACAAGGTTAAGAATCTGTCCTGCCCGAATTGTTACAAGGTCTCGGCAAGCAACATCCACAGTCACCTCTGGGGGAACAAGAATATCCTTGGCAAGCACCGTCTCAGGCAGCTCTCTTGGTTCTCCATCTCCGACCTTGTTAGATGCTCTAACACGGAATCTATACTCCGTACCTTCAATAAGGCCTGGTACTCTGTATGCACATAGCTTGACAATATCCTTATTGATTCTGTTCCACTGTGCAGAGCCGGATTTTTGGCACTCAATAACATAACCTAAAACAGGGCTACCACCATCTCGGTTGGGCTTAGTCCACACCAAATCTGCATATGACTTGCTCCAGTCCTTTAGTTTTAGGTTACTTGGAGGTCCTGGAGGAGTAATGGGCCGCGTGGCTTTTATTGGGTCTGAAGGATAGGATGGCTCGCTTACACCAGCAACGTTCTCAGCGAAAATTCGGAATTCATAACTATTGCCCTCAAACAGACCAGAGACTCTGTATCTAATATCTAAGACTGGAGTTTTATTCACACGGATCCATTTACCAGTCATCTCCCTTCGTTCTACAATGTAACCACTGACTGGGCTTCCACCATCAGTCTCTGGTGCAGTCCATGTCGCCGTGGCCGCATTTTCTGTGATATCAGAACACTCTGGTGGCCCTGGAGGTCCTGGTGGATTAAACATGTGTTTGGCAATAGTTGGAGGACTTTCAAGAGCAGCACCGAAGCCAATCTTGTTCTCAGCACGAATGCGCACAACATATTCACGGCCCTTCTCTAAACGAGGAACCTTGGCTTTTGTGTTGATGCTTCCAGAACTCACAACAGACCATGGCTCCCAAGGTTTCTTTATATCCTTCTTTTCAACAATGTAATTCATCAATGGCGTACCACCATCATCTTTAGGTGCACGCCACTGGATGATCATGTGATCAGGTGTAACCTCAAGGATGTTGACGGGGCCAATTGGAGGACCTGGGAGATCAAGCACTGTTACATGAAGAGCAACTGACTTGCTTCCTGCAGGATTTGAAACAGTAAGGATGTATTCTCCGCCATCAGTCCTGGCACATTCATTAATGCTTAGTACTGTTGAGGTTCCTTCTGTGTCAATCTTGAATTTGCCTTCAGTTTTAAGCTCATTGCCATCACTTGTCCACTTGGCTGTTGGGACTGGTATTCCTTTCATGACTGCAGGGAGCACAATTTTGCTTCCAGCCTTCACAACAAGACCCTCAATGAGTTTCACGTCAACTTCAAGAGATGGTGCCACTGTAGAGAAAAAAAATATATGTCAAACCAGATCAATTAAGCCAGCAATATTAAATTATATTACACAATATTAAATAAATCTTACAAGTCTTCTCCTGGCAAGTAACCGGTACGCTGGTATCTGGTCGGCTAATGCCGATAGCATTTTGTGATTTTACTCGGAATCTGTAGGTCTTGCCCTCTGCTAGTCCAGTGACATGGCAGCGAGAATCGCCGACAGTTTTGAAGCTGACCCAGTCAGCAGTGCCATCTTCTTGATATTCAACAATAAATCCTGTCACTTCGCTTCCACCAGTGCGATCGGGCCATTCCCACGCAAGCCATACCTCAGTTTTTTCTGCATCTACATGATGTAAATTCTTGGGAGGACCAGGAGGATCTGCAAGTATAAAATCATTAATATATCAGGTTTGGGCAATAAACAAATTTAATGATCATTTTAGGATAATATGTGACCTGAACTTGGTTTGAAATTTCTTGTGAATGTAAATTGACCCCAAGACACAGAGGTGTAATATGCAGCCAACAACAGGCAAAATGAATTAATATTAATTAGTAATACTTACATAGAGGATCAACTGCCTTGACAGGCTTGTTGGTTTCTATATATGCACTTCTGCCAAACTGATTCTCGGCTGCAACACGGAATAAGTACTGAATACCCTCCATCAGGTACAGAGCCATGAGGCTAAGCTTCTTGGATGAAGCACACACTGGGACCCATTTCTCAGCAGCAACATCTTTTTTCTCCACAACATAGTGAGATATGACAGCACCGCCATCATCCAGTGGCTTTTCCCATTTTAGATAAGCCGATTCACTTGTTACCTCAGAGATAGTGAGATTACGTGGAGGTCCAGGTTTATCTGAATCATAATAAGATCAAAAATAACTAAATTAATACACTTACACTCAAACACACACACTCACAAACACACACAGACAGTCATACATACCAAGAACAAGCACGGTGCATGTTGCTGTCTTTGTTCCAGCTGCATTTTGAATGGTTATGGTATAGTTGCCACAGTCAGCACGGGTGCATTTTTTCATATGCAGTTTACTTCCATGTGTTGTGACTTCAAGAACACAATGAGCAGGAACATCCCCATCATTCTTCTTCCAAGCCACAGTGGGGATCGGCATGCCTTTAATCACAGCGCTTAATGTAATATCTGTTCCAATCATGGCAAGATGGTCACGTGACATATTGGCATCCAGCAGTAACTCTGGCTCCTCTGTAGATAAAGTAAAGGGAAAATGCATGTTATTTAGAATGACTAGGAGTCCGTCTAATTTCTGAACAGATTAATGTAGCAAAATATTTACCGAGTCTGTCATGAACTTTAACTGGCTCCTTTACAAAAGCAGGTTCAGATTTTCCAGCTGCATTCACAGCCATAATCCTGAAAGTAAATTCTCCACCGTCAGGCAGGTTTTTCACAACGTAATTCGTATCTGGGCATGACTCAGGAGTCTCGTTGGCTTGTATCCATTCGATTGCACCAGGCTTCTGATATTCAATAATGTATCCAAAGATTTTGCCTTTGCCATCATGACGAGGAACACGCCATGACAAGCTAACAGAATCCTTGGTTTTGTCAATGGCTTCAGGCAGCACTGGAGGACTGGGCAGAACTGCAAAAGGAAATGTGGCAATTTAAGAGAGAAGTATTATCTGAAGCAACCTTTAGTTACTTAAAATATCCCAAAAAATTCTATACACAGCAAATAATACACAAGAATACTTATACAGATTAGTTCACCTTCACATACAAATTGTGCCCCATTAGCTGCATAACATTGTTAAAGGCTACATAACTAATGAAAGGACATTAGTTACATACCAATGGGATCCTTAGCTAGAATGGGTTTAGATGGAGGGCTGGGGTCTCCAGTACCAATTTCGTTCTCAGCTGTGACACGGAATTCAAATTCACATCCTTCAATGAGATCCTGCACCCTGTACTGAGTAACAGGGTAGATATGATCTCTAGTTACTCGAGACCACCTCTTTGCTGAGGGCTCCTTCTTTTCCAAGATGTAGTTAGTAATGGGCTTGCCACCATCACGAGGACGATTCCAAAGCACTAGAGCTGTGTCATGGTAAACATCTCTAACTGTAGGTTCCTCGGGTGCCTCAGGCACTCCTGTAAACACAACGACATTAAAATGGTAAATTGCTAACAAACCGACATTTTAAAATATACTTTTCCCACTTAAAATATTACGTACTGAAAAGATCCTTAGCCTTCATCTCCTCGGACTCCAGTGGGTCACTGATGCCGTACATGTTCTCAGCGCTTATTCTCATTATATACATACGACCCTCCTGAAGCTTCGGCACTTTGCAGATGGTTTTTGTGGAGGCAGATGTTACAGTGGTCCACATGTCCCTGTTAGCATCTCTCTTCTCGATGATGTAATTAGAAATTTCACATCCACCAGTATCAAGAGGAGGCTTCCAAGAAATGACCATATGATCTCTGTGAACTTCTTCAAAGACAACAGGACCTTCAGGTGGTAATGGCCGGTCTAGAATGACACAAACAACATAAACGATCGTTAGTTGCATGTACTTCACAATAAAACGAACTGACAAAAAGAAAAGTTACAGAACATACCAACGACAGTGACATTGCAAATGCCTTTGCGAGCTCCAGTGCAATTTTCCACTGTAACACAGTATCTTCCACTGTGTCCACGCTCAGCCTTAATAATGCCAAGACACATTGTGTTAAGAGTATTCTTGAACTGAATATGATTATCTGCTTTCAGCTCTTCGTCATCCCTTGTCCATGTGACCGAAGGGGCTGGCTTTCCTGTGTAGCGTCCCTGCAGCGCGAAGCTTTCACCAACACGGATAATAACCTTGTCACGGAAGTCCACTTCAATAGTTGGGGGCTCTAAAATAAACAAATGACATTTTTAGCTGCAATTATGAACACCAAATTAATTATTTTCAGTGTACTCATGATTAATGTGATTCTGGGGATAAAACTGGTTCTCATACCGAGTTCATCTTTGCAGATGATTGGCTTGGTGTTGAAGGATGGCTTGCCCTGACCAATTTCATTAACCGCACTGACACGGAATTCATAGGTGTCGCCTTCTCGAAGACCATCATATGTGAATCTCCTGTCCATCAGTCTTTCCTTTGTCAATCTAATATACTTGTCCTTGCCAATTGGACGGGCTTCCAGGACGTAGGAAGTCACCTCACATCCTCCATCACTCTTTGGTGGCTTCCATGTAAGACTAATGAAGTCTTTAGTGACAGCAGTTACCTCAAGCTCCTCTGGACGGTCTGGGACAGCTTTTAAAAGAATATTTTCATTAAAGACCAGAAAAAATACAACACAAAGCTGACGGTATACTTATAATGAGGAAAAAGTGCAAAAAGTGCATCAACTTACAGAGACGTTCCTTGACAATAATTTCACAGGCAGTTTCACGGAATGGACCGACTCCAACTGCATTTTCAGGTGCAACTCTGAAAAAGTAGGCCTTTCCTAAAGTCAGATTTTGAACCACACCACTTTGCCTGGCAGCATTATAAGAGCAAGCTGTCCAAGCTTTACGATCCGCTTCACGTTTCTCGATGATGTAGTTAGAAATGGGAGAACCGCCTTCATCCTCAGGGAAGAACCAGGTCAGTTTGCACGAGTCAATGCTAAGATTATCTGCTGTGAAAGGTATGCCCACTGCACCAGGGACATCTGAGGGAAAAACAGAATGAGTTATGTAACATTAGGTATGCTTTTTAGTTGTATTCATGCTATACTCTTCAGTTTATACAGTGAGTGTGAGTAAAATAAAATATGATTTAGGGATTATTTCATTCAACGCATTTACAAGCACTTCAATAATCTACAGATAGTCTCAGCCTCAGACGTCACGCCCACGGACCGTTGGCTAAACGTCTGATGCATATGCTACACTTAACTGGAAACACTTCAGGAATCTCGAAGTCGTCTCTGATTGG
>JBBPCW010000002.1:410752-421598 GCA_037974425.1 Phenacogrammus interruptus
CTTGTCTCGTGTAAACACTCCAGAACACAGGAATCCCTTGTTACTTTGGTGTTGTATCTATAAGAAGCGTAAACCTGTTTCCCTTCCTTGTACCAGGTCACAAATATTTTCTGGGCTCCCTTAAATGTGCACTCGAGCCTTAGTTTCTGGCTCATTGGAACAATTGTGTACTCCAGTTTTCTCACAAAACAGGCAGGTTCTGAAGAAACAGCATTGGACCAGTTAATAAACCAGTGATACTTCCTTGCAAATCCATAGAATTTGAGTAGAATGCTCACTTTTAAATGTGTTTAACAATCTAGTGCCTCATATTTCACTAAAGTCCTAATTGTCACATTACTTTGTAATATACCAACCTGTCACAGCTGTCACTTGAGCATGACAAATAGCTCTCCCATAAGCATTTGAAACTTCACAGGAGTATCTTCCAGTGGTTTCATGGGAAGTGTCCTGGAGACACTCTAGGATGCAAGAGTCCTCGGTGACCTTTGTATTGTATCTATAAGAGGCATAAACCTGTTTGCCCTCCTTGTACCATGTGACAAATATTTTTGGAGCTCCATAGAATTTGCATTCAAGCCTTAGTTTTTTGCTCATGGGGATACTGATGTCCTGAAGTCTTGCCTTAAAACGAGCAGGTTCTGAGAAGAACAACGGGAAACTGTTTAGATATATACTAATTTAAAGGTGAGTGTTCCTATGGTTACTGTTTAACAATCTAGTGCATCATATTTTACTAAATTCAACGGTAACGGTATACTGTTTAGATATATAATAACAAGCACCACAGAAATAATGTTCTGACCATGCTGGGCATGCAGAACACCTTATTTCTACATATGTATTGAGCTATACATATGTATCGGTTTATACATATTTTATTTCCAGAGGTTCCAGAAGTGGAGAGACGTGCTCACAAACCTGTGACAGCAATCACTTCAGCATGACAGATATCTCTCCCGTAAGCGTTTGAAAGTTCGCATGAGTATCTTCCAGTGGTTTCTTTGGTACATTCATGGAGACATTCCAAAATGCAGGAGTCCTTATTTACTTTGGTGTTGTATCTATAAGAGGCATAAACTTGCTTTCCATCTTTGTACCACGTAACAAACATTTTTTGGGCTCCGGTGAATGTGCATTCGAGTCGTAGTTTATGGCTCATTGGGATAGACATGTTGCTCAGCTTCTTCACAAAACAGGGAGATGCTGATGCTGTGAGAGACAGTAAGGCAATGAGTTACACCAGCTTCGTTGTAAGATCCTTTGAGAAAATATTTCTTTATAGAAGTACCCCAATAGTGCCATTAAAAATATTATTTGCGGGAAATGCATATTTTTAAAAATGGGCCTTTTCAGCAACAAACGATCCATTCATACTGATAATATTCCAAGAATATTATCCAAAGACATCCAAGGACATTAAGAGGCTTCCTGGAATCTGTGCTCTTTGCAAGAGATAAAAGTGATCTACAAGAGACTTGACTTTATCTTCCTTCTTCCAAAATCTTGGACCCTTTTGCCTTGACTTGTTCTTTTAAGCAAGAGGTGTGCCTTAACAGCAGGGGCAGGCCATCTTTGGCTGACATTTTCAGTGCTCAGCCATTAAGAATCTGTGTTTAAGTGCAAAAGATTGTGGGTTTTGCACTTAGTGTTCTCCTGAGATATGATGAGACACTTTGGCCTTTGGAAAAATATAAAAAGTCCAAATATAAACCGAAGAAAAGAGGTGAACAAATGTGCTCCACTGTGCCTCACCCAGACACTCAAACAAACGTTTGAAGATTATAGTATCTTCCAGTAGTTTCCTTGGTTCTCTCCTCCCAAAGAACATCCCAAAATCCAGGAATTCTTCGTTTCTTTGGTGTTGAATCTATAAGAGATCTTCGTTGAACATAATAAGTCACTTTTCATCACCACAAGATCCATTAAAGCTGGAAATATTCCAAGATTATCATCCATTCAATGGCAATTGGTAGATTTAGTTTCAGGCGACTCTTCATTCTTCCACAATGTATTAAAATCAGATTTGTGGCGAGGCTTCAGACTCTTCATTGCTCGATGAACACGTTGTATTTCTTGACTTTATCATCTGCAAATAAACCTGCTCAAAAGCCAAATTTCCAAAGTCTGATGAATAGTTTAATTCACATCCACGTTGAAAAGTCCACAGAGGATCCCGTTAAGAGAGTTCCCAGAGGGATAAGAAAGAAGGAGCACAAAAGCAAATGACTGAACTATAAACTCTGCAAGAACAGAGAACCAAAGTTCCCAAGCGTCTGAAGATACAAAACCACCAAGTTGTTTTTAATATGATTCATTAAATCTCATTCTGGCTCAGCTGAATGAAATGTCAGCTGAAGGAATAAAGTCTCATAGCTCATTTCAAAAATTTCTTAAAGGGAACAGCTGCATTTCCCTTTTGCACTCTTTTAATTTGCATGTGTTCCTGAAGTCTTGTAGTCTTCCTGCATAAGTTTGGCCACCCTCGATAAATAACATGTACATAATAACATATTGTTCATTTTTTAATTGAAAAGATATAAACACAGTCTCTTTAGGAAATGGAAAAAATGCACAATATGTTCAGCAAACGTTGATGCATAGTTAGTTTTTATATCATAAATTGAACAAAGATTAAAAAAATAGAAACATTATTGTGACACTCTGCAAAAGTTTGGGCACCCTACATAATCAGTACTTGGTAACACCTTCTCTGGCAGATATCACAGCTTCCAAACACTTTTTATAGGCAGCTAAAAGTCTTTCAATTCTTGTACTTGAGATTTTCTTCCATTCTCCCGTGCAAAAGGCTTCTAGTTCTGTGATATTCTTTGGTCGTCTTGCATGCACAGCTCTTTGAAGGTCTAACCACAGATTTTCAATGATGTTTAAATCAGGGGACTGTAATGGTCATTCCAAAACCTTCAGCTTGCACCTCTTGGGTAGTCCATGGTGGATTTTGAGGTATGTTTAGGATCCGTTGTCCTGTTGTAGAAGCCATCCTCTTTTCATCCTCAGCTTTTTTTTTTTTTTACAGATGGTGTGATGTTTGGTTCCAGAATTTGCTGGTATTTCGTGGAATCCATTCTTCCCTCCACCCATGCAATGCTTCCTGAGCCACTGGCTGCAACACAACCCCAAAGCATGATAGATCCACCCCCATGCTTAATAGTTGGCAAGGTGTTCTTTTCATGAAATGCTCCTTTTTTTCTCCAAACATGCCTTTGCTGATTGTTGCCAAAGTTTGATTTTAACATAATCCATAGTCCACAGCACTTGTTTCCAAAATGCATCAGGCTTCTTTAAACGTTGTATTTAATACTTCTGATGTTGGATTTTATGATGGGGATGCAGGTAGGGTTTTCTTCTGCTGACTCTTCCATGAAGGTCTTGTGGAACTGTGCACCAGCACTCCTGAGTCTGATAAATCTTCCTGAAGGTTTTTTGCAGTCAAACGGGGGGTTTGGTATGATTTGTCTTTCTGACCAGCATACGAGCAGCTCTCTCCGAGAGTTTTCTTGGTCTTCCAGATCTCACCTTGACCTCCACAGTTCCCCTGAACTGCCATCTCTTAATTACATTTATTTCTTTGGAAACCGCTAGCTGACAACACTTTGCCATCTTCTTGTAGTCTTCTCCTCCATTGTGAGCATCAATAACTTTCATTTTTAGGGTCTTACACGGCTGCTTAGAGGAACTCATGGTTGTTGAGTGTCCACAAGTGTGTACACAAGGTTTGAAGAGTCAGAGTATTTGTAAAGCTTTGAATTTGGCACCAGCTGGCCTTTGGAAGACTTTGGAACTCTTGGAGTGCCCAAACTTTTGCACAGTGCTATAATAATGTTTTTATTTTTGTTCTATTTACAGCATAAAAAGTAACTATGCATCAAATGTTTGCTGAAAAAAATGCGTGTTTTTGCAATTTCCTAGAAAGACTGTGTTAACATAATTTCAATAAAAAAGATCTGTTATTTATCAAGGGGTCGCAATACAAATAGCTTTATGACTAATAACTGAACGCCTTTCCACTGAAATATAGCAAAATGCCCTACATCCCCCTTACATCATGTCAAATTACTTTTTAAAATTGTAGATAGGCATGACGTTGGAACCATCAGGAGTTGCTTTGTTAATCGCTGTGCTTTGTTTGAGTAGATGGATGTCTCTTAAAATAAACAATATGAAAATCTTTGGTGCCTTTCTGGCTCGTGTTGCAGTACGTTTGAAACGTTTTGATATTGCAGATTGATCATCGCCATTACAGTATTGGCCATGCCTCCATCAGAAATACGCAGGTTGCCCAAGGCTTTGTTAGCTGTTCGAAGCTTGAAACGACAGCCCACGCTGCGTGTTAGTTGCAACACACTTGTTAGTGGTAGGGGGAACCAGCAAAGGCTGTTCTTCTCTGATATACTAACCTCTCAACTCTGCAACTGATTCTGAAGAGATCTGTCCAACTTCATTTGATAAATAATAGTGGCGTTTCCCAATGTCTGATTTTTCAAACGAGTGCATAGCCAAATGTGCAATTGAATCTTGAAAATGAAGACTGTGCATTTTATCCAAAGCAACTGGTGCTTTCGTATCAAACCAGTTAAATCCAAATGGGCCAGTACCAAGAACCTCACATTGAAACACACCACTGTGTCCCTTCTCTACATCCAGCATTTGTAATTCTTTAGTGACGGACAGGGGTTCTGAGAATAAAAATGAAATTTTTGATCATAATCATGACTGTAAGACTTATGGACATTAATATTAATGTTCTAGTCACTATTGAAAACATTTTATGAGCAATATAACTTCAAAAACCAGCCTAATTTAGCATTTAGTGAATAAATTGCACTACTCCAACAACAACAAGACCTGCCTCAAAAGTGGCTTTGCACCATATCAAACACAATAACATAAGAACATATGAAACAGGGGACACACTGACGTGACTGCAGAGCAAACTGCTATCCATAGTGCAGCTCATTTTTTGACAAACCACAAGGACACAAGAAGTTTATAAACCACAAAAGTGCCATAAACACGGAATATGGTAAGTACTTACCTTCTGACACAAACGTGTGCTTTTAGGATCACATGAAAATACTGATACACAACATCTTTTAGCTTTGCTTTTTGATTCATGTTTTTTTCTTATAAGAGTTTACAGTCCTTTGTATTATAGAGCTGTTTACCATTTCTTGTCCAAACCAGTGGTGTCCATTTCAGACTCAGTGAAGATACAGATCGGTGCAGTCCAGATACTAAAATATCTTGAGTGTACAGCCTTGTGCAGTCCAAATATTTTAGCAGAGACATCTCTGTTTGTAGAATGAAGTTTTGACACATTGAGTGCAGGTTTGCGAACCCCACTATATCAGAATCAGAAAACTTCATTGATCCCAGAGAAAACTGCTCCTCTGGAATCAATGAAGTTTTCTGATTCTGATATAGTAGGGTGCCCAAACCTGCACTCAATGTGTCAAAACTTCTACAAACATAGGTTTCTCTGCTAAAATATCTGGACTGCACAAGGCTGTACCAACACTATTTGGTGTCCATTGTAAAGGTAACAACCTTAAATGGTAAGTTGAAGCTCAATGAGCTGAAGTTGAATTTCAAGAGAGAACTTTATCACAAGACAGTCCACAGTGGAAGCGAGAAGAGATACAAATGCTGTCTTTGTGACAGACAGTGTTCATTTGTGAAGATCCACTTATTACAATATCAGTTTGTTCGACAGACGGAAAGATTGCACAAACAAACATTCTACACAGAAGAGAACGTCCTCCGACTCAATATAAACTCAACAAATCCTAAAGATTTCAGGTACATATCAACAATCCTATTCTGAAAATCAGTGCATGTCCCGCACAACACAAAAAGATCGTCTACCAACACTGACCAAGTTGTCCTTTCATTCCAAACACAAGACAGACGACACCAGCTTTAATATTCGTACAAATTAGTCGTAGACATCAAACAAATTACTAATGTACAAACTGGTTGGTTCTAAAGTTTTAAGAAAGTTTCCGATTCTACTCTTTCTTCAAATCCATAATAAAATTACTCCCAAATCAGAGTAACTACCAAGACAGTGGTTTTAATGATCTACCTACGCACTATTAGCTTTCATGACCCAATAGCGTTGAATTTCCGCTATTTTTATTCCACTCTGGAAGCAAAGCTTTAAATAATAAAACCCCATTTAACTTACCAGTGATGCCCAGTTTAGCAGTGCAGCTATCACTTCCATGCTTGTTGGAAGCACGGCAGGTGTAGTCTCCAATGTCAGCCTTGGTTGAGTTGAGAAGCTCGAGAGATGATGTAGTGTAGTGGCTGATGATCCTGTACTTGTCACTCTGTCTGATCTCGGAGTCAGACTTGAACCATTTGAAGGTCACATTTGGCGCCTCTTTGGTCTCACATTCGAACTTTGCAGAGCCGCCAGTGTTGATTTCGAGGTCATGGATTTTTCGCTTGAAAACGGGTGGCACTGAATCGTGTGAGACAAAATACACAAATTAATATTCCAACGAAATGTTCTGTAAGAAGCTAAACTGTGGTCAGCAGAAAGCAGTATGGATAAGGTGAAAACGGTGGTAGTCCTCAAGCGACTGTGAAAAAGGAATGACGTGGGGGTTAGAGAAAACATTTTTTTATGTGGAGTTGATGAAGACTCACACCTTGATATGATGTGCCGACACATGCTAGAAGTACAGAGGCATTGTTGGTGTAAAGGGAAGAGGTGAAGGTTTCCACACATGATAAGAAAAAAACTAATCAGATGGTGAACTGATGAGAATGTGCTGGTGATACAAGCACATAGTGATTTATTAGTAATGATCTCTTACATCTACGCTGGAAATTGTTAATGATTAGATGTCTAAATCAGGGTGACAAAACATCCCCATTATACAACCTCTTGAGACCACTGTGAGCCTTGATGATGTCGAGGCCTTGCCAGCTTCATTCAGAGCCTCGCATGTGTAATCCCCTTCGTGTTTTTCCTTTTTAACTTTGTGGATTACTAAAGTATGTGTGTCATGGTCTTTGGAACATTTGAACTCTTTGCCAGATTCAATCAGTTTGCCATTGAAAAACCAGCTTATGTTGATAGCGTGTTTTATTCTAGCAGTAAATGTAACCATGGACTCCTCCACTACAGCAATATTTTCCAATGACTTTTCAAACAAAGGTTCCTCGGAAAATGTCTTTTCTGGTGTCCTTTGTGTGGTTATGTCCTCTGTAAGAAATTCTTCCATTCTTTCTTTCTGAATACGCCTCCCTGTTGACTCCTCAGTCGGAACAGACCTCATGGGCACACTAGAGGTGACACCTGCAAGACCTATATCTCGCTCATAGCTGTGTACCGATACAGATTTAATTTCTTGTTCTACAGTTACAGTGGACTTCTGAATGTCCAGTTTTCCTGCAACAGTTTTCTGACTTTTAGACTCTTGTACAATAATTTGTCTCTGACCAGTTATATACTGTAAAGAATCTTTAGTTTCGGTCGTCAAAGCAGCGGACTGACATTTCGGTGGCGTAAACACTTCCACGTTTTCTGTCTCCATCACTGCAGATAGCATCTCTTTTATAGGAGCCACACTATGCTGTATTCTCTGGTGTCTGAGGAGTGGCAATGCGTCAAGCTGTTCAGAGGTTAAGACTTCTTGTCCCTGATAGATAACGGAGTTTAAAGTTGCCTGAAGTTCGCTTCTGAGGTCCGCTGTCTGTGGATACTCACCCTTAAAGGTAACTGTTATTTCTACAGGGATGGATGTTGTCGTTATGAGATATGAGAACATTGTGTGCGTTGGTTCGTTAAGAGTCTTGACCTCCTTCACTTCCACAACTTCTAAGCTACGCACCACATCTGCCAGGATTAACGGTTGATCACAGGCCACAGCACACTGTAGTGCATTTTTCAGCTGATGTTTGATGTCTAAAGAGTGTGATTTTGGTATCTCAATTACAAACGCGAGTTCCTTCGGAAGGGCCTGGCTTTCTTGAGACTCTGTCACTAGAAGAGGTTTTGGAGGCTGAATGGTAACGTTTATTAAAGATGTCTCTGGTTTGATTATGTCCTGAGATACTTCGCTTGTAAAAGTTTGCTTCTCTTCCTTTAATACTGCCTGCCTCAAGGACTGGCCCTCTTTAATTTGAACAGCAGAATCCTGCTCTGCTGCCTCGAGGGCTACACAGCTTTCTGTGGATATGGCCTTCTCCTCAATCTGCAGAGGCTGCACAGGTAATTTGGGCTCCAGGCTTAACTTGCAAGTGACCTTCTCTGTTGCTTTTAGGTTGTCCGTGTGACCTTCCTCTAAATCAGAGGTGTCCGACACTGACACTGCATGCATAATATTCCAGCAGTCTTCTTTCTGCACAAGTGCACGCTGCTCTTTCACGCTCAGCGTAAAAGGACTTTCCTTTGGAAGCTGCATTGGCTCCGAGACCGCATGGAGAATGCTCAAAGGCTTGGGCTCTTTTCTGTGTTCAGGTTTGAACCCCGTCACAGAAACATCAAGATATTTGGAGTAATCTGCCGTCAGCTCCCTTTTCTCTTCGGCAACAACAGCATGCATACGGGCCCTTTCCTGTCTCTGGGTCGCCATCTGCTGGTCTGGTTCTTGCGCTGGAAGTAGACCTTCTTTGAATAAAGTAGTCTTTGACTGAACCGACTGAAGATGCAATTTGGCAGCTGCTTCTTTCTCTGGTTGAACTGATTCTGTGGACTCTTTGGAAGAAATATGTGCTAAGTGCTCACAACTGACAGCTGTCTGTTCATACACGGATCCTGTGTGCAAGAGAAGTGGGCCTTTTCTGGATTCAGCGTGCTCTAGTTGCGGTTTCTCATTTGCAAATCTACTTTCGGATGAAAGAGTATCTTGGTCACTGACCACTTGTAAATGAAGCACTTGATCCTCTTCTCTATGAAAGTGCACAGAAACGGCACTGTCTAAACCTACTATTGCTGTTGTTTCATCTGAATGAAGTTCACGCTTTTCACTGATAACGAGGGCAGATTTTAGCATTTGGTCTTTGGAGGGCTGCGCGACTTCCTCATCTGTTTTCTGTATGTCGAAACCACCTTCTTTCAAAAGAGTACATTGGACGGCACTGACAGGTATAAGAACTGGCTCAGGTTGTTCCCTTCCTACAGTACATTCACTGCATTCCAAGGTTGGTGGTAGTGATGAAGAATGAGCCTCTGCAAGTTGCAGATTCTCTGAAGTTATTGTAGACTGTAATATTTTAATTCCTTCTTTTATTCTGAAGGGTTTCTCCTTCTCTGGGAACGGAATGTTCTTACATTCCTCCCCTAAGATTGCCAACTTAGTCTCAATTTGATGACTGCTGATGGCAAGCTTTGGTTCCGGGACCGCATGTATAGTTTCGCCTTCCATGCTAGTGATAGGCTCAGCTTTCACAACAGTAAGAGGTGTCACACTCTCTGAAACGGCTGACATCACTTTTGAGGGCTGTTCCTCAGTCAACTGAAGCTCTAGGACCTCAGGACTTTTGATCCGATCACAGTGCTGCTCTGTTAAGCCCTGGCTCTCTTGAACAGCAGAAGTCATAGCAGCCATGTGGAGCTGTTTCAAAGGTGTTGCCACAGCTGGTTGTGGCGGGGTAGGAACAACAGCTACTCTCTCTTGCGTCTCATGAGACTGTAGAACTGCTGTTTGTTGAGTTATTTGCTCCGTATGTATTGCTGCAGAAGAAACATCTAACTCACATAGAGTACCTACAGGTTCATCTGCTACAATCTGACTATCTTCTGAGCCAGTGGTAAAAACCACCTGGGATCCTTCCTGCAGACTAGCTGTGCTGTACAAGCGAGATTCTGTGACTTTTCCATACACGGACACTTTGTAAGCTTTTGTCTGCTTTCGTTCAAAGACTTTCTCTTGCTTCTGTGATACAGAGACAGTATCAAGGTAGACAATTTGTTCAGCACTGCAAGAAGCTTCTCCTAGCAGGTTGGAGGCCTTACATGAGTAGAGACCACTGTCACTTTGCTGAATGTCCACTATCTTTATGAAGCCAGACCCATCCACATTACTGACCATGCTAAAGTATTTACTGGGCTGAAGATGATAGCTATCTTTGAACCACTCAATACTGGGCAGGGGATCTCCTGCAACCTTGTATTCAAAGACTATGCTGTCTCCAGCTTTGCAGCATTGAGACTCAATTGCTTTGGTGAAATATGGTGGTTGTCCAGAGGGTTCTTTAACTTCCTTTGGGTCTTTCACTTTAACGTGAAGAAAAGAGGTACATGTCGATTTGCCGTGTCTGTTGCTTGCGGTGCAAGAATATTCTCCTTCCAATTCCTTTTTAACGTCGTTTATCACCAGTGTGTGTTCTGTATGCTCTTGGATAAATGTATAAACAGAGGAAGAGGTGATTGTATGACCATTGTGATACCACTGAACAAAAGGTTTGGGAAAACCAGACACAGTCACAGTAAATTTAGCTGTATTTCCAGCACTTATAATTGCTGGGGAGAGTTTGGTTACAAAAACTGGCTTTTCTATTTGCTTCTCTAATGTCTTTGAAAAGACGCCTGATTCTGGCTCGAGTTCAAAGGTTTTGCCCATTTCTTTTATCTGAAGACTTGTTGTGTAAGTGTCCTCTTCAGTAGACACAGCCAAGCTAGAAAAAGCTGAGCACAAAAGAATACATTTTTACGTATTACGACACTTGCGCTGACCACCAAATTTTACAACCTTTTTAAATGGTTTCACATTATTTGTGCACATGTCACTGCAATGTACACTACCGGTCAAAAGTTTGAGAACACCCCATGTTTTCTGTTTGTTTGTATTGAAATTCAAGCGGTTCAGTG
>JBBPCW010000002.1:454871-471057 GCA_037974425.1 Phenacogrammus interruptus
ACTTACAGTTTGTTTAAAATAGAAAGTGACATAAAAATGTGTTTTATCTAAAATAATAAATAATCGTGATTAATAATTGTGATTTCAATATTGATCAAAATAATCGTGATTATCATTTTGGCCATAATCGTGCAGCTCTAGTACAACTATATGGAAATCTGGGCAATGAATACTACACATTTAAGTGAGGAGCAGAAAAACATCAGTATAAACAATCCTGGATGGTCTGTTCCACTGCGGTTTTCGACTTCAATGGACATGAAAAGCAACATGTAAAACACACACTTTAATTTTTTAATATTTATTACCGAGCTCATCATCTGAATCTTTTTGATCCTGTATTTTCATGATTTTTGATGCGAACAGACTCATTCATCCTCTCTCTTAATGCACTTGTGAATCTGTAAAGACTGCGACTGTCTGAAGCTCCGCCCACACTCCAGGCAGTGATGCGGGTTCTCATTAGAGCGAAGGCATCCGTGACGGCGAAGATCAGTCAGTCGGTCAAAGCTCTTCCCGCAGTCCGAGCATCAGTTGGGCTTCCCTCCTGTGTGAATGTGCTGGTGGGTTTTGAGATAAACCTGTCGAGTGAAGCTCTCCCCGCACTGTGAACAGCGATACGGTTTCTCTCCGGTGTGAACGCGCTGGTGGTGTCTGAGATCGCTCTGTCGACTAAAGCGACTCCCACACTCGGAACAGCAGAAGAGCTTCTCTCCGGTGTGAAGGCGCTGGTGGGTTTTGAGAGTACTCAGCTGAGTAAAAGTCCTCCCACAGTCTGAGCAGTAGTACGGTTTGTCTCCTGTGTGAATGCGCTGGTGTTGTCTGAGATGACTCTGTAGAGAAAAGCTCTTCCCGCACTCAGAGCACTGATAGGGTTTCTCTCCGGTGTGAATGCGCCGGTGTTCCAGAAGGTGACCCGAATGTCGGAAACTCTTCCTGCACTCTGAGCACTGGTAGGGTTTCTCTCCGGTGTGAATGCGCCGGTGTTCCAGAAGGTGACCCGAATGTCGGAAACTCTTCCTGCACTCTGAGCACTGGTAGGGTTTCTCTCCTGTGTGAATGCGTTGGTGTGTTTTGAGCGTGATCTTCTGAGTAAAGCTCTTCCAGCACTCTGAGCAGTGGTACAGCTTCTCACCGCTGTGAATCCGCTGGTGTTTTTTGAGATTACTGGCTTGGGTAAAACTCCTCCCACACTCGGGGCAGCGGTGAAGATTCTGCTCGTCTGTATTCATCTTCAATCTCCTGCAAGACGTATTAATGCCGAGAGCAGCAGAGGGTGTTTCCTGGATACCGAACATTCTCCTGGAGGCCAACTTCGCACATCTATTCCAGAATATTGTCCAGATCTTTTATAAATTCCAGTTATCACCGTGATAATTACTGCTGTGTCTGTAAAGGTAATTTTAAAGTGTAGGACGGTGAATACTGAAAGGAATACAAGACTTGCTACAGGATGTCATTCACTTCTGAAAAAGAAAAAGAAGAAAAAACGATCACTCTTGCATTATTTATATCGAGTTAAAATGAGATTTTCATTCTGTGAGCAGTTCACATTTAACCTCACTGGGGCAAACTTGAAAACGTAATTAAACAATATGGAATAGTTGGTTTCTGTAACTCATAGCTTTGTAGAAACAGGTGCATTTAAGAAAGGTATGAAGTTATTTAAGCTATTTGGATCATGCTTACAAAACAATCTGTCATGTTAAGAAGTTAAAGCTCCTGTATTAAAAGACGCTTCAGACTCAAGTGAGTTCTGGACACTGTACACAGACTTTGGACGGTTAATTCGTTAGACCTCTAGATGGCAGAGTCACTCATGTTATGTGTTACTCTATAGGAATATGGCTCTAATGGGAATATATTCAAGTTACTCAGAAAGCATCCACATAATAGTCTCATGTGGGTTGTGCACATTTCACATAGGACACTTCTACAGAATTCTGTCTGTATTGATATGGAATCACACAGAAATCAAAGGCCACCAGGTTCCAGGGCACTTCCTACTGATGATCCTGAGCAGCCTGCACCCACTAGCCTTCATCACCATATTCAACCGCACCTCCAGAGCCCCCCTGTATCTACCAGCCCTTCACAAACACAGTTCCCACCTCCTACTGTAGTAACATTTATTCTCATAACTGCAGTTCAGACACCCTGGAACATCTCAATATATACCTGCACACACAGTCCAGCATGATACAGCATCTACAGCACATCACTTTAAACCCACACTTCTGTGTGGAACTACAATAAACAGGATTTTTATGGACGCTGGAAATAACACAGAAAACAGAAAACAGTGTGCCAGACCCAACTCGTGTTCCAGCAAGAAGTGAAGAACTTTAATCAGTCCAGTGCTCTTCAAAAAGTGAACGTCTCTCCGTGCGTTTGTGTACTGGTCAGATGAAACGCCAGCGTGGAGCTATTCAACAGTTTATTACGTCCATCAGAGCAACTCCTGTTCCTCTCCTCCAGCAACACTGCAGAAGCTCGGAGGCGTGGACTGCTGACCACGGTAGATCTTTTGCTTCTCCACTTCCCTGGTCTTGAAGAACCTCGGCTGAAAGAGTAGCGCCTCCACCTGGACTGCAGGGAAATAATCACAGAACCTAGAGATTTTTTAAAATCTCACCCGTATTCCGACAAGCACCTAGTTTTTGGGCAGCGATTGGTAAACAGCTCAACTATACAGTCATTACAGTCATTGCTTGTAACCATGACAAAGTAGGTCAAACGGAATACAATAATAGTGGAACCTAATAATTGACCTGGAAATTCAGAATCAGAAAACTGTGTTGATTCTGGAGGAAATTGCTTATGTTACGCCTGCACAGTTTAAAATAGAAGGGTAAATAATCTGCAGAAATAAAACTGGGGAAATAGAAGCTAGGCACAGTTAACAAAATGTAATTTGGTCCATTTCTTTGTCACGGGCAGATGCCTTTCAGTGTGGCAGAGAATATCCAGGTAGATAATTGTGGTGAAAATAATTTTTTAGTCTTCGGCATTAATTAATATTAATTTTCAAAAAGCAGCTGATCATTTGTTACTTCAGACAACTCATAAAGTTATGCTACAACCTAGATACAGTACATTTATCCTCTGAAAGGTGTTATTTAAATGAATAAATTTACTGGAATTGAAACAAATACATTGCCTATAATACGGCTAAGGTTTGTTTGAATATAATTACGCTTTTGTGTTAACTGTGATGATTACAGTTTCAGCAACAAATAGATGTGCTGCTTAATCATTTATTTTTCTTTATTTCTTTGAGGGTTGTTTTAATTGCACTTTATTTGTTGCATTTTCACTAATTGTTTATTTTAAACTTATTTTTAATTATTATTGTTTATTTATTGTTTATTTGTATTGTAGTTTGGTGTGAGAATTTTATGTTTTCTTTATTTAAGAAAAAAATATTGTTCTATTGTTAGTTATTATGATAATAAAGTATTTTTATTCATAACTTTGTTCAAATTCTGTCCTGCGTTCCTGGGTTTTAATTATTTAACAATTCAAAGGAATAATCACAAAAACACTTAAAGGACAGACAAATTCATTCAGATTTAGCAATTTGAAGATGCATCCACCTTAATTATTAAAAAGGCTTTTTTTTTTTTAAAGTATCAGTATCAGTATTGGTATCGGCGATACTGGCTCTGTTTTTACTTGGTATCGGATCAATACCAAATTTTGTGGTATAGCACACCACTATTTTGGAGAACCGAAGCTGTAGAAGTAGCGTAGCGCCTCCACCTGGACTGTAGGGGGATAATCACAGATAATCACAGATAATCACAGATAATCTGCATCCCGCGACCTTATCCCATCATTCACTCCCTCCACTCCTCCGAGGAACATCGTCTGGCTCTGCCGTCTCTACACAAACCAGACCAGTCTCATTTTGGTTCCCTGCTGGTGGAATGCGAGGCCTGGGCTCACAAGCGAAGCAGAATCCCTCTCTATCTTCATAAACCTGTTGTCATCGCCACACAATAATCTGTGCAATAGCCTGTTGCTTCTTGTTGAATATTTTCTTACCCGGTTAAATAACTATCACAGAGGATTCCATAATTACTGACAGGAAACAATAGTGATTACCAGACAGTAAGCTGATAGTGATCAACAAACACTTTTCTGATGTTTGTTCAACATTCTAGACCACTGTGGAGAACCAGTCACTGTTTGCTTAATGAAAAGAATTTGCTTTATCACTGTTGTGTTTAAGAAAATTGTTTTTATTAAGCAAACAGTGATTCATTTGTAAACAGTGATAAAAGTGTATTTTCTGGGTTTCTGATAGTCTTTGAGTATAGGAATAAAGTGTTACTATTGTAGTTCAGTTAAGATTTAAGAACTGCAGTGGGCTGACCTGTAGTGGTATTATGGTGTTATACATAAATGGAAACATATAGCTGTGTCCGAAAAGTGCACTCGTTCACTCTGTAGGCCACAGTAAAAGAAATCCTTAGTGCATGATGGTATGTGTGTATTCATATAGTGTACAGTGTTTGGTGATTTTGTAGTGCACTGGCTAGTGGGTGAAACTGACGGCTGGAAATTTCAAACACCATTGCAAAATGGCTGATTCACTACATAGTGCCCTACAGTTAGGGTTGGTCGGCGGCCGGTAGAGGTCGCTGCTTTTTTGTTTTGTATGGGTCAGGTTTCTGTGGGGTTTTGGGGCTTTTATTTTGATGTTTCTGGTTTCTGCTTATGTCATGTGTCTGTTCTCAGCTGTCTTCAGTTTGGTTGTTCCTTAGTTCCCAGCTGCCTTGTGTTTCCCCTTGTTATGTTCTGTATTTAAGTCTGTGTATGTCAGTTTACCCCTATCTGTCCATCACCGCTTTAGAGCACCTCGGTTCCCTGTATGTTTTTCATGTTCCAAGTAATCCTGGAGGCCCATGAGCTTGTTTATGTTCCTGTTCTGGTTTGGTTTAATAAAGTCACGTTCTGCATGGATCACCGCGTTTCTGCCTGTTCCATTCTCCGAGGAAGCTCCGGGTTTGGGCTTCACGGCCCAACCCGCGACACCTACATAGTGAACGAGTGCACTTTTTGGTCACAGCTTATGAATACTCCTTCTGATGTCTTTGCCCTATTGATATCAGCCTAGAGGAAATGTGACTGCAATGAAATATAGATATGTCTATACAGATCGAGAGTCAGACAGATTTCAGTGCTGAAACATGCTTTATTGAATCAATAATAATACTCAAGGAGGTTGCATTTATAAATAATACTACAGAACTAAATCAAATCAAACCAAAGTGTAGGGCCTGTAGTTAATGCATTCATTTGCTTCTTTACACAGTAGATGTTGTTACTGTGGTACACTTGTTTGCCCAAACACGGTTAAGGTGAATTCTACAGCTAGCACACAAACACACAATGCAACAGAGCAAGCCTCCAAGAGGAAGCTCTGCTTCTGCAAGGAAGCACCAGATAGACTTTCCATATTGGCCAGGTGATGTTAACTTTGAAAGTGCATTCAAGCAGTCCCTTGACAGAAACAGAGCACATTTAACATTTTAGCTCATAACGTGCAGGCCGCTCGCACTTTGAGCATGTCATTAAAATGGTGGTATGACATAGTCAGTCTGAACACAAGGCCTAGTCATGCTGCTTACATGAGGGTAAGTGTAAACAGCATTCAAGGTCTTATGGTCAAGTTACAAATTCATATGAGTATGGTAATATCGCTGCATGTGTATACATACAGTGTATAACTTCGTCTCTCAGGTAAAACTTCAACAGGGAGCCTCTCTACCTGTTGAGGCAATCTTAAGACTTCAACTTTTTGTTGAGGCACAAAGTTTAGTTTCAGGTTTAACAGGGTATTCGTTCCACGAGAAACTTTCTCCTGATAAACAAGTAGTTCCATTTGTTTCAGTTAATATTGTCATAAATAACAATTCATACATTTCCCATAACCGTTAAGTTCGGCTATATACATTATGTACATGTCACAGAAAAATGGATCAAAAATCCTAGTCATAATTATCCAATATAGCACATTTTATAACAACTTTAGACTTTAGTCTAGTTTGGCATAAATTAACGTCAAGTTTGGTATAAAAATAGATATATTTACAGGAACAGATATCCAGGCATTATCTTATTTGCTCAGTCAATACACAAAAAGGCACTTAATCACGAAACGGGGATTTTATCTTTGTTAATTTTATAGCGACCGAATGCTGATGGTGACCGTTGCTGTGTCAGATCCATGCTCATTGGAAAGTTTGAGGGTGTAGACCCCCGCATCACTCTCTTTTACACCAGCGATGATGAGTGTGGTCAAGTCCTCGGTGGTCTCAATGTGGAACCTTCCACTCTCCTCAGCAGTTGGTAGTATCTTTCCAGCCCGGGACCACTCAATGTGAGGTATCGGCTCGCCCAAGAAAGCACAAGCTACAGTCAAAACCTTTCCTGCTTCAATGCTGATATCTTCAGGAAGGGCTTCGATACTTGGCGCCAAACCTTTAAAGCAGAAATACATTCAAGAGGTTTCTCTTCTGCAGTATAAATAATCTATTTAACAAAATAAATGTTTTAGAAATGCTAATACAGTGAATATCTTAGTGAAGGGACTGACCTTGACCACTGTGCAAAGCGGCTCTTATTGAAGTTCCCTCAGCATGTGAATGACTTGACATTACACTGCTTGAGCTCATAGCATACACTGATTCAGAAGTAACGGAGGACATGCTAGACATAGACATCGTTTCGCATTTCATTTCTGCCATGGTGGAACTGCTGAAGGATGTTTCTTGCATTGTACTCTCCATGTGGATGGATTTTGAGGAGAAACTTTCATGCATGCTGCTCAAAGTGGTACTCTCCCTCAGAAGCATTTCAGCCGATGACGCAGATTCTGTAAGATTAACGAGCATGAAATGAGTATTAGCACGGTTATACATGGGTCATTAGGAAAATACTTCATATTTACATAAAAAGAGATGTACCTTTTATAGCCATACTTGTAGACATGAAAGCTGTTATTTTGGTGTAGATGGATTGGAACACCTGGCCAGTGAAGGAGAACGATGTTCTTGAGGATGCTCCACTCTCTGCAATTATTTCACAGGAATATTCACCCTGGTCGCTTTCAGATGCATCCGATATATAAAGACAGCAAGTGCCATCAGCAGATGTTTGTATCTGATAGTGACTGCTCTGGCTCAACTTCTGACTGCCTTTGTACCACACAACCTCCCTCACAGAGCTCTCAGCGACACAGATCATCTTCACCTTGTCTTCAGAAGCCTCGGCTTTAAGTTGCTGGAGGATCTTTGGAGCTGCTTCCTTTGAGGGAGTTGGTGATTTCAGTGTAAGTGGGGATTTAACCCTTTTGGGAGACATTATTGGCTCAGGAGACTTGGCTGTTTGTGGGGACTTGACCCTTTGAGGAGAGGCGGTAGGCTCGGGGGACTTAATGCCGCCTGGTGATTTAATCCGTAGAGGAGAACTGGCTGGTTCTGGAGATTTAATGCCTGTTGGAGATTTAACTCTCAGAGGTGAGGTTATTGGCTCTGGAGACTTGACCCGAGGTGGAGATTTCACTCCTGTAGGAGATGCTATTGGTTCAGGAGACTTTAGGCCAGTAGGAGATTTAACTCTCAGTGGGGATGTAATTGGTTCAGGGGACTTTACTGGGGGTGGAGACTTGACCCTAAAAGGGGATTTGACACCCTCAGGTGATTTAGTCTGAGGTTCAGGGGATTTGACACTAGTGGGTTCTGGTGATTTGACACTAGTGGGTTCTGGTGATTTGACACTAGTGGGCTCTGGTGATTTGACACCAGTGGGTTCTGGTGATTTCACTGAAGGCTCTGGAGACTTAAGCGATGGCACTGGTGAAGTAACAGGAGGTACAGGAGATTTTACTAAGGGTTCTGGTGATGTCACAGCAGGTGTTGATTTCCCTGAAGGCTCTGGCGATTTTACTGCTGGTTCAGGAGATTTAACTTGTGGAGAAGGTGCAATAACCTCCTCTTTCGGTGCTGGTTTTGAAATGGTCAAGGTAAATTTAGCCTCTTGTCTTCCCTCTGAATTTTCCACCACTACAGTGTAGCTTCCCTCATCCGAATACTCTACAGCAGATATCTCCAGAGTAGATTTGTACTGTGTTGTTGTCACCTGCACACGATGGGAAGTAACAACACTACGTCCCTCATGCAACCATGTGACACTTGGTGCTGGTTCCCCATCAATATCACAGGTAAATCTTGCTGATTCTCCCACAGACACTGTTAGAGATTGTGGTTTGGTGAGTATCTTGGCTGCCAGAGTGGCTTTGGTTTTCTTAGCAGTTACCTCCGCTGTAGCTGTAGACTCAACTGTTTTTACTTTAGTTGCAGATGAGGCATATCGTTCCAGGGATGAATATGAACTTGATGAAAGGTATTCTGTAGATGCATGCCTGATAGGTGAAGATGCAATCCTTTCAGACTCATATCTTTCAAAAGCAGAAACTTCACGTCTCTCTGTGAATTTTGTCTTTGTCTCTTTGATCTCCAAGTGTGTCCTTGAAGCAGAAGAGGACCTTACTGATGTTGTATGGTAATGTTCAGTCTTCGTAATATCAGGTACAAATGGTGCTGGAACTTCGTCATCTTTGCGTCTTGAAGAATATGTGGTAAATGCCCCTCCTGAGACATCAAGGGTTCCATAATCTGAGGTTTCTCCCTTTGAGTTTGTGCAGACAACACGGTATGTACCAGTATCTTCTGTCTGACAGCTATTAATGTGGAGAGTCAGAACACCGCTCATGTTTGTAAAGCGATATTTGCTGCTTTCCTGAATCTGCTGTCCATTATGCAACCACTGGATCTCAGCTTCTGGCTTGGATTGGACATTCAGTGTGAATTTGGTGTCCTGGCCACATGGTACACGATGTGAGCGCATTCTAACTGTGATGCGCGGGGCATGGTCAAGACTGAAGGGCTGCTGTGTCACAACCTGATACGTGCGCTCGGACTTCAGAGCTGCTTTTCTCGCTTCATATCGAGACATGATGTCAAATCTTGCAGATCTTTCAAACCTAGAAGAGGACCTTGAAGACCTTCGCTCGGGAGAGACAGGACTAGGAGAGCGTGGACGTGTCCTCTCAGGAGTGGGAGACCTCCTCTCAATAGTCTCACCTTCAACCTCCACTGCCACTCGTGCACGAGATGGTCTGATCAATTCAGAGACAGGACGCATCAGTTCAATATAAGTTGGAGACAGAGATCTCCTCCTTCTCATGAAGTGTGAAATGGGAGGTGGTGAACCCCGAGGTTTTTCTGCCACCGCTGCGTATTTCGTCTCCTCTACGTGTTTAACCTCAGTTTTCTGGACAACCCTAGGCGACGGGTGACGCAGTGCAGATAATTCAAAGCGTACAGGACTAGCACTTAGAGGGGAAGCAGAAAAGCCAAGTTCAAGCTCTTCCTCCAGCTCTAGTCTCTCCTCATCTGCTCTTCTCTTTGCCTTGTAGTCCACTAGAACTTCTTCATCTGAAAGATCACCCAGCGAACGCCTCCTCTGTCTGAAAGAGACTTCTGACACTGGAGATGGTGAACGCCTTGCTGGTCTTACAGTTTCCAGATCATCGAGGGTAAGCTTTGGAATGCGCCACCTTGGCCTGTACTGATCAGTGATTCTGGGAAGAGGCATGACGTAGAATTGTTCCCATCTGGAAAGACGGATGCGTTTCTGTCTCCTCTGTACGACTCTCTCCATGCGCTCAGGAATCTCATACTGGTCACGGAGTTTCTTATACCACTTCATGTCGGATAAAGGCACAAAATGCCTAATACCCATGTCCTCTTCAAGAACAGTTGGATCATGTACACGGGACTCCGGAATTTCGTAAGGCATCCTGATCTTCTTGCTCTCCTCTTTAATTTTCTTGATTTCTTGATCTTCTTTTTCAGAAATATCAAACTCACCCTGCACATTCTTGGTGCTTACTGCAGGCTTATACAATTCAGCAGCTCTATTCAATGCCTCTTGTGCCACAGGATTAAGTGTAATCACTTCTGCTGTGGAGAACTCCTGTGCCATTTTCAGTGTCTTTTCTATTTGATTCTGTACATGTTTCCGCTTTTCTTCCTCACTCTTGAACTCCCTCCTGCTGTAAGTTATGCGTTCAACCTTGAGTGTAGCTTGACAGCTTGCTGAGCCTGCTACGTTTGTTGCAGTGACCCTGTAAGTGCCAGAGTCCTCAATGAGTGATTCTCTTATATAGAGAATATGATGCCCCACTGCTTCTTGGACAACCTCAACTTGTGGTCTGCATTCAAGAAGCTTGCCATCTTTTTCCCATTTCAGTGTTGGTGGAGGAGTTCCTGACACTCTCAAATCAAAGTGGACACTTTGTCCCTCAACACAGTCGATATTCGCCAAGAGGCGTTTGAACATTGGTCTCATCGTGTCTTCAGCGACAGGGTGAGGTGCTACTGTGAGGCGTGCCTTACAGCTGTCTTCACCAAACTTGTTGTTGGCTACAACAGTGTACTCTCCATCATCCTCGAGCTCCACGCTGTGAATCATTAGCTGGTAAAGACCCTTGTCACTTGTAAATGTGTATTTCTTGGGATCAGGCTTGATTCTGTGTCCTGCTTTCAGCCAGGTTACTTGTGGCTCAGGATGGACTGTTATAGTTACACCAAAGCGTACATCCTCACCGATGTATGCCGAGCGGTTATACAGCGGAAGAGTAAACTCCGGAGGCCTCTGAAGAAGTTTTGTTTTATCGATCTTACGCCTTGGTTTCTTAAGTGAACGTCCCAGGAAATACTCACTGTAAGACCTTACACTCTCAACAAAGAGCTCTGCGTAGGCAATGTCCTCCCGGTCTTCACTGACAATTTTGCATTTGTAGAGTCCGTCATCACTCTCCTCAATGTCTTTGACATAAATGCTTGCAATTCCATTGGCAAAGCTGATTTCATACTTGTGACTGGCTGTCAATTTACGAGAGCCAAAGTACCAGGTTGCTTCCGTGGTCTTGTCATAGTTTTGAATGTTGCATACAAATCGAACATGTCCACCTTCTTCTGCAGATCCATGCATAACTGGACCTGCTCTCAGGCCTTGTTCTGGGTGTCCAATTTTAACTCTACCAAATGAAACATTCTTCTGGTTTCTGTATCCGCCACCATAGGCAACACGAGCTGCTGATACAACAGTGCTCCACTCCTTCTTGACTAACGACTGGTAGTATCGTCTGTGCCTCAGGGTCTTTATTGCCTTAGAACGGACGTTTTCTATTTTCATCTTAAGCCAAGGATGTTCCAAAGCCTCGTCTGCAGTCATACGAAGTTTACCTTCTTTAATTAGTAGCCTGTCAATAAAGTCCATGCCCTCAAGACTTGTCTCTTTGAAGGCTTCCCTGTCGAATACATATTCAGCATTCGAGATATGCTCAATCATCTTTTGCGTTGATTCAGCTGCAAATGGATTGAGGCCACCAAGGAGCACATATGCAAGTACACCAACTGACCACATGTCAGTTGCAGTGCTAACAAAATCACTGTTGTGGATCTCTGGAGCGCAGTACTCAGGGGAAGTGAACTGAATTCTGATATTTTCTCCAGGTGTCAATAGCCTAGCCTGGCCCATTTCAATGATCTTGATTGTGCTGCTCTTTCTTGAGGCATAGACAATGTTATCAGGTCTTATGTCAAAATGACCATAGTTGAGGCCATGCATGAACTTGAGAGCCTGACAAACTTGCCTCATGTAGCGGACAATTTCCTGTTCCGTTAGGTCAAAGTTGGTTCCAAGACGCTCAAAGATGTCCATGCCAGACATGAATTCATAGATCAGAACATATTCCTCTAAGCTATCAAAGGACTCATGTAAATACAACAAATTCTTATGTCTGGCAATATTAAGTGTCTCAATTTCTCTTGCAACCAGCTCTCTATCAGCACCTTTCACCTTAACTATCTTAGCAAGGAATGTCTTCTTAGAGCTGATTTCAACGCAGCGATGAACAATTCCAAAGTGTCCACACCGTGCGAGTTCCTCTGAGATGTTATAAAGAGAAGGAACATTTTTCACTTTAGAATGAGGTGCCTCTTCCTTTGTAACTTCTCTTGTTTCATCCACTTCATCATCATAATTTCGAATGGCAAATTTATCTTCTCTTGGTGTCACAGGTTCAGTTGGCATAGATGGTTCACTGAGACCAAATCTGTTTTCAGCAATGACGCGGAACTGATATTTGGTCTTTCCGAACAAACTCATGAGAGTATGTTGTGGCTCAGAGGACTGGCCAACACGGATCCACCTATCTCCAGAGACTGGGCACTTCTCTACAATGTAGCTGATGATGTCGCTGCCACCATCGTTTGGAGGAGTCCATGTGAGTGTGATGGTATCTCTACCAATGTCGCTAACTTTAACATCCTTAGGTCGGTCAGGTACATCAGCAACATCGAGTTCAATTGTTTGCTTATCAACACCAAATCGGTTCTTGGCACAAATGATATAGTAACCAGTATCCTTCCTTTGAACTCCTTTTAGGAACACAAGGGATGTGAAGGATCTGGTAACAATTACTTGATGTCGTGCGGTATTATTAAGTATCTCTTGGCCCTTCTGCCATGTGATTGCAGGATCTGGTTTACCACTGATTGGAATCTTGATAGTAACCACTTCACCACAGACAGCATGAACAGCTCCCATGCCTTGGAGATGTAATGGTAAGTAAATCTTGGCAGGAACTAGAAAAGAAGGGAAAAACCACAGCTGATGTAAACAACAAAAACATACTTTGTACAATGACTTTGGTATCAACATACAAACGAATCATTTTCTAAAGAATAACAGATAGTAACATAGAGAAAACGAACCTTCAACATCGAGGGTTACGGTTGTAGAGATTGATCCTTCTTGATTAGTGGCTCGAATCTGGTAAACAGCCACATCCTGTTCATCAGCATTACTAATAACAAGTTGGTAGTAGCCTCCTTTGAATTCCTGGACCTTGATTTTCTCTCCATCTGGCAAAATTTCCTTGCCACCCTTGTACCATTTAATTGCTGGCTTGGGATGGCCAACAACCTTTGTAACAAATGTTGCGTTGGCTTTATATTTGACGCACATGTCTCTGATTTCTTCTTTGAAGAATGGAGCTCGAGGTGCTGTGTCAGACTTTGGAATGGTTGGTTCTGAAATTTCGCTCCATTCACTCTCACCACCAATGTTCTCACATTTGACACGGAATTCATACTCAAAGCCTTCGATCAGGCCTTTAACCGTATAATGTGTCTCGTGAATTTCCTCAGTTGTGACAGCAATCCATTTGTTCTGTTTCTTCTCTCTTTTCTCAAGATAGTAATTCTTAATCTTGGCACCTCCATCGCTGGCTGGGGGCTTCCATGTCAGAACACAAGAATCCTTTGTGACAGAAGTAACAACCAGCTGTTGTGGGATTCCAGGTTTTTCTGCAAAATATCATGAAGAAAATACATTCAAAACTAGGTACATCGCTCATTGTGTTTTTTTTCCAGGATTTTATAACATTCATACTCATATGTGCAACCAGAATTAAAAACTTTACTATAATATTTACCAAATGGACTCTTGATAATGAGAACAGCAGGAATCTCCAAGGACTCGCTAATGCCATATTGATTCTGTGCAGAAACACGGAAGTAGTAACCAGCACTCTCAATCAGATTTGGAACGCGGCATGTGGTTCCTGACACAGCCGATGACACAAGATGCCATTGCTCGCCCTCCTTTGCCTCACGTTTTTCTACAATGTAGTTTGTGATCATTGAGCCGCCATCATCCTTAGGTGGTTTCCAGCTAATTATCACAGAGTTCTTCAGGAGAGCATCAACAACAATTGGCCCCTCAGGAATCAGAGGTTTATCTGGAAAGAGAATAATAATGGAGTTGAGCCTCAATACACCACGTATCTAATCGAAAATGTACCATTCGGCAACATATATTTCAACATAGTTTAGTTTAAATTTACCTTGGATTTCAACACGAAGCACCGTATCGACTGTGCCGAATTTGTTGCTCATCTGCACTTTGTACCTGCCAGCATTGGTCTTGCGCTGCACATTTCTGACAACCAGATGAGTGTAGTTCTCAGTATTTTCAATAATAACATTCTCGGATGGGTTCAGAGGTTTCTTGCCATAGAACCACATGATTTGTGGGATAGGACGACCGATGTAGACAACATGAAGGCGAAGACTCGTTCCACACCCTGCGTAGTATTTCTCCTTCAGTGGGAAACCAGGATGGAACTGAGGTGCTGCGTGCAAGAAGAGCTTGCCACTGGTTTCAATCTCACCGGCGTCATTGATGGCTCTGCAAATGTACAGACCTTCATCTTCCTGTTCATCAGTCAACACTGTTAGGGAATGGTTTCGACCATCGGAGCTCATCTTATATTTACGGCTCTGGATCAGTTCTTTTCCGTATCTGTACCACTTGATTTCAGGAAGAGGCCTTCCAATAATCTGGCATGCCAATGTTCCAGATTCTCCCAGTTTAGTTGTTGTATCTTTCATCTCTTCCTTCAGGCTCGGAGCCTCTCCGACTGTAAAAGTGACAAAACGTCAGTGACATTGCATAATCACATTTCTCTGTGTCTAGTAAAATATACAGCCTCTCTCATCCACTTACCACTCAGTTTTGTTTTGATGCCCATTGCAGTTCTTCGGGGTCTGCTCAGTCCAGTTTCGTTTTCAGCCAACACTCTAAATTCATATTCTGTTGCCTCCATTAGACCTCCCATGGTGAACTGCCTGTCCTTTGAACGTTCCTTGTTGCATTTTTTCCAGGCACTTTCACCTGCCTGCCTGAATTCTATCCAGTATCCCAGAATTTCTTTACCACCGTCAGATTCGGGGCGCAGCCAGTGAATGGTGATGCAATCCTTGGTAATGGAGATGATGTCGATTTCTCCTGGTTGACTTGGTTTATCTGTTAAAGTGAGGGAATTAATTAGATAAGAATTTTGACTCTTTAAAAAGAAACTTGAGGAGACGGGCTTTCACTGGCTGAGCAAACTCACCGAATGGATCTTTGCACACAACTGCTTCAGATACAGGTCCTGCCTCACTTTGGCCAATGTCGTTCTGAGCAATCACACGGAACTGATACTCTGCATCTGGGATGAGACCAGTGAGGGTGTACATGGTTGTGGTGATGTGAGTCTTGTTGTGACGCACCCACTTCTCAGTGGACATCTCTCTTCTCTCAACATAGTATCCAGTGACACGAGAGCCACCGTCATCCTTTGGCCTTGACCAAGAGAGACCAACAGTGGTCTTTGTGACATCCATGATTTCTGGAGGGAAGCTGGGAGGCTCTGGTGGACCTTTTCACAAAGAGAACCCATACAAAAGAGGTCATTTACGATGTTGTGATGAAGGTAATTTTTGTCATTAAAATGTAAAGGTACTTACAGAGAGCAGTTTTTGGTGTAACAGCTTCGTCTGATTTTAAGGATCGACTAATTCCAAACTGGTTCTCGGCTGTAACTTTGAAGTGGTACTCCACATTTTCCTTCAAGCCTTTGACCACCAGTGAAGTGTCAACCACATGAGAGTCCACGGTGTACCAGGCTGCCTTCGGTACCTCACGTCTTTCCACAATGTAGCCCAGGATATCAGAGCCGCCGTCATCCGAAGGTGGTCTCCAGCTCACTCTCACAGAACGAGCTTGAATATCATCGAATTCCAACGGGCCTTCGGGTGGATCTGGGCGTCCGATAACTTTAACTTTGATGTACACTGCTTTCTTTCCACATTTGTTCTCCAATATAAGATCATAGGTGCCAGTGTCCTCTCTATCAGCTTCTTTGACGATCAGCTCTGTGCGCTCCTCGCTGGTGGCAATCATGGCTCTGTGAGAAATATCACGGCCTTCCTTCGTCCACTTACAGGTTGGGTATGGTTTTCCCTTAATCGGAATAGACAGCCTGATGACGCCGCCCTGTCTGACAATATAGCCCTCCTGGAACGTCGTGTCCAGCTCATAATCAGGATATTCTGAAACAGCAATGCATTATGTTAGAGTATGTAGTCAGAATTAAGAATCATACACTTCCGGTCAAAAGTTTGAGAACACCATGTTTTCTATTTGTTTGTATTGAAACTCAAGCGGTTCAGTGTCTCAATGTTCATTCGGCAGAAAGTTCTTCCCAACTCTGCAGCAG
>JBBPCW010000002.1:471157-512101 GCA_037974425.1 Phenacogrammus interruptus
GACCTGAACTGTTTGAATTTCGATTAAATAAAGCTTGAAACATTGGGGTGTTCTAAAACTTTTGACCGGTAGTGTATTTAAAGATCATAGTAGCTTTTCTTTCTTACCAAGCATTTCTGTAACCTTGACCACTCCTGGGATCTCAGCCGGTTCTCCAGCTCCACCAGCATTGCATGCCATGACACGGAATTTGTACTCTGCACCCTGTGGCATATGTGTCAATGTGTATTCACAAATCTTAGTTGGTGTAGTGTTGCATTTGGTCCATTCAACCTGGTCAACCTTCTGCATCTCAATCAGATAACCAGTAATGTCGGCTCCTCCCACTTCCTCTGGGGGAGACCATGCCAGTGACACAGAGGTCCTGGTGGTATCTGTGACTTTTGGGTTCAACGGTATGCCAGGAGGTTCTGTTTGAGTAGAAACAGGAAAGGTTAGCTCATGATTTATTTTCAAATGTTAGTTTATAATCCTCGTTATTATTTTATACATACCGATAGGATCCATTGCAATCACTGGTTTAGAGCTCAGGCTTGGTTTGCCAGTGCCTCTAGAGTTGATGGCTGTAACTCTGTACTCATACTCAAGACCTTCAATAAGTCCTGTAGATCTGTATCTTGTCATTGTCACTGGATTTTTATTGATGCTAACCCATCTGTTAGATGCAGCTTCTTTACGCTCAATGATGTAACCAGCCACTGAAGAGCCGCCGTCATCCTCTGGTGGTCTCCAAGTTATTGTCATGCCTTCATGAGACACGTCCAATATTTCAGGGATGCTTGGAGAGCTAGGAACAGCTGTAAAGGAACAGGAGATGAATCAGTTGTACCCTACTGTATTAAACATATCTAAGATGGTCTATAATATTACATTAGAAACTTACTCTTTGCACTCCTGCACTCAACAACTTCACACTGAAGGAATGCACCGATGCCAAATCGGTTGGTTGCAGCCACACGGAACACGTACTCGGTTCCTTCAGTCAGTCTTGAAAATTTGAATGTGGGTCTTGTGACAGACTCAGAAACAGGCAGCCAGCCTGGGCGATGAGCATCGCGCTGCTCAACAACATAGCCACTGATATTGGCTCCTCCATCCTTCTCTGGTGGATCCCAGCTACATGTGACAGATGAGGCATCGACTTCATCTATTCTCATAGGTCCAACAGGTACGCCGGGTTTATCTACAAGGGAAATATGTCGGCCATTGTCAGTTACGTTTAAAACCTCTACACAGTGATACACAAACTTTCAGAATGAAGTGATACAATTTTTTCTTACCAAGAATGATGACTTTAATGATTTCAGTGACTATTCCTACAACGTTTTTGACTTCGAGAGTGTAGTCACCAGTGTCATCGATTGTGGTTTCACGAACCGTCAGTTTAGTGTATTTGGCAGTTGTTTCAATCTTGATGCGGTCAAGCTTGTCCTTCATCTTGACGCCACCAAAGAACCATGAGCAAATCGGTGCAGGTCTTCCTTTAATGGGAATGTTGAGCACGATTGGCTTACCAGCAGGAACATTGACGATCTTTTGAGGAATGCCAAGCAGGTCAATCTTTGGCTTATCTGTGGAAAGAAAAATGGCACAAAGACACAGAAATACACATTAGTTTAACATAACATACAATGCGTGATTATTTGATGCTCACTGAACTCTTGAAACGTTGCCTAAATGTGGTTTACCTCTCTGTTCTTGAATAGTTATAGGGGTCATCAGGTCTCTGGGCTCACTGAGGCCTCGGCTGTTCTCAGCTCTGATTCTGAACAGATACTGCTCGTTCTCATTCAGAGAGGCTACGGTGTGCTGCAACACTGACGCTCTCACATTTGCAACACTCATCCACCGGTCAGTTCCTGTCTTGCAGGCTTCAATAACATAACCAGTCAGTCTGCTGCCGCCATCATAAAGTGGTTTCTCCCATCCAAGAATAACAGTGGACTTTGTAATATCGATGACTTGCAAATCCTGAGGAACGGATGGAATGTCGCATACCAGTACAGAATCACTGATTTCACAAGGTTCTCCAATTCCATATATGTTCTCGGGCAACACTCTAAAGAAATAGCGTGTTCCTTCCTCTAATCCAGTGATTCTGTACAGTGTCTTCTTGCATTCTGTTGTCACTGTTTTGTAGGATTTCATTGATGCTTCACGTTTCTCAATAACGTAATTGTTGATTGGTGCCCCTCCATCAACAGTAGGCACATCCCATGTAATGACAACAGATTCTTTTGTGTAATCCTTGACGTAGACCGCACCGCAGGGTCCAGGAGAATCTGTAATACAGATTAATTGTGCACAGATGTTTATTTTCACATTCCACATATGGTGGTCAAATGTTTTGCAGAACTACATTCTTATCCACATTTTCATAGTGTAAAGCCTAAACATGCGGCCAAATCTGTTCCCAGAACACTTCAATTCCATTTAAAACTCAGTTTAATCTATTACCCCTAAAGAAAAGGTAAAGGTAAACCTGTGTTCGCCTCTTTTCATGCAGGGCTTTAAGGAGGACAAAACGGAAAACAAGAGAAACACTGAAACGCTCCATGGGGGAGATTCTGGTCTGCAGCTGCCACAGACGATTCAAAGGGCAGCAGCAAGAAGAAATAAATCATCAGATTAAATTAGCCTTAGCATTAGCAGCATGCCAAAACAAAGAGTCGTACACAAAAGAAACACTGAAATAACTCTCTCAACCCATATGTTTAGACAGAGCACAGCTTACTAATACTAAATACACTGAGATAACTGTTGAAAATTGGTGAAAAATACAAAACTACTAAATAATACTAAAATACTAAGGCAAGACACTGTGCCTTATATAATCAAATTGGCTACTTTCAAACCTCCCGCCTCTAAGTACAGCAGTATTTTACCATTTCAAGGCGCACTTTCTTTATATATATATATATATATATATATATATATCAGAATCAGAATCGCGTTTATTGGCCAATTATGTGAGCGAACACATACAAGGAATTTGATTCCGGTAGATGGTGTCTCTCAAGTACAACACAGCAAAAAACAACAATAATAGTTATAAGATACAATAAACAATAAAAAGTGATGTGGTCTGAGTGACCAAACACGCAGAAAATAAACAAAAACAAAGAAAGTACTAGAGAGCGCAGTACCGAGGCTGCCATCCGCAGCGCCATTATATTTTATATGGAAATGTTCTCAGAAAAAAATCAGTGTAAAAAGGTGTGTTCCAAAACTCAATATTTCTTACCATAGATCTTCACAAGAATAGTTATTGTCTTCTTGCCAGATGGATTTTCAGCTTCAATTGTATATTTTCCAGCATCATAGCGGTGTACCTTCTCCACTGTTAAAGATGTAGTGCTTTCTGATGTGTCAATAAAGCCGCGGGACTGAAGGTCAATGCCAGTCTTTCTCCAGGTGATAACTGGTGGCGGTCTTCCGAATATAGTTGCACTCAGGTGCAAAGTCCAGCCTGATCTCAGGCACACAGTCTTCCTCAGTTCTTCAGGTAGTTCAAGATCAGGCATTTCTGCGAAAAGTACATTTTAAATGATCTTAGTATTTTTGGTATTTACGATTAGTTTCCAAGTCACTGTTTAACTGCTAGAATAAATTAACTTGACTCTAGAGACTCCCAGAAACCTGACTGTGTTTATTGTGCACCTATAGAGGCATAGTGTCTTAAAGCTAGTACTTAAAAATAGGCAAGAACTGGTTACCAAAGACTTACCGATTCTTTCAGAAGGTGCCGTTTCCACGCTTCCTTCACTGAACTCTCCAGTGCCCAGTGCATTCACTCCAGCCACTCTGAATCTATACTTCTTGGTGCTTGTCAGACCAGCTGCCGTATACACATTAGTTGTCAGGATCTTCTGGGAAGCTCTATACCATTGTTCCGTTCCTTCCTCTAGAATCTCAACAACATAACCTGTGACATCTGAACCACCATCATACATAGGCCTGGTCCATGTCAGAGTAATGCTGTGTTTGGTAGTATCTGTTATACGAGGAGTGGACGGAGGAGCTGGGGTATCTGTAATAAGAAAACAGAGAAATCTGTGAAATCTGAAAGTCTAACGAAGGTAAGTTTATGACAGTATTAGCTGTTATTTTTAATAGTAAGTTAGTTATATGACAGATATCAGTGCTTAGATAGTAAACAGTCACTCACATGTTGGGTCCCTGCAGAGAACATAGTCAGACGCGTCGCTTGGTAAGCTTGTGCCAGCTGTGTTGACCGCAGTGACACGGAACTGGTATTCGCTACCCTCTAAGAGACCGGTGATCTTGAGTCTTGTGTCATAGATGGTGAACGTTTTGTTTACTCGCGTCCATCTCGTGCTGCTCGTCTCACGTTTGTCCACAATATAGTTATTGATTTCACTTCCACCGTCACTCTCCGGCTTCAGCCACTCAATAATGACGTGTTGCTTGCCGACAGCAGTTATTTCCGGAGCTCCAGGAGGTGTCGGGACAGCTAAAATGCACAAAGCAGGCATTATAATAATGTATTATTATTATATTATAATAATTGTTACCAAAGCTGTGTGATGGCTGTGAATTATGTACAGTACTTACTATATGCATTTCTTGCAATCACTGGCTCAGACTCCAGCGGTACACCGGCTCCGTATTTGTTGACTCCTCTGACTCGGAAGATATACTCATTGTTCTTGATTAGTTTGGTACTGACGCATGACAGAGTCTTACATTCAGTTTCCATTATAACCCAGTTAAGTCTACTGGTCTCACGCCTGTCAACAATGTAGTGCGTGACAGTAGCTCCTCCATCCTCATGTGGGATCTTCCAAGAAACCGTGCATTTTTCCTCGGTGACCCTGCTGATCGTGATTGCGCCATCTGGAGGCCCAGGTGTGTCTGTAAACAAAGCAGTAGTAGAAGAGTTAGAAGCTTTTCTAAACCTCTAATATGTTAATCTGAGTGAGATCTGAGTAACAGTTGTATTCTTACCGAGAACTTTAACGATAACAGCTGCTGTCTTGGTTCCACTGGCATTCTTAACAGTCAAGATATATTTTCCTGTGTCGTTCCTGCTGCATGACTTAATGATCGCCATTGCTCTTGTGCTAGTGTACGTCAGTGAGTACTTGTCACCAGTCTCCAGCTCCTTCTCACCCTTGGACCAGGAGACTTTGGGTTCAGGTTTACCCCCAACTGCAGCATCTAGGACCAGGTCTGACCCAGCCCTAATAGTGACTGTCTCACCAACAAGTTTGCTGTCTAACTCGGCCTTTGGTGGTGCTGGAAGAGATACATAATGAAGATTAGAGCAACAGACTTGAATTTTTTGCTATGGAAATATATTTGAATGGATGTATTATGTCTTACTGTATTCATCTTTGCATGTGATGGGCCCTGTTGTGTCAGATGACATGCTGTGAACTCCAGCAGCATTTCTGGCAATGACACGGAATTCATACACCGCTCCTTCCTCCAGCGATGTTATCGTGAAGAAGTTGTCTGTGATTGTAGTGTAGTTGCATTTCAACCAGCGAGACTCATCGTCATCGGTTGATGCTCTGCGTTCAACTACATATCCCACGATCTTGCTGCCACCGTCATTGAACGGTACAGACCATTTAATAGAAACGGAGGATCGCGTGATGTCATAAACCTCAGGTTTTCCTGGTGGGTCTGAAAAACGAATATTCTCTTTAAGTCTAATAACTGATTAGCACAGTAATAAGCACAAAAATCTGAAAACAGTTAGCATTATTTCAGCAAACCCAATACATACCAACTGGATTCAAAGCCAGTACTGGTCTGGAGGCTTCGCTGGCTTTGCTCAGACCGGCAATGTTCATTGCATACACTCTAAACTGATACTCAAGTCCTTCAATAAGAGTTGAGACCTTGTACTGACGATCGAGGCATGGGATCTTGTTTTCCCGAACCCATAAAATAGTGTTGCGCTCTTTCTTCTCAATCCAATAACCAGTCACTGGGCTTCCACCATCATGATATGGCACATCCCATTTGATTGAGATGGCATTAGCAGACACCGATACTAAATCAGGACGGGTTGGTGGACTTGGTGGGACTGAAAAAAGAACAACATTTTCATCATTTATGGTCAATTTCGTAAACGTATTTGACATAAAATGTATAAAACGAATGGGCACTTACTGAATGGATGTTCGGCGACCATGGCTTGTGACTCAATAGGCTTGCTGACACCAAACTTGTTCTCTGCGCAGACACGGAAGGTGTACTCCATGTATTTCGTCAAGTGGGTCACTTTGATAGTTGTGCGTTTCACACTTGAGTTCACAACTTGCCACGAGGTTTGACCAGATTCTCGTTTCTCAACGATATAGTTTGTGATGTCTGTTCCACCATCATCTGTTGGTTCAGTCCATGCCAATACACACGACTCTGAAGAGATTCCAGAAATTTCAACTGGTCCTGTTGGTGGGCAAGGTCTTCCAAACACAATGACCGTTATTGTGAACGTCTTTGTTCCAGCAGCATTCTCCAGAGTGAGATAATATTTTCCACTGTCACCTCTCTTGGCATCCTTGACTAACAGAGTCGTTCTGTCGCTGGAGGTCTTGATGGAGACTCTGTCTGTTTCCTTGAGTTTCATCTCCTCAAGCTTCCATGTTACTTTTGGAGCTGGTCTGCCACTAATAGGAATATCAATGGTAAATGAACTGCCAGTCTTACAAGTAATGAGCTGTTTGTTGATGCCACTAAGGTCTGCAGTTGGTTCAATGCGAGGTTCTTTAACGACGACGGAGGAAAGAGCATCTCTCGGATAACTGACCCCAGTGTCGTTCTGAGCCTTGACACGGAATTCATACTCTGTGTTCTCAACCAAGCCTTCGAGAACCATCTTCAAAGACTTAGTCTGACCACCAACAACCCAATGGTCAGAGCCTTTCTTTCTGGTCTCAACGATGTATCCTGTGATGCGGCTTCCACCGTCGTGTTCAGGTTTCATCCATACCAAAGTGGCAGTTGAAGATGTGGTATCAATAATATCCAGTCTCTTGGGTGGTGCAGGCTCCTCAGTGGCAATAATGGGCTCTGACATTTCATAAGGCTCACCAAGACCATACTGATTTTCAGCAGTGACTCTGAAGGAGTACGCCACACCGACGGCGAGATTGGTTATTCTGTAAATTTGACGAGAACACTTGAGACTGACTTCCTGCCAACTCAGGCGACTCGCCTCACGTTTTTCAACGACGTAGTGATGAACACGGGCACCACCATCATTGGATGGAGCGTCCCACATAAGAGTCAGAGCTCCCCTTGTCACATCCTTAAAAGATAGGGGACCAGGTGGTCCAGGTGTATCCAATACTTTCACTGTCAGAGTAATGGATTTACGACCGCTGTTGTTCTCAAGAGATAGTGTGTATTTACCAGCATCGTATCTCGTACAGTTTTCAATTGTTAAGGTGCTGAATGTTTCTGTAGTATTAATATCTACCATCACGCCAAGTTCTCCATCTGCCTTCGTCCAGGTAGCCAGTGGAGCAGGCTTTCCACGGAAAGGAATGTGAAGAGTTACTGTTCCTCCACTCTTGACAATATGTGTCTGTTTGAAGTCTGCATCAATGTCAATCTCTGGCGATGTCAGTCTGTCCACTGCTTGAACTGCATTAGGAATCTCAGATGTCTCTCCCTTTCCAGCACCATTGACAGCACAAACACGGAATTTGTACTCTTCGCCTGGTTCCAGATCAGTGACGGTGTACTTTGTATGTATGCATGTTTGGTTGTTGACTCTGTGCCATTCTTCAAGGCTTGCCTTGCACATCTCAATGATGTAACCAATGATCTCCATGCCGCCATCAAAGACAGGTTTGGTCCATTCAAGAGTGATGGATGTCTTTGTTGAGTCAATAACTTTTACCATTGATGGTGCACTAGGTGAACTTGTAGGTTCTCTGCACTTAAACAGTCTTGATGTACCGCTTGGGGGTCCGACACCAGCACCATTTTCAGCCATGACACGGAATTCATACTCATATCCCTCAGTCAAGTGTGTGACTCTGTGCCTGAGTTCAGTGATTGGCCTCTTTGCTGAAACCTTTATCCATCGTAAGCTCTTTTTCTCTCTTCTTTCAAGGATGTAGTGCTTGATCTCGTTTCCACCATCCAACCTGGGTCTTGACCAGCATAAAGTAATGCTGTCTCCTGTCACATGAGTGCAGTCAGGTGTTCCTGGAGCATCTGGTACAGCTGTAAAGCGAAAGAAAATAAAAAAAACACTTTTTAGATTACAGATGTCTAAAGAACACATTGGAAAGTGCATTTATACACAATTCGACAAGAAATTAAGTATTACGTACTGTATTGCATTTTAGCAACAAATGGATCTGATTCCAGTGGTTTGCCAACACCAAACTTGTTCACAGCAGAAACACGGAACTGATACTCATTGCCCTTAATCAAATTGGTGGCATTGAAAGAGCAGGCTTCACAAGTTGATGTAACAAGTGCCCAGGAAATTCGGGAAGTTTCACGTTTCTCAATCACATAGTGAGTGAGAGCTGCACAACCATCATTTTCTGGGGGACTCCACCACAGAGTTGCCTTCTCAGTGGAGATGTTTGTGAAGCGAAGTGGGCCTTCAGGTGGTCCAGGAGTATCTGAATCAGACAAAACAATAGTCATTTTTGTTGTCATTTTAACTGTTGCAACAGTCTAATCGTTTACTTAAAAGTTATAACAAACCTTGCACTCTGACGAGAACATCCTCTTTCTTTGTTCCGGAGCTGTTCTTGGCTTCAACTGTGTAAATTCCACGATTGTCTCGGTCAGCATCTCTAATAAACAGCGAACTTGATCCAATAACTGTTGTGATATCAACAAGCATTTTATCAAGCTCCCTTCCATCCTTATACCATGTAACCTGAGGTACAGGACGACCACTAATAGTGCAGTTCAGTTTGATGTTTTCTCCAGCCTTGATCGTCAGACTCTTTTCAGCGCTGAACTGAATTTCAGGAATAACTGAAAAATAAGAACAGAAATTATTGTTGACTACATAGAGACCAGTGGAGAGAACTTTACGCACATACGTATGTTGTAAATCATATACATACCACTCTCATCCCTGGTCATGATGTAGCCAGATGACTGTGATGGTGGACTGACTGTTCCAACAGCATTCCTGGCAATCACCCGGAATTCATACCGGTCACCACAAGACAGGCCTGTCACTGTGAACTGGCATTCACAGATATCAATAAAATTGCATCGCAGCCAACGTGCTCTTCCTTGGCGCCTCTCAACACTGTATGCCACAATCTTACTGCCTCCATCGCGTGTAGGTATCCCCCACTGAAGTGTGACAGAATCTCGTGTAACATCAATGCAGTTCGGTGTTCCAGGAGGATCTAAACAATGAAATAAATATTAATATGTTTGTTATTGTTAGTATTTACCTGTACAATGTTCAAAAGCTAATATTTGACAGCTTAAGACTCACCAACAGGAGAAATAGCAAGTTTGTGCTTGCTTTGCTCACTGACTGGACTCATGCCAGCATTGTTCTGAGCATACACTCTGAATGAGTACTCCAGTCCCTCGATGAGGCCAATTGCTCTGTACTCCCTTCCAGAAATGACATTGGTGTTCACTTTGGTCCACAGAAGGCTGTTTCTATCTTTCTTCTCTAGATGGTAGCCAGTAATTGGTGAGCCACCATCAAAGCTGGGGGCATCCCATTGCACAGTCATGCCATCACTTGTGACATTAAACACAACAGGCTTCGCTGTGGGGCCTGGTGGCATGTACTGGTGTTGGGCAACAACCTCTGCTGAGTTGAGAGGCTCACTTACTCCATATTTGTTCTCTGCTCGCACTCTGAATTGATATTCGGTGCCCTTAACCAGGTTGGATATCTTAAATGTGGTCCTAACTACACTGGAACAAACAATTTTCCATGCTGCTTGAGAGGTTTCTCGTTTTTCCACGCTGTAAGCGGTGATTTCTCCACCACCATCGTCCTGCGGCTCATTCCACGAGATAATGATGCTCTGTGCTTTGATTTCATCAAATCGGACGGGGCCCACTGGTGCAGAGGGGGGCCCAAGGGTAGTAACCTTGATGTCAAAGAAGTTCTTGACAAGTCTATTGTCAAGAACCAAAGTGTATTTGCCTGCATTCTCTTTTCTCGCATTTCTCACAATCAGACTAGCTTTGTTCTCGGTCTGTCGGAAACGGACCTGCTCGCTTTCCTTCAGCGGAACGTCGTCTTTCATCCACTGAATGATTGGCTTGGGTTTACCCTTGTATGGCAATTCAATATTCACATTTTGTCCAATGCGGACACTTAATTCGCCGTTGGGATAGTCGATAAGCTTAGCCTCAGGTGGGATTAGGAAGTCCTTCACAGTAACGGGTCCGATTTGAGAGAAGTCACTGCAGCCTTTCTCATTCTTGGCAAATACTCTGAAGAAAACCTCAGAGTTCTCTTTCAGCTGTGTTACTTCACACTTGCAGCGTCTGCATGTACCTCCAAGGCTCCATGTCTCCTCACCTTTAGTTTTCTTTTCAATAATGTACTCAGAAATGTGGCTGCCACCATCATGGTCAGGCTTGGTCCATGTCAAAGTCACTGATGTGTTTGTTGAGTCGGCCATGACGAGGTCCTTAACAGCACCAGGAGTTTCAGTCGCTCTCACAGGTTCTAGTGTCTCACAAGTATCACCTACGCCATTCTCATTTTCAGCAGATACACGGAAGAAATACGCGATCTCCTCTTCCAGGCCATCAACCTTGCATGCTGTGTTGGCACATTCTGTCGTCACTATAGAATAGGCCTTCATTTTTGCGTCCTTCTTTTCAACGATATAGTTGGTAACAGGGGCGCCACCATCGATAAGAGGAGGTTCCCAGCTTAGAGTGAGTTTACCACGCGTAACATTTTTAACTACTAGCTTACTGCAAGCAGAAGGTGAATCTAACACCTTCACAGATATAGTAATGGTCTTCGGCTCACCAACTCCATTTTCAATCTCTAGAAGATATTTCCCTGAATCATCCCGAGTGACCTTTGGAATGATGAGTGTTGTTGAATATTCTGTGCTATTGATGGTGTATTTTGTATCGCCCCCGATATTTCTGTCTCCTCTTCTCCATGTGACATTTGGTGCAGGTCTGCCCTTGAGAGGTATCATAATCTCCACATCCCTTCCAGCCTTTGCCGTGTACTGAGTTGACATTGAAATATCCAGATCAACATCAGCCTCCTCTGTTGACACACAAACAAACAAATTATTACAATTTATCCAGATTTAAAACCCTTCTGATGTGTTGATGTTTGAATATGTTTTAGGCACAGAATTAACACAAACCTAGTATATCCTTCGCTTGTACTGGCAGAATCATTTCAATTGGACGTCCAACACCAGCACAGTTAACAGCAGAGACGCGGAAGAAGTAGTACACGCCTGGTTTCAGATGTGACACCACATACTCGGTTGTTCTTACTTCACCCTTAGAGCTTATAGTGACCCATTCTCTTTCATCAGACCTCATCTGTTCAACTACATAGCTTGTGATTTCACTGCCGCCATCATAAACGGGCTTCACCCATCCAATGGTAATCGATGTCTTGGTTGAATCCACAACTTTAAGTTTCGTCGGCTCGCTTGGTGAGTCTGAAATGTTAAGAAAACATCTTAACAAACAAATCCACATTTCACAAGAAAAATGAGTTACACATGATTGTAAGAATATTACTAATAATTCATAATAAAAACGACAGATCGTCTTACCAATGGGATCATATGCTTTATAGAAGATGGATGCATCAGAGTATGGACCAGCTCCAGCTTTATTAACTGCACAAACGCGATACTGATACTCATTGTTCTCAGTGAGATTGCTGGCTTTCTGCCTAGTATCGCGAATTGTATCTTTGATAACCTTGAACCACTGAAGACTTTTCTTTTCACGCTTCTCCAGATAATAGCCATCAATATCGCTGCCTCCATCTTGGCTTGGTCTTTCCCATACCACAGTCATGGTTGATCTGGTAATCATGGTGACCTGAGGCTTGGAGGGTTGGCTGGGAGGTACTGCAGAAACAGAGTATCAGAGTAAATTAAAAAGACAAAAAATACCAACACAGCTAAGTAATGATGACTGAAAATGCTTTTACCAAAGGAGTTCTGTGCAACGACAGGCTCTGACTCTAAGGGATCTCCGACTCCATATTTGTTGACTCCACGGACGCGGAAAATGTACTCGTTGCCTTTGATCAGCCTTGGTACAGAGACAATGCAGTCCACCAGTTTCTCAGAGATTATAGACCACATAATTCTGCTACTTTCACGCTTCTCCACAATGTAATGGGTGACCATCGCTCCACCCTCGTCTGCTGGAGGATCCCACATGATGGTTATAGTGTCTGCTGTAATTTTCTTGAACTGAATATCTCCTGCAGGTGGTCCAGGTTTATCTAAGGGGGACAAAGTATTGATCACAATGCATAACATACAAAACACACCTTTCAATAAAGACACAGAATTTTCCTTAGCAACGTACCTTGGACAAGTACTCTGATGCCAGCATATGCTGAGCCCAAAGAATTCTTTATCTTGAGTTCATATGTTCCAGTGTTCAAACGTGTAGCATCCCTGACTGAGACAGATGCAGAGTCGGAGGTGCTGGAAATCGTGATCTGAGGTCCAGACTCGAGTTCTTTTCCGTCTTTCAACCATTCAATTGTTGGCTGGGGTTTGGCAACAATGCCGACTTTAAGCTGAACTGTTGCTCCAGCTTTGTATTTAACTACATCAAGATATCCCGGAGGAAGTTCAATCTCAGGGGCACCATAGGTATCCACGCATGTTACTGGTCCAACGGTAGCTGAAGGGTTACTGACAGAACCAACTGCATTCTTTGCCCGGACTCTAAATTCATAAGCTTCATCTTGAGTGAGTCCTGACACGGTGTATTTGGTATCAGAAACCCTTGTCAAGTTAGTTTTTAACCATTTGCCCTTTTGACCGTCTTTCCTCTCAATTTTGTACCCAGTCACTTTGCTTCCGCCATCATATGAGGGTTTCTGCCAGGCGAGGCTGATGGAACTCTTAGTGATGTCGGTGACACGGAGATCGGTTGGAGGTTCTGGAAAACATCACCAGAATTAGAACTAGAACAGCTATAGAGCTACAGGCAGTCTGTAATTTTCTGCTAAAAGATTTAAAATGTTAAAAATATCCTTACCACAGGCATCGATTGCCAGCACGGCTTCTGAAATCTTGCTAATTGGACCGATGCCAGCTGCATTTTCTGCTGCCACCTTGAATTCATAGATCAGCCCAGCGCTGATGTCGGACACCTTGAAATGCGTGGCACGAATAACAGTTGTGTTGACCTTCTTCCACAGGATGCTGTTTTTGTCTTTCATATGAAGGTGATATCCGAAAACATGGCTTCCTCCATCAGAGGACGGCTCTTTCCAGTCAACAGTAATGCTTTCTCTTGTGACATTAGATACCCATGGTGTTGAAGGCGCCTCAGGAATTGCTGAAACAGAGGAGAAAATGTTGTTTTTTATTGAGATTTGTAATCTAGTCCAATCGGAATAAGTACATCTCATGCAAAAATGTTACTTACTATATGGGAGACTGACTGTGATGGGTGGAGAATCAATATGCTCGCTGATACCAAAGCGATTCTCTGCCCGTATTCTGAACTGATACTCGATTCCATTACTCAACTTCAGAATCTTTATTGTGCACCTCGCAACTGCAGATGAAACTTCAACCCAGTTTGCAGTAGTTGTCTCACGTTTTAGGACAACGTAGTTGGTGATTGGACTACCACCATCATATGCAGGAGGGAGCCACTTCAGACTTACACTGTCCTCTGTGATATCACACATCTCAACTGGGCCCACAGGTGCACTCGGTCGGTCCAGGACCACAATATTGATAAAGGACTTGGTGGTTCCACTTGAGTTAGAGGCTGTAATGTCATACCTGCCTGCGTCATGAGCAATACTCTCACGCAGAGTTACCATAAGACAGTCAGGCATTACTTCGTAATTGAACCTCATGGTCGATTTCAGAACATGATCATCCTTTGACATGGACACTTTTGGTAGTGGTTTTCCAGTAAGAGGGATCTCGACCTTAAGATTGGAACCTGCCTTTACATACACGGTATTGTGTTGGAAGTCCTTTAGATTAATCTCAGGTGCCTCTGTTGATGCAGAAAAGAAACATGTCAGACCAACATATCTGTAATTACTTGTCATTTAAAAGAGATAGGACAAAGATTTGGATGCAGACATGCCACTGTATATCTTACCTAACTGGTCTTTAACAAGAACAGGCTGAACCATGTCTTTAGCGTCACTGAAGCCAGCATGATTTTCAGCACGAACTCTGAAGTAGTATTCAGCGTTCTCTCTCAAGCCGTAGACAACGAAATTAGTTGCTTTGGTGACACCACACCTTATCCACTTCTGTTGTCCTTTTTCTAGAGCATCAACCTGATAGCTGGTAATCCTGCTGCCACCATCATGCTCAGGTTTACTCCAAGCTAGTGAGACACTGTCTTTTGTGACTTCGGTGACTCCAAGTTTCGCTGGTGGGCTTGGTTTTTCTGAAATAAAAGTTTGTGTATGGGTTAAAAAAAAAAAAGAAACTACATGCAAAGAGAAACCCACTATCGAGGCAAACGTTTTTGTTAATGTTACAGTCAGATATTATCATCACCTACCTGTAATCTTGGTTCCCTCTTTGGTTTCAAGAGGTACTCCAGTTCCGTATTCATTTTCTCCCGTGACTCGGAAATAATAAACACCTCCCTCCTGAAGGTCTGGTACTCTAAAGGTAAGCCGAGGGCAATTATCTGTGACCCTCGTCCATCCCTTTTTGCTTGCTTCGCGCAGATCAACAAGGTAGTTTTTGACAGGAGCACCACCTTCATTTTCTGGTGTGTCCCATGTGATAGTGGCAGAGTTTTTGGTCACTTCCTTAATTGAAACACTGGCTGGTGGTCCAGGTGTATCAAGAACTTTTACACTCAGTGTTAGTGTAGCTGTACCAGCAACATTTTGAAGAGTCACAGTGTATTTGCCCGAGTCATTTCTCGTGGCTTGCTCAACTGTGATAGATGTGCAAGTATCTGTAGTATCAATCGCTGCCCTAACTCTAAGATCAACGTCAGGTTTGTTCCACATTACATTGGGTACAGGCTTCCCCTTGAATGGGACTCTTAAAGTGAATGAGCTGCCATCTTTGACAATCAGTGTCTTTCGCATTTCATTACTGATGAGGAAAACAGGTTCATCTTCTCTGTCCTTTGCCACCTGCGGATCCGTTTCTGGACTTGGCTCACTTGGACCTATTTTGTTAACCGATTTAACCACAAAGACATATTCTGCTCCTGAGCTCAGCCCTACAACAGTGAACTCAGTGTTCTTAGTGTGTCGGACACCAACAATCCAGTCCTCATCGTTAGTTTTCCTGTATTCAACTGAGTATCCTGTGATAGGAGAGCCACCATCGAACAATGGCTTGTTCCAAGACAGCGTAATTGTGGTTTTAGTAGAATCGATTATCTTTGGTTTAGCTGGTGGTGATGGCAAAAACAGTGGATCCTCTGCCTTTGTCAAAGGGCAAGGCACACTTGGGGCACTTAAACCTGCAGCATTCTCTGCATAGACACGATACTCATATTCACACCCTTCGCGGAGGTTTGAAGCTTTGACCCTTAGGTCATAAACAGGCTTTTTATTGACGCGGACCCAACGGAGACCAGATTTTTCACGTTTTTCAATTACATAGCCGCTAATGCTACTGCCACCATCAGAGACAGGTCTTTCCCAGCAGATTGTCATTGCTTCACTTGTTACACTTGTGACTTCGACATCTGTAGGTGCAGCAGCAACTCTAAATGGATCCATGGCCTTAGCAGGATCGCTCTCCAGAGCTTCTCCGGTTCCATATTTATTCACCCCCCGAACCCTGAAAATGTATTCATTGCCTTTAAGCAGTTTTGTGACTTTGCATGTTGTGGCCTTCATGTCTGCATAGACTAGGGTCCAGGCAAGACGGCTTGTCTCACGTTTCTCCACAATGTAGTGCTGAATTTCAGCACCACCGTTTTCTTGAGGTGGTCCCCAAGTTAATGTGCATTTTTCTGCTGTCAAACCAGTAACTTCCAATGGTCCAGATGAAGGTCCAGGTCTATCGAGGACTTTACAGTTCACAGCTAAAGATCTGGTACCAGCAACATTCTGTAATGTCAGAACATACTGCCCAGAGTCTCTTCTAATACTGTCTCTAACAATCAATGTGGTGGATGTCAGCGTTGAAGAAATTTCAAATCTTGCTTTAGCCTCTATTTCTTTTCCATCCTTTGCCCATGAAATCACAGGTATTGGACGTCCAGAAATTTCAGCATCAATTCTCAGTATGTCTCCTGCCTTGACTACAACAAGCTGTCTGAGTTTGTCCTCAATTGTGATACGTGGTGGATCCACATCATCTTTGACTGTCACAGGGCCTGTACCCTCTGATGGCTCACTGAGTAAACCAGCTGCATTCTTTGCAATCACATGGAAATCGTACCTTAGATCTTCAGTAAGACCTGTCACATCAAAATACGTGTCTTGGAGATTAGTGAAATTGCACTTCAACCAGCGACCATCAGGAAGTTCTTTACGTTCAACAATATAACCAGTCACCTTGGCTCCTCCATCATTTTCAGGCTTTGTCCAGAGGAGAGAAACAGACGTTCTTGTTATATTCATAACAACTGGCTGACCTGGAGGATCACATGCATCTCTTGCAGCAACAGGCTCACATGCTTTTGTGCATGGTCCAATGCCAGCAATGTTCTCTGCATACACTCTATACTGATAGAGGAGACCTTCTTCAAGACCAGTTACTTTGAACTGAGTGTCAGCAACAAGACCCCTAGTGATTTTTGTCCAGAGAATGCTGCTCTGGTCTTTACATTCCAAGTGATATCCAATGACTGGACTTCCACCATCACTGGCTGGTCGTTTCCATGTAACCAACATGCCTGATTTTGTGGCATGGGCAACTTCAAGCTCAGCTGGAGGGCCAGGTGGAGTGAAGGAGTACTGTGCAACTATTGGGGCAGAGTCAACAGCATGACTCTTGCCATAACGATTTTCAGCAGCAATACGGAACTGATATTCTGTTCCTTGTGTTAAGCGAGACACTTTAATCGATGACCTGGCCACTGTGGCTGATACAATTTGCCATGTCGTAGTGGTGGTATCTCTCTTCTCAACAACATAATTGTTAATTTGACAACCGCCGTCATAAACCGGAGGATCCCATGATAACGAGATGTAATCGGCGCTTACTTCATCAACTCTGATTGCACTTGGTGGACCAGGTTTGTCAAGAACAATTACTGCTATTTCAGCTGATTTTACTCCAATAGAGTTGGTCAGTATAATTTCATATTTTCCGGCATCTTCCCTTGTTGCATCTTTAATGACAATCTTAGAAGATGTTTTAGATGCCAGAACATTTACTCTGGTTGTTTGCTTCAGTGAATGGCCATCTTTCTTCCACATTACCTCTGGATGAGGTCTTCCTCTAAACGGAACATCGATTTTGAGATCATCACCAGCCTTAACACTGTAAGCGTTAAATAGCAAGTCAATAATCGGTTCAATGGTAATATCCTTGGCCACAACAGGTGCCATCAGGGGTTTAGGATCACTCTTTCCTTTGTCATTAACAGCTGTAATTCTGAATGAATATTCTTCTCCTGTTGTAAGTCCTTCAATTGTGGCTTCCAGTGCTTTAACTGTAGCACATGTCGTCCATTTATCTGATCCTTTGGTCAACATTTCCACTATGTAGCTTGTTATTTTGCTACCACCGTCATGGTCTGGCTTTTCCCATGAGAGACTTGCACTATGGCGAGTTACATCTACAAGTGTGACCTTACCAGGTGGATAAGGAGCTTGAGAAACTTTGACTGCGTCTGTGGTAGCTGCAGGCAAGCCAACACCGAGTTCATTCACAGCCAGTACACGGAAGTGATAAAGACCTCCCTCCTGAAGATCATCAATCTTAAAGGAATTTCTAACACAGTTGTTTGTCACAGATGTAAATGCCATTCGTTTAGATTCCCGTTTCTCCACGATATAATGAGTAATTTTGGCTCCTCCGTCAATATGTGGTGGTTCCCACTGCAGCTGGACTGAATCTCGTTTGATGTCCTTAATTATAAAGTTCACTGGAGCACTTGGGGAGTCCAAGACTCTGACATTAATAAATGCAGATTTGGTTCCACTATTGTTTTCAAGAGTCACAACATATTTACCACTGTCAAATCTGTCAACGTTGTCAATGACAAGCATGGTGTAAGAGCTGGTGACTTCAATTTGGGCACGCTCTGTTAGGGTACCTTCTGCCTTGGCCCATTTAACCTCAGGCTCTGGCCTTCCTCTAATGGTGACAAACAAGCGAAGTGTTGCGCTTGCCCGAATAGTCACCATTTTCCTCAAGTCAGCATCTAACTCCACTTCAGGGGCCTCAAGTTTTTCAGCAGCAACAACAGAGCCTTGAACATCGATGTGTTCTCCAGCACCTTCAATATTAACTGCACAAACACGGAAGTTGTACTCTGCATTTTCCTTAAGTCTTTTCACTGTGAAGTGTGTTGTTTGTACACCAGTGGGTGGTGTACACACAATCCACTCATCATCGCTGGCCTCTTTCTTCTCAACAATATACCCAGAGATTTGTGCACCACCATCATAAATGGGCCTACTCCAGGCCAGGGAAACAGTTGTGCTTGAATGGTCGGTCACTTTGGGATTGCTTGGAGGGCCAGGAGGATAGGTTGCATCACAAGCTTTGTAATATTCAGATGGTTCACTTGGTGTACCAACACCTGCAGCATTTTCAGCAGATACTCTGAACTCATAAGAGTGTCCTTCTACTAATCCAGTGGCTCTAAACCGCAGATCGGTTAGTCTTTTCCTGTTACATTTTGACCATCGGACACCCTCTTTATCGCGCTTCTCCAAGACGTAGCCCTCAATTTGTGAGCCACCATCCTCCTCTGGCCGTTCCCATGAAAGGACTATAGAATCCCGAGTGATTGCACCTGCTTCTGGCGTGGAAGGAGCACCCGGTGTCCTGAAAGGATTTCTTGCAATAACTGGATCAGATTCGAGTGGTTCACCAATACCATACTTGTTCACTGCCATGACTCTAAAGATGTACTCATTGCCTGGCAAGAGTTTAGTGACTTTGTAACTGATAGCTTGGATTTTAGGTTCTACAGTAGTCCAAGATAATCTGCTGGTTTCCCTCTTTTCAATGATGTAATGAGAAATACTAGCTCCGCCATCATGAGTTGGATGACTCCAATGTAAATAGCATTTCTCTGCTTTTACACCGGTTACCTTCAGAGGCCCCTCTGGTGGGCCAGGTCTGTCCAGGACTTTGACATTTATCGGCACTAATTTCGTTCCACCTACATTGCTGAGGCTTAGGACAAAATGTCCACCATCGACTCTTATGCAGTCTTTGACCGTAAGAATAGTGCGAGTAATAGTGGACTTAATTTCCATTCGTGGAGTAGCACTGTCAATCTCCTTCCCATCCTTCAGCCATATTATATCAGGCAATGGTTTGCCAGCAATATCAGCATCAATGGTAAATGTTTCACCAGCATTCACAATGGTGACATCCTTGAATTTCGAGTCCATGGAGACTGAAGGTGCTTCAATCTCGTCTTGTGCAGTAATTGGCCCAGTGCTTTCAGAAGGTTCACTTAAAACACTAGCTGCATTTCTGGCTATTACTCTGAATTCGTATCTTTCTCCTTCGGTTAATTCTGTAACTGTAAATTGAGTGTCAATTATATTTGTGAAACTGGCCTTCATCCAACGGCCTTCAGGCAGTTTCTTCCTCTCAACAATGTAACCCGTGATTGCACTGCCGCCATCATATTGTGGCTTCGCCCACTGAAGTGTGACAAGACTCCTTGTGATAACAATAGCTTCAGGAGTTCCAGGAGGATCACATGGATCACGTGCAACAATACTTTCTGAAACTTTGCTAGCTGGACTCATTCCTGCGATATTTTCAGCAAACACCCTATATTCATACTCGATGCCTTCTTCAAGACCATTTGTCCTTAATCGAGTGTCAGTAATGAGGAGCTTGTTGAGTTTCGTCCACAAAATGCTGTTTTTCTCTTTGCGCTCAAGGTGATACCCAAGAACGGCACTTCCTCCATTATTGCTAGGTGGCTTCCATTCAATAACCATATGATCTTTTGTTACTGAGGACACAAATGGCATGCCAGGTGCTGCAGGTTCACTGAAAGGGTAACTGACGATAACAGGTGTTGAGTCTAAAGATGTGCTCTTCCCGTATCTGTTTTCAGCAAATACTCTAAACTGATATTCTGAACCAGTTCTCAGCTTAGAGATTTTGATTGTTGTCCGAGCAATTGTTGCTGAAACAATCTGCCAGGCTGTGGTAGTGGTGTCCCGTTTTTCAACAACGTAATTGTTTATCTGACACCCACCGGTGTACACAGGTGCCTCCCAGGATATTACAACATAATTTGCACTAACTTCCTCAATTTTAACTGGTCCAACTGGTGGGCCTGGTTTGTCTAGGATGATGATGCCAATTTCCTCAGAGACTGTGGCTACACTGTTTGTAGCTGTTATTGTGTATTTGCCACAATCTTCTCTACTGGATTCTTTGATGCTAAGGACTGTAGATGATGCAGTGCTTAAGACATTTAGTCTAGTTGTTTCTTTCAGCGCCTGGCCATCTTTTGTCCATGTAACCTTTGGTGTTGGACGCCCTTTTACTGGAATTTCTACTTTGAGGTCTTCTCCACATTGCACACTGTATGTGCTGACAGTCATTTTGAGTGTCGGTTCAATTGTGATATCTTTAGCTACGACTGGAGCAACTAGTGGCCTTGGATCGCTTCGTCCCTTATCATTGAAGGCTGAAACCCTGAACAGATACTCTCGACCAGAACTAAGTCCAGTAACAGTTCCCTCGCACGTTTTGGCAGTTGTTGCTATTACCCAGTCTTCAGATCCTTTGGGCTGCATTTCAATGTAATATCCCAGAATCCTGCTACCTCCATCATGATCTGGTTTCTCCCATGACAGTGAAGCAGTGCTTTTAGTCACATCTGTCAAAGTGACCTTTCCCACAGAAAGAGGAGGATCTGCTGTCTTTACAGATTCCTCAGTCTCTGTTGACAGACCAACTCCAAACTCATTTTCAGCCATGACTCTGAAGTAATAAATGGCACCTTCAGTAAGGTCACCAACACGTAAAGTGGTCTTGGTGCATTTTGTAGTGATGTTCGAGAAAGCTGGCCGAGTTGATTCACGCTTGTCCACAATGTAGTTCTTTATCTTTGCACCACCATCAATAAGTGGAGGCTCCCAAACAAGAGTGACGTAGTTTCTTGTGACATCTTTCACGGTAAGGTTTAATGGAGCACCTGGTGTATCCAGTACTTTCACTGAAACGAATGCTGACTTGGTGCCACTGCTGCTCTCCAGAGTTAGTGTGTATTTTCCAGCATCATTCCTGTCACAGATGTCAAGGGAGAGCTGAGTATAATCTGCCCCCTTTTCAATTTGGGCTCTAGTTGGTAGGTCTCCATCATCCTTAGTCCAATTTATTTCTGGAGTGGGACGGCCTTTGAAGGGTATACAGATTCTCATAGATCCTCCTGCACGGACCACAATGCCCTTCCTTAATTCGGCATCAAGTTCAATTTCTGGAGCATCCATTTTATCGACTGGCTTCACTGTGCCTGTTATAGCCACTGGCTCACCAACACCTAGTTTATTCAGAGCGCATACTTGAACCTTATACTCTTGGTGTTCTGTTAGTCTGGTTATTGTGAATTTAGTATCATTCAACCCACTAGGTGGAGTACATGTTAGCCATTCCTCTTCATCAGCTTTGCAGATCTCTACAACATAGCCCTGGATTTCCAACCCACCATCATAAATTGGTCTGCTCCATTCAATACTGACTGAGTTCTTCGTGCTGTCAACAAGGTGCGCATTAGTCGGTGGACCAGGTTTAAATGTGGGATCACATGCTTTGAAATATGTAGTTTCTGGACTTGGTTGTCCAACTCCAGCAGCATTTTCTGCAGATAATCTGAACTCATATTCGTGATCCTCTGTGAGACCTGTAACTCTGAATCGAAGGTCAGTGACTCTACGTTTGTTACATTTTGTCCATCTGACTCCAGCTCTGTCTCTCTTCTCTACAATGTAACCAACAATCTCACTTCCACCATCATTCACGGGGCGAGTCCAGCACACAGTCATGGAATCCCTTGAAATGTTTGTTATTTCCAGTTCTTGAGGAGGTCCAGGATGAACAAATGGATTTCTCATAATTACTGGGACAGACTCCAAAGGTTCGCCAACACCATACTTGTTGACAGCCATGACACGGAAAATGTACTCATTTCCTTTCAGAAGTTTGGTGACCTTGAACATAGTTGCGCCACAATCACTAGACACTACAGTCCAAGCAAGACGACTTGTTTCTCTCTTCTGAATGACGAAATGAGAAATACTGCTGCCACCATCGTGTCTAGGAGGAAGCCATGATAATGAGCACTTCTCACTTGTTACATTAGAGACTGTTAAAGGTCCTTCTGGAGGCCCAGGTCTATCAAGCACCCTTACATTGAAAGACACAGATTTAGTGCCACCAACATTAGTAAGGTGCAAAGTGTACTGTCCTCCATCAATTCTAATGGCATCTTTGACAACAAGAACAGCGGTGAAGTCAGTGTTCTTGGTCTCAGCTCTAGCTGAAGTTTCAACTTCCACGTCACCTTTGAACCACTGCATTGTAGGAACTGGCTTTCCCAGCACAGAAGCCTCCAATGTAAATGTTTCTCCAGCATTGATGGTCACAACTTGGCTGTACTTTGAGTCGATTTCATAGGTTGGTGGCTGAACTTCATCCTTAGCTGTGATTGACCCAGTGCATTCAGATGGTTTGCTGACTGATCCAGCACCATTTCTGGCAATGATTCTGAAGTCATACTTTGAGTCTTCTGTCAGACCTGTTACAGTAAATTCAGTATTAAGGATGTTTGTAAAACTTGCTTTCATCCAACGGCCATCTGGGAGGTCTCTCTTCTCTACAACATAGCCAGTGATCAGACTGCCTCCATCATATTCTGGCGGTGTCCATCTGAGCATCACTGAGTGCCTTGTCACAATTACTGGCACAGGAGTTCCAGGAGGGTAACATGGGTCAAGTGCCACGCAACCCTCAGAAACTTTGCTGCATTTGCCAATTCCAACTATATTTTCAGCAGAAACTCTGAACTCATATTCAATGCCTTCCTCTAATGGTGATGTTTTAAATCTTGTGTCTTGAATAAGTGTTTTATTTATCTTTGTCCATAGAATACTGTTCTTTTCTTTTCTCTCGAGATGATATCCAAGAATAACACTGCCACCATCGGAAGCTGGCTTGTGCCACTCAACAACCATGGACTCTTTTGTGAATGCAGAAACGAATGGAGTTCCAGGGGAACCTGGCTCTTTGAAAGGGTACTGAGCAAGAACTGGCTCCGAGTCTATTGCATAGCTTGTGCCATATCTGTTCTCAGCAAAGATCCTGAACTGGTACTCCGCTCCAGTTTTCAAATTTCCAACTTTGAGCGTAGTCCTTGCCACTGTAGCTGAAACAACTACCCAGTTGGTTGTTGTTGTGTCTCTCTTTTGTACAATGTAATTTGATATCTGACAACCTCCGGTATAGGTTGGAGGATCCCACGACAATGTAATACTCTCTGCGCTTACTTCATCGATCCTGACTGGGCCTGTTGGAGGTCCGGGTTTTTCAAGTATGATGACTTCAACAGTGGCCTCTTTTTGTCCAAGAATATTGGCCACTGTAATGTTGTACATACCACCATCATCTCTTGTTGCATCTTTAATGGAGAGAGTTGTATGCTGTGCAGTGTCTGCAACATTCACCCTTGTGGTCTGTTTCAGAGCTGCACCATCTTTAGTCCATGTAATAGTTGGTTTTGGATGACCAGTAATACGGGCTTCAATTTTCAGGTCATAACCAACCTGTACGCTGTAGGTACTGAGCTTTGTCCTCACAGATGGATCGATTACAAGGTCCTTTGCAATTACAGGATTTGCTAGAAGTCTAGGATCACTCTTTCCTTTATCATTAACTGCAATTACTCTGAAACTGTACTCTTCACCTTGGGCTAAATTGGTAACAGTGGTGTCAAGAGATTTAACTTGGGCACATAGAGACCATTTTTCACTGCCCTTTGCTTGCATCTCCACTTCATAGTAGGCAATCCGGCTACCGCCATCGTGCTCTGGTTTTTCCCAGGACAAAGAAATGCTCTTGCGTGTAACGTCCACTAGAGAGACTTTTCCAGGAGGTTGTGGTACCTCTGAAATTTTCAGAGGCTCTGGAGTTTCAGCAGGTAATCCAATGCCATGTTCATTTTCAGCAAGAACCCTGAAGAAATAGTTGTGGCCCTCTTCGAGTGGTTCAATCTTGTATGTCATTTTGTTGCAGGAAGCAACAGCCGAGTATACTTTTCTTGTGCTCTCACGTTTTTCAACAATGTAATTTTTGATCTTAGCTCCACCATCAAGCAAAGGTGGCTCCCAGGTCAAGGTGACGGAATTCTTTGTTATTTCTTTCACGTGGAAGTTTGCTGGTACGTCAGGAGTGTCAAGTACTCTGACACTAATAAAAGCAGATTTTGTTCCACTTGAATTCTCCAAAGTTAAAATGTATTTTCCACTCTCAAATCTGTTGATGTTTTCAATTACAAGTGAGGTATAGCTACTTGTGATATCAATTTGGGCTGTCTCGTTAATTTCCCCTTCAGCTTTTCCCCATTTCACTTCAGGAACAGGTCGCCCTCTGATTGGAACAAATAGTCTGAGGGATCCTCCAGCTCTAACTGTGATCATCTTTCTCAAGTCAGCATCGAGGTCAATATCTGGTGCCTCAAGTTTATCTTCTATAAGTAAGGATCCCTTGATATCAGCATTTTCGCCAACTCCAATCTTATTTATGGCACAAATACGGAATTTGTATTCATGCTTTTCCAACAGTTTCTTAGCTTCAAATCTTGTTTCTGTGATTCCAGTTGGTGGTGTGCAAATTGTCCATTCATCAGATGTGCCCTCACAGGCCTCAACGATGTAACCTTGAATCTCACATCCACCGTCATAAATAGGTTTCCCCCACTGCAGAACAACAGATGACCTAGAGATATCAATCACCTTGGGATTGTTTGGTGGACCTGGTCTGAAGATTGGATCCAGTGCCTTGTAGTACACAGTGGGAGCACTTGCTTTCCCAACTCCAGCAGCATTTTCAGCAGAGACACGGAATTCATAACTGCGATTTTCTAGAAGACCCGTAACTCTGAAGCGCAGTTCACTAACTACACGCTTGTTGCATCTTGTCCATCTAACACCTTCTTTATCCCGCTTTTCTATAACATATCCTGCAATCGCATTACCGCCATCATTAGTAGGTCTTTCCCATGTAACAACCATGGAGTCCTTTGTGATATTGGAGATAACAACACCAGTCGGTGGATGAGGTGTTACAAATGGATTTGCTGCAATGACTGCATCAGACTCTAGAGGTTCGCCAATTCCATATTTGTTGACAGGGATCACTCTAAAGATGTACTCATTTCCTGGAAGAAGCTTGGTAATCTTCAGATTCAGGGTTTGCACCTTGGATTCCACAACTGTCCAGACTAATCGGCTGGTCTCTCTCCTTTCAACAATGTAATGGGATACTTCAGCACCTCCATCGTGTAAAGGTGTTTTCCAAGCTATGCAACACTTCTCATTTGTAACCCCATAGATTGAAATAGACCCATCAGGTGGCCCAGGCCTGTCTAGAACTTTGACATTGACACCCACTGATTTCTCTCCACCAACATTTTTTAATAACAGTGTATACTGGCCTCCATCCACGCGAATAGCCTCTTTTACACTTAAAGAAGCTGTGAAGTCAGTATTCTTAATCTCGAGTCTAGCTGTGTTTACAAGTTCCTCACCAGCTTTTATCCAGTGAATTGATGGAACAGGCTTGCCAAGTACTCCAGCATCAATCTTGAATGATTCTCCAGCATTAACAACAATAGTTTGAGAATATTTAGCATCCAGATCAATCAGAGGCGGCTCAACTTCATCCTTTGCCGTGATTGCACCTGTACTGTCAGATGGAACACTGAATACTCCTGCACCGTTCCTTGCAATGACACGGAATTCATACTGTTGCTCTTCCACCAAGCCACTGATGACAAATTCGGTTTCTATGATATTAGCGAAACTAGCCTTCATCCAGCGGCCATTAGGCAACTCTTTCTTCTCAACAACGTAGCCAGTGATCCTGCTGCCTCCATCAAATTGTGGTGCTGTCCATCTAAGCGTTACAGAACTTCTGGTGACAATCACTGCTTCTGGTTTACCTGGAGGATCACAAGGATCTCTTGCCACCTGGATTTCTGACACTTTGCTTACCTTGCTTAGACCAACAATATTCTCGGCATAAACTCTGTACTCATATTCAATGCCTTCTTCAAGACCGCTCATCTTGAATCTTGCATCCGGAATGATAGTTTTATTTTGTTTTACCCACAGGAGGCTATTTTTTTCCTTACTTTCAAGATGGTAGCCCAGAATTTTGCTTCCACCATCACTGCCAGGTTTGTTCCAAACCACAACCATACTTTCTTTGGTAACAGACTGAACAGTGGGAATTCCTGGTGCACTTGGGACCTCAAATGGATACTGGGCAACAACAGACTCTGACAGTAGAAATGAGCTCTTGCCATATCTGTTTTCAGCTGCAATCCTGAACAGGTACTCACAGCCAGTCTTCAGTCTTCCTGCTTTAATTGTTGTTCTAGCCACTGTTGCTGACACTATCTGCCAGTTTGTGGTAGAGGAATCTCTTTTTTCCACAATGTAATTATTGATTGTACAGCCGCCTTCGTACTCTGGTGGTTGCCATGAGAGTGTCACACTCTCTGCTGTTACTTCATCTATTTTGATTGGGCCAGTTGGAGGACCAGGTTTGTCTAGAACAACAACAGTAATGTCAGTTGTGGCCTCTCCAGCGGAGTTTGAAAGCTTGATAGAATAAATGCCCACATCTTCCCGTGTTGCCTCCTTGATTACAAGATACAGATGCTTATCAGTCACTTCAGCATTTACTCTTGTTGTCTCTTTCAGAACAATGCCATCTTTGAGCCATGTGGCTGCTGCTTTGGGCTGAGCAGCATAAGGTACATCTATTTTGAGGTCATCACCTGCCAGCACACTAAATGTACTGAATAAAATCTTGAATGCTGGCGTGATTATAGTGTCCTTTGCCACTACTGGCACACTCAGAGGACGAGGATCGCTTGTTCCTTTTTCATTTGTTGCTGATACACGGAATGAGTACTCTTCACCTTGAGTCAGACCAGCAATAACTGCTTCTGTTACTTTAACGGTCATGACCTGAGTCCATTTCTCACTGCCTTTTCCTTGCATTTCCACAATGTATCCAGTGATCCTGCTGCCTCCATCATGATCTGGCTTCTCCCAAAACAGAGTTACAGTGCTGCCTGTTACTTCTTTAAGAGTCACCTTGCCAGGAGGTAGAGGTTTTTCAGAAATCTTTACTGGTTCAGCAGTTTCCACAGGGAGGCCAACACCGAATTCATTTTCAGCCAAAATTCTGAAGAAACACAAACTACCCTCTTGTAGATCACCAATTCTCCAGCTTGTTTTGGGGCAGGACGCGTTTACAATAGAGTAGGCTTTCCTTGTTGATTCACGCTTTTCTACGAGGTAATGTCTGACTCTTGATCCACCATCAATGATAGGAGGATCCCAGATTAGTGAGACTGAATCTTTCGTAATTTCCTTGATTATGAGGTTTTGAGGTGCCCCTGGAGTGTCAAGCACCCTGACATTCACGAATGCTGTTTTGCTTCCTGAGCTGTTTTCCACAGTTAGTATGTATTTCCCACCATCAAACCTGTCAACATTCTCAACAACCAGTGATGTGAATGATGATGTAATTTCAATGGATGCTCTGTCGAGAGGTTCGTCATGCTCTCGAGACCATTTAACTTCTGGTGCAGGTCTTCCTTTAATTGGCACAAATAATCTCAAAGTGCTGCAAGCTCTTATGCACACTATTTTGCGAAGGTCTGAATCAAGCTCAATTTCAGGAGCAAGATATCTGTCCTCTGCTTTTGGTGAGCCAGGCACGGAAGCGGGCTCTCCAACACCCTCACAGTTCAAAGCAGATATGTTTATTTTATACTCTTGGTTTTCAGTTAGATTTGTTATGGTCAGTGAAGTTCTTGTAAGACCCTCCCTTGGAGAGACAATTGTCCATTCATCTTCTTCTGGCAGGCAAGTTTCTACAAGATATCCTATAATATCTGAGCCACCATCATAAACTGGTTTGTTCCAAGCGACAGTAATCGATGACTTGGTTGTGTCCAAAACTCTTGGATTTCCTGGAGGTCCAGGTTGGAATATTGTGTCACATGCCTTATAAAAGGGACTGGAAGGGCTTGGGGCACTTAAACCAGCAGCATTCTCAGCAAGGATTCTGAATTCATATTCATGCCCTTGTGTGAGTCCAGACGCTTTGAAGCGCAAATCGGTAACTGTTCTCTTGTTGCATTTGACCCAGCGAAGACCAGTTTTATCCCTTCTTTCAATTATGTAGGTATTAATTGCACTTCCTCCATTGCACTCAGGGTGTCCCCAGCACACCACCATAGAGTCCTTTGTAATTGTTGTAACTTCAGGGACTTGTGGTGGATCCGAGGGTACATATGGGTTAGTTGCAACAGCGGGGTCAGACTCAAGGGGTTCTCCAACTCCGTACTTATTCACAGCCATTATTCTAAAGATATACTCATTTCCTTTCAGCAATTTGGTCACCTTATAGCGGTTGACTTGCAAATCTGTGGCTACATTTGTCCACGCAAGTCTGCTTGTTTCACGTCTCTGAATGATATAATATTCAATCTTTGCTCCCCCATCTTGAAGTGGTGGCAGCCATGACAGAACACATTTCTCTGTTGTCATGTCTGTAACATGAAGTGGTCCTTCAGGAGGTCCTGGCCTATCTAGCACTTTGACATTAAATAGAAACTTAGTAAATCCACCAGGGTTGCTAGCAGTCAGAGTAAAAGCACCTCCGTCTCTTCTTGCTGAGTCTTTGTTGCTCAAACATGTGTAGAAGTCTGCTGTTTTGATTTCTAGTTTTGCTGTATCTTCAAGTTCCTTTCCATCTTTTGTCCATACCAAGGATGGAATTGGTCTCCCAGTAACATTTGCGTCAAGTTTGAAAACATCTCCTGCTTTAACCACCACAGTACTACTAAAGCTGGCATCGACATCAAGCTTTGGTTCCTCAATATCATCTCGGCAGATAACCACTTGAGAAGGTTTGGAGGGCTTACTGACAGATCCAGCAGAATTTCTTGCCAGGACGCGGAATTCATATGAAGCATCTTCTGTCAGACCACTTACAGTAAAGCTTGTCTCAAGGATATTGCTGAAGTTGGCTTTTAACCAGCGGCCATTGGGCAACTCTCTCTTCTCTACTGTGTACCCAGTGATTGGGAAACCACCATCACCCTCTGGCTTTATCCACTGAAGAGTAACCTCATGTCTGGTTATATTAATTGCCACTGGTTGACTAGGGGGGTCCACTGGGTCAAGAGCATATGCCATCTCAGATGGCTTACTTGGTTTACTAAGACCAGCCATGTTTTCAGCAATAACACGGAATTCATACGCAATAGCATCCATCAGACCTGATGATTTGAAAATGTTTCCAACCACAAGAGCTTTGCTGATGCGTTGCCAAAGGATGCTGTTTTTCTCTTTCCTTTCAATGTGATATCCCAAAATTGGGCTTCCACCATCTGAGGAAGGTTCGTTCCAACTGATTGTAATAGAGTCTTTTGTAAAGGCGACAACTTGAGGGATTCCTGGGTGGCTGGGTACATCAAATGGATATGCTGCAATAACCGGTTCTGATATTATGTATGGTCCAACACCGTATCTGTTTTGGGCTTTAACACGGAACTGATAACATGTTCCTGTTGTAAGGCGTGCGGCTTTGAATGTTGTGCGGATGACAGTAGCTGCCAGCTCCACCCAAGAGGTGCCAGTGGTCTCCCTCATTTCAACGATGTAATTATTGATAGGAACTCCTCCATCATTCTCTGGTGCATCCCATGATATAAGTATATAGTCACAAGACACTTCATCAATCTTTATTGGTCCCGTTGGAGGTCCTGGGATGTCATGTACTTGGACAGTTATGATCTCTGTCACGGTTCCCAATAAATTCTTTCCCGTCATTGAATACTGTCCTCCATCCTTTCTCTTTATTTCACGTATGTTGAGAATTGTAGAGGTTGCTGTGTCTTCAACGTTGATTCTTTGTGTCTGTTTGAGTTCCTTGTCTTCTTTTTTCCAGACAACAGATGGTCTTGGACGACCCAAAACAGGAATTTCAACCTTTACATTGTCACCTGCTTTAGCTACTACTACCTTCTGATAAACACCTCTGAGATCAAACGCTGGCGGTGTGGTCTGCTCCTTGATTACAACTGGCCGGCTTTCGCGAGGTTCGCTTCTACCTGAGCTGTTAACAGCAAAAATACGGAACACATACTCTGCATTTTCAGTGAGGTCTGTTACCATATAGTCCAAAGACTTTATTGTTGTCACATGAAGCCACTGTTCAGAATCCTTCTTCTGAGCCTCAATTACATAGCCAGTGATTCTACTACCACCATCATGTGTTGGTTTGGTCCACGCAAGAGTTGCTGTTTCCTGTGACACTTCAGTAACTATTAAATTGTCCGGTGCAGACGGAGCTTGAGAAGCTCTGATGGGCTGAGGCGTCTCTGCTGCCTCACCAATACCGCGCTCATTTTCAGCTAAGACTCTGAAAAAATATTCGACTCCTTCTTCTAAACCTTCAATTTTGTAGGAGCACTTCTGGCAGTTGGTAGCGCATGCTGTGAAGGCTTTTCGAGTTGCATCACGCTTCTCAACTATGTAGTTTACGATCTTAGATCCACCATCAATAATTGGAATCTCCCACTGAAGAGTGATACTGTGTTTGGTGATTTCTCTTGGCTTCAAATTGACTGGAGGTCCTGGTGTGTCCACAACTCGGACATTAACGAATCCTGTCTTCTTTCCAGCAACGTTTTCTAACGTCAGAACGTATTTACCAGCATCGTATCTTGTGCACTCAGGGACAACTAATAAAGTATATGACTCAGTTGTATCAATGTGAGCACGGCCTTTAAGGGGAATGTCATCTTTTACCCATGTGACTTCTGGAATTGGGCGTCCTTTAATTGGCACAAATAGACGAATGGAAGCACGTGAGCGGACAACAAGTGTTCTTCTCAGTTCTGCATCAAGTTCAAAGTCAGGGACCTCTTCACGGTCAACGAGATCCACAACTTTCTCGATCTCAGCAGGTTCCCCACGTCCTTCTGAATTAATTGCACTCACTCTGAAATTATATTTGTTTCCAGCTTGTAGGTTTGGAACTACCAACTCAAGTATTTTCAGGGGAGAAGTTGTAGCTTCAGTCCAGTCATCATCTCCCTCCTTTTTGTACTCAACAATGAATCCTGTCACATCGAGTCCGCCATCATAGAACGGTCTTCCCCAGTTGAATGTTGCTGTTGTTTTGGTTGTATCAGTGATTCTTGGGTTGGATGGGGGCCCAGGAGGATCTGGAATTTAGGAAAATAGACATAAAATATAATGTTAAAATGAAACAATTATTTAAAGCACAGAACATCAGAAAGGTTTTATTTACTCACATGAAATATCCTTCGTCAACACTGGATCTGATGCCTCACCAGGTTCTCCAAAACCAGCTTTGTTCTCCGCGGTCACACGGAACTCATACTCAACTCCATCGCTGAGGCCTGATACTTTGTAGCGTAGATCAGAAATGGTCTTCTTCGATGCTCTAACCCATCTCATACCTCTCCTCTCTTTTCTCTCGACACTATATCCTCTAATGTCACTACCTCCATCCACAGCTGGTCTCTTCCATGAAATAGTTACAGCATTTCCACTAACGTTATCGATTTCGGGCTTTGACGGTGGCCCCGGTGGTCCTATTATGGGGAAAAAATCCAAAGAAACAAACATTTAGAATAACATATCACAACAGAACAGTGAAATAAACAGTGCTACGCACAGATCTGTACTTACTAAAGCTGTCGATCATCTTGACTGGACCAGACTGAGTAGCATCACCGGTACCGTACTGATTCACAGCCAAAACACGGAAGATGTATTCATTGCCTTTAATCAGCTTGCTGGCTACATAACGGCAGTCCATTACGTTTTCTGCAAGCTTTGTCCAGAGAAGGCGGCTAGTTTCTCTTTTTTCAAGAATGTATGATTTGATAGCGCAGCCTCCATCTTCCTCCGGCGGTAACCACGTCAGTGTGCACTTTTCAGCAGAAACACTGCTGGCTTCAATAGGACCTGGAGGACCAGGTACATCCAGGATTTTCACCTTCACTTTTTCTTCCTTAATGCCAAACGGATTGCTTGCAGTAATTGTATACTCCCCAGTGTTCTTTCTGCTGGCATATTTGATTGAGAGAGTTGAAGATGTGGGCGTGCTTGTAATCTGGACAATATCTGAGGGCTTAAATTCTCTTCCTCCCTTCGACCACACAGCTGTAGGTGGGGGCTTGCCAAGAATGCTTGAGGCAGATACTACAATGGTGTCTCCAGCCTTGACAGTGACACCATCCTTCATTTCAGGATCAATTGTAATAGATGGTGGCTCTGTAAAAAAAAAAAAAAAGAGAGAGAGATGTCTTATAGGTTTGACTGTTATACAGATGAGAATGACTTAAGCTCATTTAGTAATACCTACCATATTCATCTTTGCAGACAAGCGTGTCTGTTTGCTCTGAGGGAGCACTGATGGCTCCTGCTGCATTCTTTGCCCTAATTCTGAAATCATACATGCCACCTTCAACTAAATCTGTTACTGTGAAGGCACAGCTTTGGATATTAATATGGTTCGCCTTCATCCAGGCCTTTCCTGGGTGTTCCAGTTTCTCAACAAAATAGCCAGTCAGCCTGTGACCTCCATCATACTTTGGCGCCGTCCAGATGAGTGTTACAGTATTCCTTGTAACGCTGATCACATCGGGTTTGCCGGGAGGATCTGAAGATTTAATATAAATTAGAATACATTACTTAGTATTGCTTGTAAGATTTTATGGCATAATGAAACGCAGTCAATAAAATATTAAGGAGCATTGACTGACCAATTGGATCAAGTGCAACCAGGGCTTCAGTCGATTTGCTTGGTTTTCCGAGTCCAGCCATGTTTATAGCCATCACTCTGAATTCATACTCAAGGCCTTCAACTAAGCCAGTCACTCTGCACTCCTTCACTCTCAGAGGTGTCTTGCTGGCTCTCTTCCACAATAAACTGTTCCTGTCTTTGTATTCCACGTGATATCCTAAATTTGAAAAGGGAATGAATTAGTTTGTGTGATTTTATGTTAATAATAAGTACTTTAGAAATGTATGGGTGGGTTAAAGTTAATTGTACCTGTAATAGGAGAGCCTCCTGTATCCCTTGGATCTGACCACGATACAATGGCAGACTCATGGCGTATACTCAAGACGTCTGGTGGAGCCGGTGCCTCTGGTGCATCTTTTGAACAAAGAAAAATAAGAAATGGAACATCAACAATTCATATTTCAGGCTTACGTGCTTGAGCATGGGCTTATTGTGATTCTTCTTCTTCTTATTATTATCTTATTCTGACGCCTATTATGATATGTTCCGTATATTGCTTGACTGTAATTGTTGTAATTGACTATAATGTCTATAATCACTTAAATTTTTGAACGTGTTGCCTTTCAAAAGCTACTCGATGGCCATAGAAACAATGTTCTTTTGTCTCTGTAACACTAAAAAACTTACTGAATGGATGTTTGGCCACTACTGGATCCGACCTGAGGAACTCTCCCACGCCGTATTTGTTTTCTGCACACACTCTGAAGAGGTACTCCGTCCCATCATGGAGTCTTGTTACCCTCATGATGTTCTTCTGAATGGCAGAAGCAACCGTGACCCATTTATTGCTTGTAGAATGCCTTTTTTCCAAGATGTAGTTGGAAACTTCTGCTCCACCGTCATCCTTGGGTGGGCCCCACTCCAGAGTAATTCCATCAGCTGTGATTTCATCAAACTTGATGGGCCCTGTGCAAATTCCAGGCTTCCCAACAACCTTGATATCAATGGTGGCTTCCTTGGTTCCTGCGCTATTTTTCAAAATGACGGTGTATTTATCAGCATCGCCTCTCTGACAGTCACGGATCAACAAGGTTGTGTTTGTTGCTGTTGATTCAACAGACATCCTGCCACTGTCGCCTAAAGTGACACCGCTCTTTTTCCACAAGACTGCTGGAACAGGGATGCCAGTAATGGGGATTGTGAGGCGAACAGTGCTTCCCTCCTTCGCCACGTAACAAGAGTCTGGAACACTTTTGAGGTTACAGTCTGGCAGAACTGCAAGGACATGAGGAAAAATTTCATTATTTCAATGCAAATAGGTTTCATAAATGCTACAAAAACGTCTAGGATAATGTGTCATATTATAGCAATGGTGTATTACAGTAATCTTAGAGCTAAAAATGTACTGACACATACCAACTTGATCTTTAGCCACCAGAGTGAGTTCAGTAGGAGGTCCTTCAGAAGACTCATTGAAAGCTTTGACTCTAAATGAGTATTCCTTTCCTTCCTGAAGGTCCTTTACTACGTATTGGAGGACCTTGGACTTCACGAGCTGCTTCCATTTGTCTTCACCTTCACTGATATCTACAGCATAAGCAACAATATGACTTCCGCCATCACTGATGGGCTTCTTCCAACTAAGTGTACAGGAATCCTTGGTGATCAGGGCAGGCCTGAAGTCTGTAACTGCTCCAGGTTGCTCTGTAAAAGAAATCATGATTTGAGTTTGGCCGGAATTATGTTACCTGTATATACAGTATTTACATTTGCGGCATTTATCAGATGCTTTCATCCAAAGCGACTTCCATTCCCTACCTACAGGGGGCAGTCTCACTGGAGCAACTTGGGGTTAAGGGTCTTGCTCAGGGACCCAGGGGTGGTGCTGAAGGTAGGATTTGAACCCATGACCTCTTAGTCTAGAGGCAAGTATCCCACACACTACACCACCACCACCCCGGTGGTAGCAACTTACAATGCACTACTAACTAAAGTTCAAGTCAGACACAGAAATAACCTTCTTACCTGAGGCCTTCACTGGTCCTGCTGTCTCGCATCCTTCACCAACACCATACACATTTTCAGCCGAGACTCTAAAACAGTAGGCTTTCCCGGCCTCTAGGTTAGTGATTCTGAAAGATGTTTTGGGACACTCAGGAGCGACACAGGTCCATGCCTTCCTCTCTGCCAGACGCTTTTCAACGACATAGCTCTTCACTGGACTTCCACCATCGATAAGTGGTGCATCCCAAGTTATGGATGCATGACTCTTCGATGTCTCTTTAACAATTAGATTAAGTGGTGGTCCGGGCGTATCTACAAAATGTGAGATCAACATGTCAGAACGAATGTAGATATAATATTATAGTTTTAAAACTACAATTTCAGAGTTCTTTAAACAATAATTACCTAAGACCTTGACAACGATAGTGTAGGACTTGGTTCCACTGCTGTTCTCAAGGGTTAGTACGTATTTGCCAGCATCATATCTGTTGATGTCCTCACAGTATACAAACGTATCCCATTCAGTCGTGTTGATTGTAAGTCCTTGCCTCTCCTTCAAGTTGGCATTGACTTTGCTCCATGTCACCTTTGGTGCGGGACGACCTCTAATTGGCACATAGATTCTCATCGTGACTCCGGCGCGCAAAACCAGGGCTTTCCTCAGATCTGCATCAAGTTCACCCTCAGGAGCGACTAGAAGAAAATCGAATGAAAACATAAATTAGACGAGTGGATAGGCTGGACAGGCAGAAAGGTAAATGTAGAGACTCCAATGGATTTACGTACTCAAAATGTCCTGTGCCAGATGTTTCCCAGGAACTTCGCTTGGCTCGCTATAGCCTATCTTGTTCACAGCAGTCACACGCAACTGATATTCAGTGTTATCCATAAGGCCACTGGCAAGGAATTTAGTCGCCTGGAGATTCTTGGGTATGTTGCACTTAAACCATTCCTCCGAATCAGCTCTCTTTATTTCAACCAAGTAGCCCAAGATTTCACAGCCACCATCATAGGCAGGTTTGGTCCAAGATAGACTGAATGAGCTGTGTGTAGAGTCAATAACCTTGGGGAATGCAGGGGGGCCAGGAGGATCTGTAGGATAAACAAACACGTGTCTCAAAACCTTTCAAAAGAGGATAAGACTGAATTTTATAACTGGGATTTTACTCACACAGTGGGTCCAACGCAAGAGCCGCTGCTGAGGGATCGCTTGGTTTACCAAGACCAGCTTTGTTGAGAGCAATAACTCTAAACTCATACTCCGAACCTTCAGTGAGGCCTGCAGCCTTGATAGTTCTATCAATAACGGGTCTTCTATTTATTTTAGACCAAGCGAGTTCCTGAATTTCACGCTTCTCAACCATATATCCAAGGATCGTAGCCTTGCCATCATTGGCTGGGGCCTTCCAGCTTACGGTCATATGGTCTTTGGTGATGTTGGTGACAACAGGAGGGTCACATGGTCCAGGAACATCTAAATTTGAGGAAATACAAATTGATAACTGATGTTTCCTGAGGAAATTATTCATTATAAACTGATGTAGGGAAAAATAGGAAGTAGAAATACTTACCAAACGGATTCTTGGCCATCACTGAGTGAGTAACAATTGCGTCGCCAACACCATATTTGTTCTCAGCACTGATACGGAACTCATACTCGTGGCCTTCAATCAGTTTCTCTACCGAACAGTCTGTAAGCTGACCACTAATATTGGACGTAACCTGAGCCCAGTTAGCTCTGCTCGTCTCACGCTTGTCGATAATGTAGTTGGTGATTTCAGAACCACCATCTGAATGAGGTGGCTCCCATCTCAGTTTCACACGGTCAGCAAACACATGGCTGATCTTGACTGATGCTGGCGGTCCAGGTTTGTCTGTGGAAAAAGATTATTTCACAATAGCAATAAAGCAAGTTAGCCTTCAGGGTGGGTGTTCACTCGTAATAATCACTGTTTACAAAGTCCAGTATGAATGTTTTATTTAGATAGTAATGGCAAAAGAATAAGAATATAAACGGTTGAAATCTGTTGAAATCAATCATTTCTGTATGCCTTACCTAATACTTTCAGCTTAAAGTTGCCAGACTTAGTGCCGCTTGGGTTCTCAGCAACAATAGTGTACTCTCCGGTCTCTTTTCTTGACACAGAGAATAATTCTAAGAGGAAAAGGTGTCTTTTCTGAGACATCTTCATGCCTTCAACAAGTTTCAGTGGGGCACCCTCTTTCTTCCACGACACCTTTGGTGGCGGTTTGCCGTAAACCTCAGCCTCAAGGCACACGTTTGCTCCAGCTTTGACTACGATAAGGTTCTTCAGTTCAAGGCTAATCTCAACCCTTGGTGGAACTGAAATTTGACACAACAGGAGAATGTGATGATGTATTGTATTCGATTTGTGGGATTGATGAAAAAATTAAAACCGTTGAGAGGAAACAAGACATACCGTGTTGTGGAATCACTGCAATTACATCAGACTCTTCCGAAGGCTGACTGACAGTCATTGCTGTCTTTGCGAAGACTCTGAACTTGTATTGGGCTCCCTCTTCTAGACCAGTGACAATGCAGTCCTCTTTTGGCACATTTGGACTACTTGCAATGACCCACTTGTCACCTGGAAGCTTCAAAGCCTCAACATAGTAGCCAATGAGTTTGCTACCACCATCATGTTTTGGACGGTTCCAGACAAGAGATACCGAATTCTTCATTACATCAAGGACCTCAGGTTTTCCAGGTGGATCTAATAAAGGAACAAAAATGCACAATGTGAGATTTTAGATACTGATGTATTGAGGAATTTAGTACCATATCCACAAATCCCCTCTACCACACATACCAACTGGGGTCCTGGCTGTAATGATCTCTGTGGCTTTGCTTGGTTTGCCCGGTCCTGCTTTGTTCACAGCAGATACTCTGAACATATATTCCAAACCCTCAATAAGGCCGTAGCAGGAGTATTCAGTTGCACGAACAAGCGTCTCATTTGCCTTGACCCACAGAATGCTGTTCCTCTCTTTGCGTTCAATGGAATATCCAATAATTGGGCTACCGCCATCATTCACTGGTCTCTCCCAAGACAAAACAACAAACTCCTTGTTGACCTTGTTGACACAGCAATTCCGTGGCTCACTGGGTGGATCTGCAACAAGACATTTAACAAAACTTTTGCTACATTTTCTGTAAAGAATATTCCACAATGTAATGTTACTGTTTGAACATGTGACCAATAAAAATGTATTTATATTTAGGGTATACAGTAACCCCCCCGTTTTACGTGGATCAGTGGCAGATTCAGTCACAGGCTGATTTTTTTTGAGAACCAAATAGTTTTATGTGGAAATCCCCACAATATCGTGGAAACTGCAAATAAAAAAAACTTTTTTTTGCTTTTTTGTGGCAAAAAATATATTTTTTCTGGGTGTTTACACACAAGGGGACTCAGGGCAGGCTGTAGCCGACCTGGAAGCACTTTCCATACCAGGGTTGAGCCCCGCTCTCTAAGTACGATTTCTCCGCAGCGCAAGCACTCTGACATTTCAACCTCCACAGTTCGGTAGAGCTCCAAGAGACCTTTCCAACGAGCCCTCATTTGTATTTTTAGCCCCAATAGATCAGGGGTTATTCCCTAAAAATCGTTCACCTTGCTGCCGTGTCCCAAAATTTTTGTCCCGCAACCTTCCTAGTTGCAAATCTAAGCGGGGAATTTAAATTAAAAGAGGCGAATACATTTTCTTTAAGGGTGATGCATGAAACTGAGTTTAAAATAACGTTAAAGTGTTCTGGGATCAGATTTGGGGGCAGATTTGTGGTTTACACTATAAAAATAGGGATTTTTTTCACTATATGCGGGTGCTCTTGGAACGTAAGCCCTGCGAAAAGCGGGGGATTACTGTACTTACAAAACTTGAGATTTTAAAATATTTTTTTAGATGATGTTGTTCAGTCAGACCTACCAAATGGATGTCTGGCAATCATTTTTTCAGAGTAGATTGGCTCTGAAATTCCAAAACGATTCTCTGCACGCACTCGGAACCCATACTCCTTTCCAGGGGTGAGCTTTGTGACTCTGCAGCTGGTCTTGGTGCATGAGGACACAGCAGGGACCCAATCGCCTCTAGTTACGTCACATTTCTCAACAATATAGTTAGTGATGTTGCTTCCGCCATCTTCTGCTGGGGAGTTCCACTGAAGGGTGCAGGCATCTACATCCACATCCAGAACTTCAAGAGGACCCTCAGGAGGACCAGGGATGTCTAGTGGAGACGTTTCAGTTGTCATTATCCATTCATCATGAAGATTTTATATATGTAGATTGTTGTGCATAGGCTACTTACCATAAATAATGATCCTAAGGATTTGGTTGATCTTAGAAATGCTATTTTCAGCCGAAAGACTGTAATATCCACCGTCTTTCCGTGTGACATTCTTAATCATGAGCGTGTTTGAAGTTAATGTCTTTTGTATGGACAGACGATCAGATGTAACCACATCATCGCTTCCTTTCCTCCATGTAGTCACTGGAGCAGGCTTGCCGGACACTATTGCTTCAACTTTGAATTTGGTTCCTGCCTTTGCAGTGACTACATCAGGCATGATAATCTTTGGTCCCACTGAAAAATAATTGGCATAAAGAGCGTGAATTAGGATGAGAAAAGTAAAATATTAAATGGGAAATATGGCTTTAACATGTGAAAATACTGGATTACTTACTCAGCTGTTCCTTTACTTCAAAGATTCCTTCAGCCTCTCTTGCCAGACTGCAGCCTACAGAGTTTCTGGCAGCAACTCTGAATCTATACTTTGTGTTCTCTTTCAGACCCACAACAACTATGCTCAAGTCTTTTACAACTGAGTAAGTTGTCCACTTGTCTTCAGGTTGACCATCCTCCTGATAATCAACAATGTAGCCGTTAATTTTAGCTCCACCGTCTCTCAGAGGCTTCAGCCACCCAAGTGTTGCGCTGTTCTTTGTAATCTCCAAGACATCCATCTTCTTGGGAGGATCCGGTTCACCTTTAATCAATAAAATGTGATCAATTTGCAGTTCATTATATAATAAGCTGTATTTCTTGTGTACACCATATGCAGTCACTTACTCATGGGATCTGTGGCCAAGTAGGATTTTGGAGAGTCCTGTGGTACCCCAATGCCATACTTGTTTACAGCCATGACTCTAAAGTAGTATTCGGTTCCTGGTGTCATGGTTGTGATTTTGAAGCTGGTTTTCTTCAGATCATTGGTGCAATTTGTCCATGTCTTCCTGTCTACCTCACGTTTCTCAACAATGTAGTTCAGGATTTGGCAGCCACCATCGTTTTCTGGGGGTAACCAAGAAAGCTGGCAAGATGTCTTTGTGACATCAGTTGCGTCCAGTCCACCAACAGGCCCAGGTGTATCTGTTCAGGGATACATATTTGTTACTGCATTACAGAGATGTTCACAAGTCATTTTTATCAAGTTCATGTCAAGTCTCCAGTCTCTGAGCTGCAGTGTTTACAGGCGGAGACTCTAAATGTGGGATGTTTGACTGTAAATGTTGAGCTCTAAATGTTTAGAAGATATGCTAATTGGCCACGC
>JBBPCW010000002.1:521180-531730 GCA_037974425.1 Phenacogrammus interruptus
TAAAAACTGCTTCTTGTAATGTCTGTATGTATGTGCGATTAAATGTGATTAATTAGATTAATTAATCGCCACACCATGTAATTAATTAGATCAAAAATTTTAATCACTTGACAGCACTACTTTAAACTAAACACTGAAAGAAATTATTGTTATTATTAAATTATTATTAAAACTGTCATGTTAAAAATAAATTCAATGGTCGAATATTCAGTGCATCCCTACTTTAAATCAATCCTAGATAAAATAACTCTCGTCCGGTTATTCCAGTTTGTTTATGGAACACTGTTTGGAGAGTTCTTCAACTGTGCATTGAGGCGTGTTCGCTCACATGGGTGTGTTTTTTTGCTATTTATGGATTTATTCCTGTTTTGTGGTGAAGGTTTGGTGCTTTTTCTCAAAAAAGAGTAACATCCGACCCTAAAAAATGCTACTATTTTCAGACATAAAAAAAGAATGTAAGCAGGAAGCATATAGTTTACTGTTTTAAGAAACAATACTTAACCGATACTTTAACGTATGAATTGTTCTTACTTGTCCTGTCCTTGACTTCAGTCACTTCAGTAACTTCACCAGGTTCACCGACACCCGCAGCATTCACTGCCCTCACTCTGAATCTGTAAAGTCCCAGCTCCTTCAGTCCAGGCACAACAAACTTGGTGCCTCTGATCTCCTTGTCTTTAGCCTAAAAGAACAAACACAAAATGATAAAATACCTAAGCGAATAAATGCAAAAACCCCAAACACAGAAAACATCCCAGCCAAGAAAGGGTCATTTTACAGTTTTATTAATGTAGGTACCTTTTCCCATTCCTCTTTTCCCTCTTCTTTGTATTCAACAAAATATCCTGTGATCTTAGATCCGCCATCAATCAATGGAGGAATCCATTCAAGGTCAACAGTTGATTTGGAGCAGTCAGTCACTTTTGGAATTGGAGGTCCGGGAGGAGCTGTGACAGTAAACATATTTTGATTTAACTGTTACAGTCCAACAAAGCAACATTTTAATGGGATAGTGGATTTATTTCATAAATACCAATAGGGTCTCTGGAAACAGCAGGGTCTGATGGCAGACTTGGAGGTCCAACTCCAGCCGCGTTAATGGCGCTAACACGGAACTGATAGGTTGCCCCCTCCTGAAGACCAGTCACAATATGGGAGACACCGAGGGGCCTAATTCTAATGGGGTCACGGGTCACTTTGGTCCAGCGCTTGCCTGTAGTTTCCTTGCGCTCCAGCCAATAGCCAGTAACTGGAGATCCGCCATCATATTCCGGCTCATCCCATTCAACGGTCATGGATTCGAGGGAGATTTCAGGGACAGATGGCTTTTCGCACTGGCCTGGAACCGCTGTCGAGACAATTACATCAAAATTACATAAAGTTTACTAAAGTTCGGTTCTATCAACAGTCTTGGAACTGCTGCTACTTACTGAACAGGTTCCTTGCTTTCTCGGGTTCACTGTAGAGTGGTGGTCCGACGCCAAATTTGTTTTGAGCCATGATGCGAAACTCGTATTCGTGCCCTTCTGTGAGCCTCTGAACTGTGTAGAGACATTCCTTTGGATCACTGGAGACATGGACCCATGTCTTCCTGTTGTCCTCCCGTTTCTCAATCACGTAGTTTGTGACCTTAGAACCGCCATCATCTGTTGGTGGCTTCCATGAGAGACCAATCCTTTCTGCGAAAACCTCTTCAAATTTGACCGGTCCGATTGGCTGCCCGGGTCGTCCTATAGAGGAAAAGTGTGTATTATATTATGAAACACACGTCTCTGTTGAACCGATGGGCCGAGTGCACTTAAGGAAAACGGAAACCTACCCAAAACTGTGAGTTTGATGTCCTTGGAGGCCTTGCCGAGGCTGTTAGTGGCTGTGAGTGTGTAGATTGCACTGTCGTCTCTCTTGGATTGCTGTATCAGGAGGGTGCATTTCTCATCCGAGACCAGCTTATTAATATGCTGATCGTAATGGACATCAGTCTTTTCCTCAGGCTTGTCAAATGTGGCTTTCTGCCAAACCAGGGATGGGAATGGACAACCCTGAACCCTGGCAACGATGTTGACATCAAATGTCTCTGCACCCTCCAGAGCTTCTCGAAGTTCAATGGTTGGAGCACCTAAAAAGATATTCAGTCATAAGGAGGCGCTACATTTGACTGAACTCGGGTAAGTATAGGAAATGTTAAGACACTTACAGGTCTGGTCTTTGATAATGATGGGTCCCACAGTAACGGAGGGTCTGCTTGGGCCGGCTTCGTTCACAGCCTTGACGCGAAACTCGTATTCCCCGCCCTCGTTAAGCTCTTCAACAATAAACGTAGTCTCTTCCACGTCCCTCTTATTGCACTGTTTCCATGTCTCCTTTTGTGGACCACTCGTGTCCCAGCTCAGCCTCTCGATGATGTAGTGCGTCACTGGGGCACCGCCGTTATTTTTGGGAGGCACCCATGTTAGGGTGACTGTGTTCTTGGTAACAAGGTTGATCTTGATCTTAGTTGGAGGATCAGGGGGGTCTTGAAAAACAGGCGAAATGTAGTGTTAAGGCAGAGAATCAGCAAACACACAAAGTTCTTCGCTCATAACGTAAGGTTTAGTTCGTCTGCAGAAGGAGAGCATTTCCCAGCGTGCTAGGGCAGTCCCAACACAGGTAGCTCTCTGAACACAATATCCTTCAATGCCAATATTTGTACACAGAAAAAAGCTTAGTCACTTATCGCTCAAGGGTGAGTCCAGGGGGGGCTTTGTGCATCAAGACACGTAATAAACTCCTCTCATCACTCCGAGATGCGCCCAAGAAGCGCCACACTAGTTCTTACAGAAAGCAGACCCCTGCATTCAACCTCGAGCGGTGTCACATCGTCCCAGACAATTTAGATAAGCTTAAGAGCCTCTCAGCACTTCAGCCTGGAAACCAGTGTTTATACAAAATATCAATTCTAAGAAAATCATGTTCTTTGCCCTATCGGCCTCAGGAACAGTTACAAATCCCCTCTTAATGATCTTGAATCATCAGGAATGCTCTGAAATAAATCATATTGCTGAATATACTTTCTCCTTATAATATATGTGATTACAAAAGGACATGATTTTCCATAACAGTAGTTTATTCCAGTAAAAAAAATTTAATTGAAATAACACCAGCTGCTCTTTTCTTTTCCAACTTACAGATGGGATCCCTCGCCCTTACTGGCTCGGTGGTCTCAGTGAAGGGTCCCATTCCGAGGCGATTTTCAGCGCGGACACGGAACAAGTAGTCTTGGCCCTCAAGCAGGTCAGGCACAACGAAGGCCATGCTGGCACACGTTGCATTGACCTTCGTCCAGGCCTTCCCACTGACAGCCTTCTTTTCAATAAAGTAGCTCTTGATTCTTTCTCCTCCATCAGTGTCTGGCAGTTTCCAGATGAGTCTCATCGTAGATCTAGTAACGTCAGTAACTCTGAGCTCTTTTGGTGGCCCGGGAACATCTGTAATCATGCAATGCATTCATGAGATCATTTTTTATTATTTACACGTTAAATCTTTCAGGATTTCATGAAACATTTGAAGAGGATCAGCTCACCAAGTACAGTGACAAAGACGTTAATGTGTTTCTGTCCAGATTTGTTTTTCGCTATGACAGTGTATCTGCCAGAGTGGGTTCTCAAGCTCACAGGAATGTTTACAACAGAGGTAGTGTCGGTAGATTCAACCTAAAAGGACATAAATTCCATTAAAACTGTGACATATATCCAAAAGACTGAGTTGTAAAAAAAAATGCTTCTTTTTATAATTATTGCTTTCATATAAACATTGTCATTTCTAAATATGAACAATGCGCCTGAAATGTAGAATATTTCCAAATAATATCTACATAAATTTCAGAATTTCTTCATTTCAGTATTCTGTAAATCTCCGTTTTGCTTTAATGTGAGGATGTACTCGAGTTGACTTGGGCTCCGCATGTTTGTGAAAAAGGCCCTGATGAGTAGATGCACCTAAGATGTGTCTGATTCTGAACAGTAGATAAGACTAAGACTAAGGCCAATATTAAATGGAAGGAAATGTATGATACCAACCAGGATATCATACATTACCTTCCATTTAATAGTGGTCAAGAAACCGTCATTAATACTCTTTCTTCATGTTACTTATCATAACTTTGTTGAAATGTTTCCAAACTTCTAAAACTTTCCAATAAAAAATGCTGGTTTCAGACATTTTGAGTTTATAGTAATGCAGAAAATAAATCCTGAATATTGGTACCTGTGAGTCCACTGGCAGCGTATGAAGACGATCTTTTTTCTCTGTCTTTGCTTTTCCACCAAACTCCCATGTGACTTTGGGAACGGGACGTCCGGTAATAATCACTGGGATTTTGATCGGAGTTCCAGCGCGGATGCACAGCAAGTCTTCAGCGGTCATATCCAAAAATAACTTGGGCTCCGCTGTGGAATTTAGGCAAAATCACCAAGTTAGCAAACAGAAAACTGAAGCAGATGATATCTGCGGCCCTGTAAAAGGTGGAACCTTACTGTGAATGTCCTCCAGGAGAACTTCTGTGGTCCTGGGACTTGGCTCGGACTCCCCGATGTCATTGACTGCGATGATCCTGAACCTGTATTTCTTCAGCTCTTTGAGGTTCGGGACGGTGAAAACAGTAGTGGGATGTAGGTTTTCGGCATCATTCACCCTGGTCCATTCGGCTGTACCCTCATCTTGGATCTCGATGATGTAACCTGTGATGGGACGTCCACCATCTTTAGCTGGTGGGGTCCACGACAGGGTGACGCTGCGTTTAGTCTTGTCAGCGACTTCAGGAGCAGCTGGCATGCCGGGTGGTGCTGTGATACACACATACAGAAAGCATATTTAACTTTCAAGATTTCTCCAATCGTAAGAATATAACAGAACTGCATGTGGTGACCGACTTACTGAGAGGATCGGTGGCAAAGGCGGATTCAGAGACGGCACTGGGGGGTCCGATTCCAGCAGAATTGCAAGCCATGGCTCGGAATTCATATTCAAGTCCCTCTATGATACGCGTGACCTGTAATTCCCAGCCTTTGGTGCCACGTTTGGTCACCAGGGCCTTATTTACTTTTGCCCAGTAGGTTGTGCCCTTCTCGCGCTTCTCCAACCAGTAGCCCGTGATCGAAGATCCACCACAGTCCTTGGGTGGCTCCCATGTCACCAGCATATGGGTATTGGAGTGTTCAGCGATGGTGACTTTTTCGGGCGGGCCGGGCAGAGCAAACGGATCTTTAATTTGCACTTCCTCTGATTCACAGGCGTCGCTGATTCCGTACATGTTTTCAGCTTTGACCCTGAACTGATACTTGCCACCTGTTTGAAGTTCCCATACCTACAAGGTGTACAATAGGTTTAAAGGTTCTGTTATTAAATTGAGGACATTGTTGTTGTTTCTTCCGAAAAAACAAAAAACAATCGTTCTTACCCCGAATTTTCTCTCAATGACATTTTTATTAACTGGGACCCATTCGGCTTTCTCAACGTCCTCGACGTTAAGGTCTTTCATCTCAACGATATAGTTGGTGACATCACTGCCTGCGGTATCCCGTGGTGCGTCCCAATTCAGGTGACAGGACTGAGCTCGGATATTTGAAACAGCAAGGTTTCTTGGTGGCGTCGGTCGATCTTATAAACCAGAAGAACGTTTCTTTAGAACTGCACACTATAAAAAACACTGAACGGATAAATTCACTTATTCAGAACCTGAACTCACCCAGAACCTCCACTGTGACAGAATGGCCAAGCGAGCCGAGGCGGTTTGTGGCCGTCACGGTGTACGTGCCCTTGTCCAGCCTTGCAATGGCAGGGATGGAGAGCTTGGTGTGCTCTGTCTGTCTGTCGATCTCTTTGGTTTCCATCAACAGCTTCTCAGTAGACTTTGGAATAACAACATCATCCTTCATCCACTCCACCTTCGGCATCGGGAGGCCTGTGACCTCGGCTGGAATCTCGATTGGCTCATTCTTCCTCACTCTGATCAAATCGCCTACGAAATGCTTCATCATGTGCAAACTTGGAGGAACTGCGAAAAGTATTTAGAAGATTTAATTAACGAAACACACTGTAAACACTTTCACTTATTAAAAATGAGAACGGGACGAACCTTCATCATCCTGAATCACAACAGTCAGCGGAATGGAAGGATCACTCGGGCCGATGCCGTTAACGGCCTTTGCGCGGAACTCGTACATGTGGAGCTCGTCCAGGTTTTCCACAGTCACTGTAAGATCGGTGATCATCCCTTCGGTGACGGGCTGGAAGGCCTGATGATCCTGACGCTTCTTCTCTATGATGTAACCAATGATTGGGCTCCCGCCATCGTTGCGAGGAGGCCTCCATGTAAGAGTAATGGAAGACTTGGTTCTCTCGGTGTAGTGGAACTTCTCGGGGGAGGTTGGTGGACCTGAATAAATCAGAAACAGAAAACTTTATTGAAGCCAGAGGAAACTGCGTATATGTTTTTAGATACTGTCGTTCCATTGTATTATTTAGATTTAGAAAATTAAAGTGTCTGTAGAAGAGTCCTGCCTTGTGGATCCACTGCACGAATAGGCCCGAGATCAACCGGTGGTCCAGCGCCATACTTGTTCTTGGCCACAACTCGGAAGATGTATTCCTGACCCTCAAGAATGCCCACAATTTCACATTTAGATGCAGGCGTTTCGATGGGCTGCCTAAATGTGTGCATTTTTGGCTCCTTCCTTTCAACGGTGAAGCCAATCACATCACTGCCGCCGTCGTCCTCAGGGTCACCCCAGTTAAGCATCATGAGCTTTCTTGTCACAACAACAGGCTTTAGATCAGTGACAGGTCCGGGAACATCTGGATAAAAAATTGACATTCGATTAAAAACAATATTTTCTAAACTGCAGCGGAAACACATTGTTCACATTTCAATAGCGGTACTCACCCACAACTTCAACCATAGTCCAGGCTGACTTGATGCCGCTTGGGTTTGCTGCAGTCAGCTGGTATCTACCGCTGTCACTTCTTTTTGCATTCTTGATCATAAGAGTGCTGTTATCTCCAGCTTCCTGAATTTCCACACGCTCCTTGTCAGGCTCCTTTTCATCCTTTGTCCACGCAATTGATGGTTTAGGTTTACCGGTCACCACTGCCGGGATAATCAGCGTCTCTCCAGCTCTTACGAAATAACCAGCCTTCACATTGACGCCCAGGTCAATGACAGGCTTCACTGTGGGAGTAAATTAACAGCAGTTATAGGTCCAGCCTTTAACTACGGTCTTAAATACCTTTTTAAGGAATGAGTAATAAAAAACTGTACCTGCAGGATTCCTTACGATGATCGCATCCGTAACACCAGGAGTACCTTCACCGGCACAGTTGACTGCCATGACACGGACGATGTATTTAGCTCCCTCTCGGACCCCGAACACAGTGAATGTGTTGGTCTTCCAAGGTCTTTCTGTGGCTCTTGACCAGTCCTTCGTCCCAGCCACTAGTTTATCAACCTGGTAGCCGAAAATATCCGCACCACCATTGTCTGTGGGAGGGTCCCATTCAACTGTTATTGAATGGTCTGTGGTGTCAACAATGCGTGGAGTTGGTGGACCCGGGGGCACTGAAAGAAACAGGAAGTTGAATCAGAACTAAACACAGACTACTCAACAAGCATCACTACATTTCATAACGTAACAAATTCATGTATGATTAACTTACAGATCGGAGCCTGTGCCGTCTTCGGCTCAGACGGTGGGCTGAACTTTCCTCGCCCGGCCACGTTCTCAGCGCAGACCCTGAATATATACGTCAAGCCTTCCAGCAGACCCTCAACCATTATTTCCAGTTCGTTAATGATGTTGCGATTAACTCTCGCCCAGTGTGTGCTATTAATTTCTCTCTTCTCTACCCAGTATCCTTCGATGGGGCTACCGTTGTCTTTGGGCTCAATCCAAGTGACGACCATGCTGTTGGCCGTGACGTCTGTGATTTCAGGCTTCTCAGGTGCATCTGGAGGATCTGAAATTTTAAATCAAGTGTTAGCAATCATAGCAGGATCCTTAAAGATCAAACTGCAGTTATGACTTGATGAGTATTTATTATGTACCGAATGGATTCTTGGCAATGACAGGTTTGGAGATGCATGGTTTTCCAGACCCAAATCGGTTCTCGGCAGTGACGCGGAAGATGTACTCCTTTCCTTCGATCAGTTTTGTTACGGGGTACTTGCAGCTTCTGAGGGTTGATGTCACAGTGACCCATCCAATCTCAGCTTTGGTGTTGTCTTTTCTCTCCAACACATAATTGAGGATCTCACTTCCGCCATCGTCCACGGGAGGATCCCACTTGCAGAGGAGAGAATCCTTCCTGACTTCCTCAAATCTTAAATTAATTGGTGGTCCAGGAGTATCTGCAGAACATCACACAGAACAACACACTTAAAATGATGCATTCCAAATAACTCAGTATACAGTAATCCCTCCGTTTTATGCGGATCAGGAGTCGGGGATTCAGACACACGCCGATTTTTTTTTATTGAGAACCAAACTCATAGTTTTAAATGGAATAACGTGGAAACTGCAAATATCCTCCGCCTTTTATAAATATATTTTTTCTGGATGTTTCACCTCGCCGTGGTGTCCCAATACTTTTGTCCTGTGACCTTCAGAGTTGCATTTCTCGGCGGCGAAAGCACTAAGACACTTCATTCTCCACAGTTCGGTAGATCTCCAGGAGACCCTTACAACGAGCCCTCATTTGTAATTTTAGCCCGAGTAGATCAGGGCTTATTCCCCGAAAACCGTTCAACCCCGCTACGGTGTCCCAATATTTTTGTCCCACTATCTTCCTAAGTGGCAGATCTCGGCAGGGAATTTAAATTAAAAGGGGTCTGTGTGGGGTGTGGGTTTATCTATAAAAGAGGTGAATACGGGTTTACCATAACATTTATTTTGAGGGTGATGCATTAAACTGAGTTTAAAATGAAATTAAAGTGTTCTGGGAGCAGATTTGGAGGCATTTTTAGGGTTTACACAATAAAAATTGGCATTTGTAGGCTTTTATTTTAACCAAAACACAACAAGGTTTTTTTTTCTGTGGAAAAAGTGGAAAGTTACAGAGAAACCACCAAAGTTTTACTTACCAAGAACATTGACCTCACAGGTGGCAGACGCAACACCGTGATCGTTTTCCACTTTGATGATGAAAACTCCATAATCAGCTCTGATTACGTCCTTGATGGTGATGAAGGATTCACCCGTTCTCGAGTTGTCGATGGTAAGTCGCTCATTCAGAGATGGGTGGTATTCTTCCTCTGGCTCTTCGGGTTCCTCTACCTCCTTTTCCTTCTCCTTCTTCTCCTCCTCCTTCTTCTTGTCCTCCTCTGGCTTTTCCTCCTTCTTCTCTGGTGTTTCCTCCTTCTTCTCTGGTGTTTCCTCCTTCTTCTCTGGTGTTTCCTCCTTCTTCTCTTTGTCTTCTTCTTTCTTTTCCTCTGCCTTTTCCTTCTCCTCCTCCTTCTTTTCTGGCTCCTTCTCCTTCTTCTTCTTTATAGGCTTTTCTGGTCTCTTCTTAAGTGCCTCTGGCCTGATGGTTGTATTGTTTCTCGTCCAGGTTATTTCAGGGTAAGGGAATCCAGAGATGTAGGCGGTCAGTCGGATCTCCTCGCCTTTCTTAACGCTTAAACCGGACTGCAGACTACCGCTGAGGAACACTTTGGGACGATCTGAAACAAACAAAACAAACAAAAAAAGATTAAATGCATTAAATAAATGGTCAGGATTAATAATGTTTTAATGTACACATCACAGCTGTAACAATTTCTAGTACATACCAGTAGCATCTGTGGCTTTGATCATAGGAGTGGCGCGTGAGGGATCGCTAATGCCCGCTGCGTTCTCTGCACGCACACGGAACTGGTACTCTTTTCCTTGCTTCAAGCCTTTGACCGTATAGGATAACACTGGCACAAGGAAATCGTTGCATCTCTCAAACTTATCTTGGCCTTTCATCGTCTTTTCCAGGATGTAACCCATGATCTTGGATCCACCGTCGTACATGGGCGGCTTCCAAGTGAGGGTCACAGACTGAGATGTAGGGTTGTGGGTTTCGACATCAACAGGTGGATCAGGTGGGTCTGGATATATTCATCAAATTAAATAAGTAACAGAAAAAAATAAACCTCTATTAATTTGCACTGTTACAGCCGAAGGAAGAAATTCAAGAGCAGCAAATCAATAGATTAAAAGCTATACAATATAAATATAGACATTTGTATTTGTTGTACATACTGGAAATATATATACATATACAGTACTGTGCAAAAGTCTTAGTCCCCTGAGAAAATGCTGCTTAAAGTCTGTTTCCTGCTGGGCAGTGGTGTTCAGTTAGTGTTAAAACTCTTACATTACAACAAACACAAACAACATTAACACAGTAAATGACATTAATACAGTAAACTACATTAAAACTGTAAACTACATTAACACAGTAAACTACATTAATACGGTAAACTACATTAACACAGTAAACTACATTAATACAGTAAACAACATTAATACAGTAAACTACATTAACACAGTAAA
>JBBPCW010000002.1:583985-614295 GCA_037974425.1 Phenacogrammus interruptus
CCACAGTGTGGCCTGTCTGACTCCACACTGAAAATACTGAAGCAGTTCTTGATTGGTGCTGCGCTTTAATAAAAAACACATGATTTGTTTTTGTTGACCTGTGTAATTAATTAAACATTTTTGATAAACATGAAGCATAAAAGAGTCATAGAGGCCATGGAGCGAGAAAAGGCTCGCCAAGAAGGGAGATCAGTGGCACGCCCTGATAAATATAAAGGCTAATTAAATGAACAACAATTTAAAACGTTCAAAAATATGTTCTTTCTTGCGTTCAGTAAAGCAAAACATGCACAGCCAATTCGGAATTTTGTATGAGATGTGCTTTTTGAGGAGGCTCTGGATAAAAATAAATAAATAAATAAATAAATTATGTCAACCCCTGGATTTAGGCCAAAGTAGCATTAGGAGTCTTGCCCAAGGACTCTTATTGGTGTAGAGTGGTGTGTTTGCCCTCTGTTTTACCCACCATGCTACACCAACTGCTAGTTAGCAAGCTAATCAATACACTGAATAGAAACCAGTTCTTCCACCGATGAACTCATGTTTGCGAAAGAGATCCCTAAAACATCAGTCACTGTCTAACCTTTGACTGAGAGGGTGGTGCTGCAACTTTTGGTTCCTGCATCATTCTGGGCTTCACAGGTGTAGACACCATCATCATTACAGCTGGTGTTGGAAATCTCAAGCACCGCCACAGAATCATCAAACGTCATCCTGATGCTGTCACTGCCCGCGACCATAGCATCATTTTTGTACCAGCTCATTTTCAAAGGAGGCGTGCCGGTGACTTTGCTCTCAAGCCGAAGCGGCTCTCCCATCTTTATAAACTTTGTCGGTGGCAGTTTCTGAACAAACTCAGGGGGTTCTGCAAAGAAGAAAACCTGTTAAGTTTAAAAGCAACACGTTTAAATGCAAAAGTAAGAGTCTGCGCTGACAATGAAGAGAAGTACATGGCTACCAGAAAAGGGAAGCATGTGGATGAAGGGTGGATACAAGCAAGATGATGGTGGAAAACCCACAGACAACAAAGAAGCGACAAGAAAACAAACCATGGACACAAGCAAGATGATGGTGGAAAACCCACAAGCAACATAAGAAGTGAGAAGGAAGTAAACGAACGTAAAGCACAATAATAATGAAGGTGGCGGAAACAAAGCGTAAGAGAGTAAAGTCAGACCTTTCACCAACAGGTTTGTGGTACATTTCACAGTACCAGCATCATTGCTAACTTGGCAAGAGTAAGTCCCAGTGTTTGAAAGTCCCACAGCATAAAGATCAATGAAGCATGAAAGCCCTTCCAGGCCAATAAAGCAGGAAGGTCCCGTGATCAACTCAGTGTCCTCTCGGAACCACTTCACTGTGAAGGGAGGTGTTCCCTTAAAGGTACTCTTAAAACGAACAGTGGTATTGGGCACTACAGCCTGGGGTTCTGGCACCACCACAAAACTTGGAGGCTCTGATTTTTTTGGAGGGAAAGAAAGACAGACAAACCTGTTAAAGAACCAGCAACCATCAGAGAGCATAAAAGAGAAAACATGCTTCAAATACGAGTGAAATGTTTTGAATGGCATGATCCGATCTGACCTTTCACCCTCAGTGTCCCACTGCATTCGCAACTCCCTGCTTTGTTGGTAAGTTTACAAGAGTAAGTTCCAGTGTCAGCCTTCTCTAGCTGCTCGATCTCCAAAGAGACACTGTTGTTGTCCTGAACCAGTCTGTGCTTGGTTCTACCCGACAGTTTAGTTCCATCTTTTAGCCACTCCACAGAGATGGGGAGCGAGCCAGATATATTGCATCCGACTTTTACTGGGGAGCCTAGAATCTCCTCCATATCGCTCAGCGGTTTGATAAAGGCAGGAGGAATTGTTTGTTCTGTTCACAAGACAAAAAACAGTAAATGTCTCTTCTACAAGTCTGTGTATATACAGCGGAACCTTGACTTATGAGCTTAATTCGTTCCGTGATGGAGCTCGCAACTCAGATTACTCTTATGTCAAATCAGTTTTCCCTATTGAAATGAACTGAAATGCCTCCAGAAAACTCCACATTTTTTGTTTTTAAATAAGAAAAATGTGCTTCTAAATAATGAATATTGTATAAAAACACAATACAACTGGTTGCTATAGCGACCAAACATTCTGAGCAGCAGAGGCTCTAAGCTGAGGTAAACAACCAGGCATCATTACAATCGCCAGCATGGAGGAAATCAGAGGGGTTTTATTTCTGATCCTTGGTTTTGTGTCTGTTTGCCATAAAACAGAGACAATTGGCTTAAAGAAGCAACATTAGCGTTAGCTAACATTAATGCTAACAAGTTTTTGCAAAATAACTGCAAGCACAAAAGCTCGTAACCCTAATTTTAGCTCTCAACTCAAAACAAAAAATCAGCCGAGAGACGCTCGCATCTTGTAAAACTCATAAGGCGGGACATAAGTCAAGGTACCGCTGTAACTGTAATCGTTAAGGACAGTTAACGAACCACTAACCTAGGACATTCAGAGTCACTTTGCACTGGCAGGTACTGATGTGATTGGAGACCTCAAAGAGATACACTCCTCCATCATCTAACTGCACGGACTGAAGCTTAAGACTGCTGACATTATTGGCAAAGACAAGGCTGTGTTGTCTGGACGGGACAACCTCCGTACCGCCTTTACTCCATTTCACTTTCAGCTCAGGGGTGCCTGTGACCTTACACTCAAAACTGACTGGATCTCCAGCTGTGACGTTTATAACCTCTGGCTTTTCAATAATCTGGGGAGGCTCTGGAGTTCAAAAAGAATATGCACACACAGTCAAGTACTGCAAATCTCTGAAGACTCACTGAAGCTTTAAATACGTTCAGTTCGTAACTAACCTTGCACCAAAAGTGTGGCAAAACACTTCTCCTGCCCTGCCTCATTCACAGCCTGGCAGGTATATCTCCCACTATGGTTACTCTCACACATTAGTATCCTCAAAGTGGCGATACTGTTCTCGAACGTCCTTTCGATTTTAGGGTCTTCCAGGATCCATGTTTCATCTTTCTGCCACTGTATGGTCAGAGGAGGCGAGCCCCTCACAAGGCATTTGAACTCGGCCACATTTCCCAACACCGTGGCCACATTTTGGATCTTCTCTACAAAAGATGGTGGCTCTGGTGGTGGCAAGGTCAATAAAAATAGTTAACGGTTAAGTTTATATTGCGTGAAAATATAATTTAGTATATACACAGGGCTCTCAAGTTTACCCAAAACCTGCGCGTGAGATTTACTGGATGTGTGGCCAATGGGGTGTGGAGGTTGGGGGTGGGGGGATTGTTGGTTATTGTGGGTCGCTTCGCCGAACGCTGGGGGGGAAGGGGGCTTGTGGTTCGGTTTGCCGAACGCTTCGCGGGGGTTTGTGGTTCGGTTTGCCGAATGCTGGGGGGGGGTGGGTGTTGTTGCAAGGCAACAGGATAACAGAGAAGCACCCAACGTTGATGGCGGTGTTCAATGGGCAGCCTACATTCTGCGTGAGAAATCGGAGGTGTGGCGTGTGAGCATGTGAAGACAGTCAGATGCGTGTGTCTCACGGTCATTGCGTGAGACTTGAGAGCCCTGTTATACAACAGATAGCTAACCTTTTATACAGAGTGTTGTCGTACAAGAACAGCTGCCAACTTCATTTGAAACAACACAGTGATATTCCCCAACATCCAGTTCGTCACATTTCAGTATGTCGAGGACTATTACTGAGCCGTTCTTCTGTGAGAACACGTGTTTAGAGCTGGATTTGATCTCCTTTGAATCCTTCTGCCAGGTAATCTCAAAGGGAGAAGTGCCTTTAATTTGACACTCAAAAGAAGCATTTGACCCTTTCACCACCTCTACAGGAGTGAGTGGCTTCACAATGCCTGGTGGCTCTGGAACATGAAGACAGATGTGAGCAACATCAAATCTGTGACGGCTGAGTGACTGCTGTTCATTAAATTAACCACGTTTTCACTGACCTTTGACTTTCAGCTCCATACTACAGCTCTCACTACCCGCATCATTCCGGGCCTCGCAGTAATACACGCCACTGTCTTTAGTATCAGTGCCGGTTATCTCAAGCCTCGCCAGTGAGTTAGTAAAACTCACTTTATGCTTGGCGTCCGAACTTATTTCATTGCCATCTCTGAACCAGTATGTGTCTATCTCAGGAGTGCCTATAACCTGACACTCAAAAACTACAGACTGGCCATGTTTCACCACTGAAATTTTGTCTGGTTTTCGGGTGAATTTCGGGGGTTCTGCGTGAAAAAACGTGAAAAATGTGTTATTTTAAGTTCCCTGATTATACAGGAAGACAAATGGCCATCAAGCATTAAAAATAAGGAACAGACGGAATAAAAACCTTTGACAAAGAGTGTGGCTTGGCAGGAAACAGAGCCCACATCATTGGCTATCTCACAGATGTAGTCTCCAGAGTCTGATGGCTTGGTGAAGAAGAGCTCAAGCGAACTTGAAGAATCGTCTTTATGAACCGAGCAGTTAACGGTCGATAAGACCTCCTTTTTATCTTTGAACCACTTGATGGTCAGCGGGGGAGTGCCGGATAAAAGTACATTAAACTTCACCCTTGTTCCAGGTATGACATCTTGTGACTCAGGCTTCTCAATGATACTGGGTGGTTCTGATTAACAAAAGTGGATAAAAAAGGTCAAAGCGATTGTTGGGTTTCCATGAATCTGTGATATCTTCATCACAGCCAAAAAATATACAGTAAGCCCTCGGTTTTACGCGGATCAGCATTCGCAGATTCGGCCTAACGCTGATTTTTCTGAGAACCGAACAGTAATACACTAAATAGTTGTCGACCGCCATAAAAAGAAGAAGCTGCTGCAGTATGTAGCATGACTGCTCCAAGCCTTGTCCTTGTATTTTAGTGTTTTAACCCCCCACCCACAATGTTCAACAGTTATCTCAGTTTATTTAGTATTAGTAAGCTGTGCTCTGTCTGAACATGTGGGTAGAGAGAGTTATTTCAGCCTTTCTTTTATGTACGAGCCTTTGTTTTCGATCGCCGCATGCTGCTAATGCTAACCGCTAATGCTAATGTTTTTAAGCGATAAAGTTTTCTGATTGTTTATTTACCTTTACATTTTCTTTAAGAGCAATGCATTAACATGAGTTTAACATGAAATTAAAGTGTTCTGGGAGCAGATTTGGGGGCATATTTAGGGTTTACACTATAAAAATAGGCCTTTTTTAGGAATTTTATTTTTAACAAAACATAACCACACGTTTTTTACTATACGCGGATGCTCTTGGAACGAAAACGGTCACAGAAGTAACTATTACAGCGGAGTTACAGATTCAATAATCAATGCCTCACATTAACAGTAAGAATGAATGATCGATCCAAACCTTTGACTTTCAGGACGCCAGAGCACTGAGCAGTGCCTGCTTTATTTGTAGCAATGCAGGTGTAGCTGCCGCTGTCAGAACTATCAAGGCGACTGATCTCCAAAGACGCTGCATTCTCAAAGAAAATGCTCTTGTGTTTTTCATCTGTATCTATCTCCTTGTTCTCCTTAAACCAAGAGATTGTTATAGGCAGGGATCCTGAGACCAGGCACTCCAACTGTGTGAAGGATCCTTTGATACTTTCCATTTCCTTCAGTTTTCTTGTGAAAGAAGGCTTGATTATTTGATCTGTTGCAATAAAAAACATCCAGGTAAGTCGGGATATGGGTTGTCTGTAACCCAGCTGGGATACAAATGAAATACTGGGATATAACTTTAATAAAATGGAAGTTTTTCATTGATATACTGACCCAGCACAGACACAAAGGCCTCACACGTGCTACTGCCAACATCGTTTAAGACCTCAAACTTATATTCGCCTTCGTCACTCCTTTCTGCAGACAGGATCTTTAGTGTTGAGCTCTTATCTGTGCTTTGTACTTTGTATTTTTTCCCTGATGTCAGCTCTTTTCCATCCTTCAGCCATCTGGCTTTCAGGGCTTTAGTGCCCGAGAACCTACACTCCAGAGTAGCAGGATCTCCTACGGTCACACTGATAGACTTGGCCTGCTCTGTGATATTTGCTGGCTCTGAAAAGGACGGCAAATGATTAACTAACGCTGTGCAACAAACTGCTAGTCTGAGGCAATCAAATATCTACCATACTGCAACAAACCTTTCACCACCAAAGCTGCCATACACTTCTGGCTTCCTGCTTCATTCTGGGCTTGACAAGTGTATTTTCCAGCTTGTTTTAACTGCACACAAGACATATGCAGCACAGCCGTTCTGTTTTCCAAAGAAATCTGGACATTCTCACTGTCTTTGACCTCATGGTCATCTTTCATCCATGAGACCGTCAAAGGCAACGAGCCTTTCAGAAGACACTGCATAGTGAGCTCACTTCCAAGGAGCACACTCATGTTTTCTAGCTTCTGCACAAATGATGGTGGCTCTAAAATGGCGAGAGTGAGCACACAACATTACAATAAGAATAGAAAACAGCATGTCTGTATTGTTTCACTATATCCTTATATATCCCTTCCTATTCGTACTAACCTTTCAGTATAATTTCCCAATCGCACGATGCCTGTCCCACTTCATTTCCCACTGTGCACTGATATTTACCAGAGTCTCCAGGTTCAAATTTCAGAATCTGGAGAGTAACTACACCGTCTTCCAAGCTAATGATATGGCGACGGTCATTTCTGATCTGCTTTGAGTCTCTAAAACAGGAAACCTCGAATGGGGCCGAGCCCAAGATGGATCCCTCCAGCACAACATCAGAACCTTTGACCACTTCTTTGGACTCGAACAATTTAACAAAGACAGGAGGCTCTAAGGGAAGAGAGCACCATGGTCAGTTGACACATTTGCCCATATAGTTGCTAAAACACTTCTAAGGTGAGCAACCCTCTACACACCTTTGACTGTGACCAAGCAACTGCATCGATCACTGCCGGCATCGCTGGTTGCTATGCAAACATAATCTCCGCTGTCTTCAACGCTACAGTTGAACATCTGCAGTGTAGCGACTGATTCAGCCAAGCTCGTTTGGTATTTGTCACCTGAACTGACTTCTGTCTCATTTTTATACCACTTAAGAGTGATCTCAGGGCTGCCAGTTATTCTACACTCCAAAATCACAGAACTTCCAGTCACTGCTAATTTAGTCGAGTCAAGTTTCATCACAAACTTGGGAGGCTCTAAAAACAAGAAAGAGAACGAACATCAGCTTAACAATGGCATCGATAAGACGTGTCTGTAAGAGTAAAGATAAGAAGACAAGGGCACCTTTCACAAATAAGTCAGCGGTGCATGAAACCTTCCCTGCATCGTTTGACACTTGGCAAGTATATCTGCCAGACTGAGAGGGCTTCACCGAGTGCAGCTCCAAGGTACTTGAGGTGGCTTCTTTCTTGATGAAGCAAGTGCCTCCGGTTAACATCTCTTTCTCTTCTCTGAACCATTTAATGGTGAAAGGCACTGTTCCAGTGAAGGCAGCTTTCAGAACAACAGTAGATCCTGGAATAGCTTCCTGAGTTTCAGGCTTCAGGGTGAAGACTGGAGGCTCTATGTTTTTCATAACAGAGGTAACATCATTATAACTACACAGTTGTATAGTTCAGGCATGTATACTTCGAGAAATACAGCTCAGAAAAGAAAGAATCAAATTTAGTACAACTATGTTTTTTCTAACCTTTAACTGATACCGTTCCACTGGTCTCACTGTGCCCTGCGGAATTAGTCGCATGGCAGGTGAAGACCCCATCATCGGAGGCCTCTAAGTGAGAAATTTTCAACGTCGCCGTGTTTTCTTTTAATTCAGTTTGGTACTTTGTCCCTTTCGGGATCTCCTTTCCATCTTTGAACCAAGAAATTGTCATGGGCTGGGACCCTGACACTTTACAATCCATCTGAACACTGCCCCCAACGTTACCATCAACCTTTTTAAGACTCTTTGTGAAGGTTGGGGGTATGATTTTATCTGTCCGAATAGATCAGAAGTAATTTAGTTTGGACCAAAATACCTCAACATTTCTAAAGCACTGTGTGTAATTACTGCAGAAGTAAATAGACTAACCAAGAACCGTGACTGAGCAAGAGCAGCGGTCTTTTCCGACCTTATTAGAAACCTCAAAGGTGTATTCACAGCTGTCTCCCCTCTCAGCCGAGAGGATCTTCAGGCTTGCGACATTGTCTTTGAAAGAGATTTTGTATTTCCGGCTTCCTGTCATTTCCTTGTTATCGCGGAGCCATTTCACCTTGAGATCTGGACTCCCAGAGACAGTGCACTCCAAAGTTGCAGAGTCTCCTGCAGTTACACTGATGGATGGTGCTTTATCTACGATCCTAGCAGGTTCTGAGGTTTAACAAAAACAAATTATATCACTGCAGCACAAATTAATGTTAATGTAATGTATGATAACTACATATTGTTCAATTCTAACCTTGAACTGATAAAGTTGCATCACATTTCTGCTGACCAGCTTCATTCTCAGCTTGGCAGGTATACTTTCCATCGTGACCTTTTGCTACAGCTGCGATCGTCAGAATGGCAATGTTATTTTCAAAAGTTGTGGTGATGTTAGGATCATCGTCCCTGAGGATTTCAGAATCCTTGAGCCACTTGACAGTAATGGGGGCCGAGCCTTTAAGAGTAGCCTGCAATTTCACTGCAGTGCCCAAAACTGCAGTTGTGTTGTCAAGCTTCTTTAAAAACGATGGTGGGTCTGCATGAACCAAGACAAACTGTAAGCTCAGGGACTTTATACCCATCTATCTATACTGCACACAAGGCAATAATTAAAACTCAAATTTACGAACCTTTAAGCTTGGCTATAGATTTGGTTGTTATTTTACCAACATCGTTTGAAACACAACACTGGTAATCCCCAACATCTGCACTATCAAAAGACTGAATTTCCAAATAAGAAGTGGCATCCTTCGAAACAACTTTGTGCTTCTTATCCGTCGTAACTGGCTTCTTATTTTTAAACCAGGTCACTTCAAACGGAGCCGTGCCTGTAACCTCACAGTGGAACTGAGCCGTGTGGCCCTTCACTACCTCTACCATTTCCAGTTCCTTTCTTAAAGCAGGTGGTTCTACGAATAAGAGAGCATGTTATAAAAAACTACAGGGAAGAATTTGGGTCCAGACATGATTTGCATGTGAAGAAGAACACGGATGCTTATCACAAACCTTTAACAGTCAATTGTGTGCTGCAGCTTTCACAGCCAGCCTCGTTCATTACTTCACAGGTGTAATTTCCACTGTCGGACTCATTGAGGTCCATTATCTCCAGCGTGGCTTGACCATCTTTAAATGTAATTTTGTGGCGCTCGCTCGGACTAAGCTGCTTGTCATTTAAGAACCAAGTAATGTGGAGTACGGGAGATCCTTTAACGGTGCATAGCATGCGTGCAGATATGCCTTTCTTCCAAAGGATCTTATGCTCCAGTCTCTTTACGAATGTTGGAGGTTCTAAAAGAATTGAATTAAAAGTAAGTTTTGCACTTCAAGAACATACAGGCACAAGAGCAGAGAGACGAGAGAGAAGAAAAAAGAGTTTTGCAGCAAAGATGACGGATGTTTCCTCCGTCAAAGCAACACAACACATTAAAGAAATGAATGTTTTGTTAATCAATCTCAAATCTCTTACCTTGCACCATTACTGTCGAAGAGTAAGTGCTGCTTCCAGCATCATTCGCAGCAACACAGGCATAAGTGCCAGAATCTTTGATCTTGGCCTTTGGGATGTCAAAGTAGGCTACTTTGTCCTCAAAAGAAATTTTGCTATCCATTGTATTATGGAGTTTCTTGCCATCCCTTGTCCAGGAGATGGTCACTCCCGTATCTTCATTCACCTGACACTCGAGCCTCAGCGGATTACCCACTGCAACCGATGTCGGCTCAAACGTTTTTACAAAAGTGGGTTTGTCTATCACTCTGATTTCGGTAGAGCACGTAGCCGTGCCCACGCTGTTCACAGCTTTGCAGAGGTACATTCCCTGATCGCTTTGCTCAAGCTGCAAGATCTCAAGACAGTGTTTGTTCTTTTCACATGACACTTTGTAGTGCTGATCTGGGGAAACGGCAATGTTGTCTTTATGCCAGACAACATTCATCGGCGCTGAGCCAGTAATAACACATTGCAGTTTGGCTTGTTTGCCCACAAATAAAGTCATTGTATCAGGTTTTGATACAAATTCTGGAGGGAAAACCTCTATAAAAACAAAACGAACACCAAAAAAAAAAAAGAAAGAGAAATGATTTGATACAACATAGGCACCACAACGCTGCAAGAATAAGCATTTCACAATATTTGCCACAGCACACAGACAAGGACGAACACAGGACTCTTACCGGTCACATTAAGGTTAGCAGAGCAGCTGTCGCTACCATGCTGGTTTGAAGCTCTGCAGGTGTACTCTCCACTATCAGCCTTTGCAGGGCTCAAAAACTCTAGAGATGAAGTAGTATTACGGCTGATGATCCTGTACTTGTCACTCTGTCTGATCTCAGATCCAGACTTGAACCATTTGAAGGTCACATTAGGCGCATCTTCGGTCTCGCATTCAAACTTGGTGGTGCTGCCAACATTGGTCTCCAGAGAATGGATTTTGTGCCTGAAAACAGGTGGCACTGAATTGTGCAAAGGGAGAAAACGACAAAAAAAAAACAATTACTTCAATGAACGCTAGCGTTGAAATTGTGAAAAAACTGTCCATTTGTGTGTTTGAAATGAGAAGTTCTGCAGAGCAAATCTTTAACCCAACAAAACAGGTGGACCGGCCCTCTAACTTTTAGCTCTATTCTTATTTTTGTTGCAATAATCTAAACCTCCTGGAGGTCCCTAATGGCCCTACTGCCATTAACCACCACATGATTAACTTAAACACATTTTCTTGCAGACCTTCATTCACTTCAAAAACAATCACATGATATAAATAACGGGATGCAAACAGAATCCCGGGGTGACTGTGGAGGGAAAATGAGGAAAGAACAGGAAAATGACAAATAAAGCAGGACTTTAACTCCTGAAGAGCATGCAGAAAAGAAGTGCTCAGTGAAGGATGGACCATGAATGAGAACTATGTCTTTGGTGGTGCAACATCAGTTCCAAGAACTGAATGAAACAAGGTGATGAACAAAAAGATGACACAGAAAGAAATCCGACCATTAAGAGTTGATGAAGACAAGGAGTGACATCCATGCTTACAGGCTGGTGGAGTGAATGATATGGCTAGAGGATTGTGAAGAGTGGATGAAAAGAGTGAAGAAGGCTGGATTTGTGCCTGATCCATTAGTCGAGGAAACATGAGCTACTCTTAAAAACTGCAAGTTAGTCGTGGATGATGTGACATAGCAAAATAATCCCCATAATCCAACCTCTTGTGACCACTGTGAGCCTGGATGATGTTGAGGTCTTGCCAGCTTCACTCACAGCCTCACACGTGTACTCCCCCTCGTGAGTTCCTTTCACTACCTTGTCGATTACTAATGTGTAAGTGTCCCTGTCTTTCAAACACTTGAACTCTTTGCCAGATGTAATTGGTTTTCCATTGAAAAGCCAGTTCACATTTGAAACATGTCTTATTGTCACAGAAAAGCTTGCTTTAGACTCTTCCTCAACAGAAACATCCTCCAAACAGGTCTCAAAGACTGAGCGATGTTCCCTGACCTTTTCTTTCTCTAATTTAATGGTTTCCTGTGTCACATATTCCTGCATTTCTTCTCTCTGAATAAGAACATCAGCCGACTGTTCAACAGGAACTGGCCCAAAGGGGACATCAGTGGTGACATCTGCTGCACCTACATCCCTTTCTTTAGTTTTAACTACTATTGATGTCATTTCCTGCCTTTCAACCTGAACAGACTGCTTTAACTCCATTTTGGACTCAGTGGTAACTTTCAGCACCTGACATTTTGATTCTTGCACAACCGTGTGTTTCTCAGCTGTTACAGACTTGAAGGATGTCTTGGCCTCTGTTGTCAGAGCAGCTGACTGAGTTTTGGGAGGCAAAAGAGTTTCTGTATTCTCAGTTAACTGCACGGTCTCCACCATTGGTGAGAACTGTTCTTTAGAAGTCGCCCTGCTGATCTGTAATCTTTGCGGCCGGTCGATCTGCATCGTTCCAGGCTGTTCGGAAGTAAGAACGTTCTGCTCGTGATAGACGATGGAATGCAAAGCGGCCTGGAGTTCACTCTTGAGATCGGCAGTTTGGGGGTACTCACCCTCAAAAGCTATGCTGATCTCTAGGGGGGCGCCTGTGGTTGTGATGAGATACGTGAACATAGTGGACTTGGGCTCCTTCTGCACTTTCACCTCCTGTACATCAACCACCTCTAGACGTTCTACCACATCTGCTAGTATTAACTGTTGGTCCTGCGCAACTGCGGACGCGAGCATGTTTTTCAACTGCTGCTTTATGTCTAAGCTGTGCGCTTTCGGTGCTGGAATCACAAACGTGAGTTCCTTGGGAAGAGTTTTGCTTTCTCTGGACTCTGGCACTTGTAAAGTGCCCATCTGCTGCTGAGTGACCGCCGCTATGGTCGTTTCTAACTGCGTAACGTCCTGAGATAGTTCACCTCTTATAACATGCTTCTCCTCCATTATTATCGACTGTCTAACAGACTGTCCTTCTTGTATCTGAATGGCAAAGTCTTGCTCTGCAGACTCGAGAGCAACGCTGCTTTCGGTGGAGACTGCCTTCTCCTCAACATGAACGGACTCTGACGGCATTTTAGGCTCAACTTTAGTCAAGCAAGTATATTTCTCAACCGAACCCAAATTCTCTGTATGACCTTCCTCCAGGTCTTGCCTGTCTGACACAGATGTGGCATGCATTATACTCCAGTTTTCCTCTTTTTGCACTAGTGCACGCTGCTGTTTAACATCGCTGGAAAATGGTGTCTCCTTTGGCAGCTGCATTGGTTCTGTGACGACCTGCAAAATGCTTTGAGGCTTCGGTTCTTTTCTGGCCTCAGACTGGAGTCCTGTGACAGAAACATCGAGAGCGCTCGAGTAATCTGCTCTCAGCTCCCTTTTCTCCTCCGTGGAGACAGCATATCTCCTGACCTTTTCCTGTCTCTGTACTGCGGTTTGCTGCTCTGGCTTCTCTACTGATAGCATACCCTCTTTAGAGAATATGCTTTCTGGTTCAATCGCCTGCAGATGCAGGGGGGTGGGGGCCTCCTTATGAGGCTCTAAGGAGATCAACGTCTCTTGGCTGGTGAACTGACTTGACTCTTCACAAGTAACAGTCCACTGGTCATCTGTGGACACGGTGTGCATAAGAGTAGGGCTTTTTCTAGTTACTGCTTGCTCTGGGCTTGGCTTCTCACAGCTGAGTTTACCCTCAGATGGGAGAACTGTCTGGTCTGTAAAAATCTGCAAATGAAGAGTTTGTTCCTCTTCCCTCTGCGACTGAATAGAAACAGCGCTATCCAAACCTGGGATTACACTTGTTTTATCGGCTTGAAGTTCATTCTTATCCTCAGCAACCAGGGCTGACCTTAATACTCTGTCTTTAGCCACAGATGCCGTCTCTTCATCTGGTCTATGTATAGTGAATTTTTCCTCTTTGGAAAGAATATGCTTGGTCTCGTTCACTGAAAGAATAACTGGTTTGGAGGACTCCCTTTCTACAGAAGGATGAACGGCTGAATCCAACACTGACAAATCTGTAGCATGCCCATGTGTTATTTGTTGCTTTTCTGTGGAAACCGCTGTATAGAGTATTTTAATCCCCTCTTTAACCTGGTAGCTGGTTTCTGCCTCCGTCTGCGGGATTATTTGCGAATGCTCTTTAACTATCGGAAGTGTCGTTTCTACCTGGTGACTTGAGATTGGGTATTTTGGTTCAGGAGTTGGGTGTACATGCTCTTTTTCACTACTGGCCAGTGGCTCTGCCTTCACAATGCTTAAAGAGGTCACACTTTCTGTTAGGGCAGACATGAACTTTGAGGGTTCCTTCGCGATTTCAACCTCGGCGAGCTCAGGACTTTTGATTCGATCGAAGTGCTGCTCTGTGAAGTCTTGGCTTTCTTGAACAGCAGAGGTCAAGGCAGCCATATGCAGCTGTTTTAAAGGAGTCGCCACTGCTGGCTGTGGCCGGGTCGGTGCAACAGTTACTCTCTCTTGAGTCTCGTGAGACTGTAGAACTGCTGCTTGGTGAGTGACCTTTTCCATGTGCATAACTGCAGCCGAAACATCTAACTCTTGCAGAGTATCTACCTGCTCGCTTTCTACAGTCTGCCTATCTTCAGTGCCAATGGTGTAAATCATCTGATGGCCTTCTTGCAGACTGACTCCGGCCTGCCCAGGAAGACTCACACTGTACAGGCGGGATTCAGTTGCCTCTTCGGTCCTGGACACCTTGTACGCTTTTTGCTCCTGAACCAATTGCTGTTGATGAGATACAGAGAAACTTTTGCGGAACACAACCAATTCAGCACTACAGGTCGCCTCCCCAAAGCTGTTGGAAGCCCTGCATGTGTAAAGGCCACTATCGTTCTGCTGGGCATCGATCATAATCAGAAAGCCAGTACCGTCTGGGTCGGTTACAACACAGCAGTTCAGGCTTGCTTTAATTTCAGAACTACCCTTAAACCACTGGACCTGTGGACGGGGGCTCCCTGTCACTTTGTATTGAAATTTGGCTTCAGAGCCCTCAGCGCACTGCACAGGCTGTATCAGGGTGGTGAACCGAGGCGGTTCTCCAGGTATTTTGAACATTTGCTCAACCCATTTCTCTGCTGGCGTTCTATCACTTACTTGTACCTTCAGTATTGTTTTGCAAGTGACTTGACCAAACCGGTTACTGGCGGTACAAGAATACTCCCCCTCATATTCCTTTCTCACTTCAGTTATAATCAAACTGTACTCATCTCTTTCCTCCACAAACTTATACACAGACGAAGCGGTAATGACCTCTCCATTATGGAACCACTGAACCCTTGGCTTTGGAAAACCAGACACTGTGACAGTAAACCTGGCTGAGTTCCCAACAGTTACGGCTGCGGGGGTTAGCTGAGTCACAAAAACAGGCTTTTCCTTTTTCTTTTCAAAAGAACTAGAGTACATTTTGCTCTCTGGCTTGAGTTCAAGTGTTTTTGCTTTTTCTGGTAGTTGTAGGGAAGTGCTGTAGGTTTCTTCTTCTTCCTCCTCGGTCGTCACAGTCAAGCTAGAAAATTCTGTATGAAAATAACGGAAGTAAAGATTCACCACAATATCCAGACGTTCATGTAAGACTGTCATCGTTAAGAGTAGACATAAACACTCACAAAACATCAAATAAACATGGTGCACAACAATCATATTTTTGTGGTAACTTTATTGCCTTTTATTTCTCTAATGTACACAGAATTACACAGAATGCACTGAAGTGACTCTGAATTATTTCTACTGAAGATTTGTTTACCAGGTTTACATTTGCATTCAAAGATCTTTTAAGATCCCCTTGTATTAAGCAAACACTACTCTATTATTATAGCCAATTAAAAGTAGGTGAAACTACACAGATTTACACAGATGTATCTATCCTTAAAGCATTTTTTGAATGCCATACCAACTGTTTCACCATCCCTATAAATTTAGTCTACCATACACAGCTATTCCATATAGTCATGTCTATCAAATCTGGTCATTAATGTCTATAATCAATCGTTTACAGGCCAATCTGATTTGAATACCGTAAGCTATTCTTATGTTGATCTTCTTAGCAATGTACACATTCATTCAAAACAAAAAGAACAAAAACAACAATAAAATGCTGCAGTCATGCATTTAAATATAACCAATAACATTAAATACATGAAAACAAAAATAAAAAGGCGTTTGTTTTGCAGTGCCATTATTACAGTGTGAGGACTGATATACCTACAATTACACACATCTTGAATAAAGAGCAGTTGTAATGTCTGGAGAACAGAAACAATACTCATTACAGCTCATAATATTACACATAACTGTGTTATAAATATAACAGACTCTCTACCACAGCTGTTTCTGTATGACTCTGCAGATCTCCAGTTATTTAAAGAAAAAACGATTGGATGAAAATTCATTCCGTTTTGGAATATGAAGCAGGTTTTGTTGTCATATATGTTTTTGTACTAAACGGTACTTTAGGTAACAGTGGCCTATTTGCATGCTTTGTTCATTGTTCACACAAAAATAATGAAATACAAGGACAGTTTAAAATAGGCTGCTGTTTGTTCAGGAGTTGATGTAAACGACAAATGCAGCTAGACGTACCAATCAGTGCTGTCAGAATAACCTTATCTGCTATTTCGGTAACATTTTTTGGATGGATATGTTTCGTAGATGCTCATCTTGTTGTTAATGAATGTACAACTAAATATGTATTAAATGTTACTTTTAGCTGAAATAAACGATTCTATAAATCTGACCCAAGTTTTCCAATCTTAATCTTAAACCCAATGCTTTTGGAAATCGACCGAGTTCCATCAGACCGTCCATCAAAGTAAAGTGAGACCGCCATTTCTTTACAGCCCTTTCTGTACCGCACTGATTATTTAAATGACTGATACATTTACATCTTTTTCAAGGAAGTACAATAACATGTGGTAGCTAAAATAAAGTGCGAATCAAGATTCACACTCGTACTAACACTGTAGAGCTGTTTGCCTGCTAGCTAATATAGTGTTAACATCCTAACCGGCTCAACTGATGAATGATTGTTCCAATAGAAGCTAATATTTCTGAATTTCTTTTACTCTTTCTCATCTGTGTTTTTGTTGAGGTTTCTGCCAAGGAGTTGACTGACAGATACAAGCCCGTCAAAATAAAAGTCTGATTAGCTCAGTAGAAAAAGGGAGTAAAATGAAATGGAAAATGAAAATAAATGAAAGTAGAAAAAACATTTGAGCAGTTCGTTTTCTTTATTATACCAACATTTTTGGGCAGAATTAACCCTTTAGATGTGGTGGATTCTGTTTCTGTTAGCAGGAGGAAAATAGGAGTTCCAATCAAGCCCCTTAAATGGGGTTTACATTTGCAATACACAGGGCAGACTTGCTTGGTATCTGTAAGTCTCTCACAAAGTGCAAAAAAGGCTGTATATTAAAATATTAATAATATAATCACAAAACCTGCCCCAGACATTAATCTGGCCAACTGATGACCCTTGCACTTGCATTATATTACATTATATTTATTTATTCTTATGAAACAAAACATGAATTTTATGAATATTGTAATTTTTTGTCACAGTTATTTTGTAATTTAATAATCTGTATTTAGCTGCAATTGTGTTGTTCCTCACACTGTAATGCATTGCATGTGTTACCCGAAAGGTTTTTTATTTCACTTTCCTCACATTATTTTGTTATGTCTACATGCAACATAATACTGAAGTTACTGTGATGTACAGTAAGGCACATTTTCTGCTTAATCTTCACCTAATAACTTTATTCATTGAAACTGGACTTTGAGTCAACAGAAATGTAGCAGCTCATAAAACATTTTCCCTCTGTCTTTTACAGCTAGTCAGCAGATCTGCTGAACATCTGCATCTACCTTGTGACCGGTGGTCATCCGATATGACTAATGTGTGTTAATGCACATTATTACATGGCAAAAAAAAGAAAGGAAAAGAAACAACAAATCAAAGAAATGTACACTGAATTAGAACTACGTGTGTATAAATAATGGAACAAATTTTAGACTAACTATTCACAGCTAGAGACCTATAATAAATAAAAGAGACCAACCTGGCTACTATAGAATCTGTTTGTTGTATGTTCTGCAGAGGACTATACACAATATCACAATAATTTACACGTACAACTCATGAAAAATAGTGTCTCTCTGAAAGACACGCTTTACAAAATAGCAGTCCTGTATGGCAAAGAAATTCACTTTGTTAAACTGTTGACTTAAAATACTTTTAGCAGGGACACTGTTTCAATAGAGCCTGCTTTGTTTTGTATAACACATTTGAATTCACCTGCATCACTTTGAGCTATGTTTGTTATAAGTAGGTTAAAATGCCCTGGAGCTTTCTCCTGGATGATGTATCTAGGGTTTGTTATTGGAGCACCGTCTTTGAACCACTCAGCCGTAGGGTTTGGCTTTCCACTCACTAAACACTGAAGCAACACTGGTGTTCCTACAGCCGAAGTCACATCCTGTAGTGGTATTATGAATTTTGGGGGCGTTTCAGTGACCTGGAAATGAAAACTGCACGTATTTGTCGATTTGCCTTTGAATTCGATCTTATCTTCCTTTGAGGGTTCGGCAAAAACATCGAAGTTGATGCTGACGTATTTCTGTCCCTCCTCGCTCACCTCGTTTTCAGTCATGGCTACCAGTCTCAAAGCCTTTTGAGACTCATCAGCTTCCTGTTGGAACTCAAATTCAAGCTCGATTTCTGATGTTTGTTCACCATCAAATGACGAATTGCCAACAACCAGATCAAATTTCTGGGGCTGGATTTTGGCACTACCTAGAGATACAGCAGTGAGTTCTCTCCCCCTAGCCTTTCCTGAATATGCTTGTGGGTTTAATACCATGAGAGATGCCCTACAAAGTGTCTCACCAACAACATTAATGGCTCGGCACGTGTAGATGCCACTGTCCTGTGTGTTGGTCTTTAGGATCTTGAGGAAGTGGTTATCACCATCAGAGCTGTGAAAGTACTTCTTCTTATCGTGGGGGATCTTCATATTCCCCTTGAACCACGACACTACTGGTGAAGGAATACCCATCAGAGAGCATTCGAACAGTACAGTTGTATTTTCAGGTGTCTCGATATCACATATTGGGTTGATGAAACGTGGAGGCATCTCAATCACTTCAAATGCTATTTTCAAGTCTTCGCTTTCTTGACTTATGAAATCAACTGCGCCTTCCTCGTACATGCTTGGAAGTACATCGAGAGAAATGATCATACTTTTGTTGTCGGCTGTGTATTCCGGAATCGTGACGATTTTCACCTGTTTCTCAAACTCTTTCACCTCATTCTCATCCAGCTCAACCTCTAGCAGAATCTCCTGCGGGGAAGGAGATCTTGACTCATCCTCATCCTCCTCAACATCGAATTCGATTACATGCTGATGGGTGACAGCAGGTGGCGCTGGTATCATCCTTGCCTCATGAGATGTCACAATCACTAGAGCAACACTTTTTGCTTCGCCAACATAATTAACTGCTTCACAGATGTACTCGCCTTGGTCTGCTTTTTCTATGTTCTGGATTTCCAGGGCTATGTTATCACCGTCTCTTTCAATGCTGGTTCTGTCATCTGGGACAAGCCGGGTTTTGTTTCTGAACCATTTGACCTCTGGAGATGGTAATCCAAACACTTCAGCACTGAACCGCAACGTATCACCTTCAAATACTCTTCTCTTGGTCAGAGGTTTAAGAAAGGCAGGAGGAATTCCTTGTACCTTCTCCTGAAGTGCCCCCAGGCCTAACAAACCACGGCCCTCCTGAAGAATCATTCTCTCATCAATCGTAAATACAGGGGGAGTTGTTTCAATCCCCTCATCATCAGGAGACCTAAAAAACTTATCTGAATATAATCCATCACTGGAGCTGCTTGGGGGTCTCTTGCGTTCCACAGGAGAAAATGGATACTCAGGGGGTGTCATGACACCACTAGGGGTCTCAGTAGAGGTCCGGAAGGATGCGGGTGATTTGGGAAATTGAGAAACCTCGGTGGATGAAGCTGGTGTGTAGAACCGCTCAACTTCTACCATCTCCTCACTGAATGAGCTGCCAACTTCAATGGACATCTCAGATTCTGGAGACAAGGGTCTTCCCCAGTCAGATGGTGGGTTATAGTAATCATAAACAGCACTAAAGGTTACCTCTTCTTCCTGAAGTTTTCTAACACCAGCCAAACCTGGTCTGGCAGATTTTTGCAGTTGTTGCTGTGGACCTTCTGCTACAAAGTCTTGAGCAGTTGATTTTCCAGGTTTTGACACTTCACTCAAAGCATCCCTTCTCGTGCCCTTCTGGCCTGAATCAAGTGTTTCTTTGTATTCAATTTTCGCTCCCTGGATGCTAATCGTGCTAGTTTTTGGTGATACAATTGCATCTTCCTTCATTTCTGTTGAGATTTCTCGAGAAACAGAAACATCTTTCTCAAGATGACTACCACCTGGTCTAACAAACGTGCCTTCCTGTACTGCAGTGAGATTTGCTCTAGGGATACCAGGACTGTCAATTATGTTCCTTGTTATATCTGGTAATATAGCCTGAGGTCTAATTAAAGTAGGAGACTGCTGAAACTCAGTGACTTTTGCGAGGGAGACAAAATGATGCAACTCGGTAGAAGGTGGTTCCTCAAACGACCTATCTCTCACTGTTTCTCCTTCAGTGGACTGTAGAACATCCTTCTCTACAAAGGCAGTAAAATCTGGGGTCATACTTGATGGGGACACCTTGCCTGCAACCAGAGGTTGAAATGAAGACTGAACCACACACTGTTCAATATCAAGTTCAACTTCTGGAATGTCCTGTACAGGGTAAGAAGATTCTACGGTCGACTGATCGGTTGTTTCTTCCGGTTCTACAATGGGAGTTTCTGGAATCTCAAATGCCTTTTTTATTCTTGATACTTTCACATCTGCCCCTGAAGACTGCAAACCACAACCAGTTAAAACAGGTACATCTGACTCAACAGCTTGCTTTACTTTTGGTGCATCTTTTCTCAAGACAGAAGGTTCATCAGACTTGCCAACATTTTGCAGTGGCACAGTGAACTGCCCCACAGAAGACTGATTAGTGTCTTCAGTTGTAATGGACTGATCACTTTGATAGACACCCTCATCGCCTTTTTTGGGCAATTCTTTGAATCCAGAGGAAGGGCTTGATGAAGTTTTAGCTCTAACTGCAGGACTGCTGTCAGTCGTAAGGCCAAGTGATCTTGTCTGCTCACCCATTTCTATTGTAGCAAGAGATGAAAATCCTGAGTCTAGTGTTGAGGAGTCAAAGGACACATCAGCTACACTTTCAACTTGTCCGAGTTTGTTAATGGCAGTGCATCTGTAAGTTCCTGAATCAAGATCACAAAAATTATGAATGTAAAGGCGGAAGCTTTTGTCATGCTCTTCAAACATATATTTATCCAAGCTGGGATCGATCACTACCCCATCATGTGACCATATGGCACTAGGTGCTGGTTCACCAGATATTATGCATTCAAGCATGGCAGTCTGGCCCTCTGAGAAGCTTATGTTCTCTAGTTCTCTTAAAATCTGAGGTGCCTCACTAGCATCCTCAAAAGAAAATGTGAACTTATGCTTCATTGTTTGAGATGTGTTCTCATCCGTTGGGGTCCCAGCAACCTTTTCAGCGGGCTCGCATGTGTCTGTTGCTTCCTCGGTAATATCTAGCGTGGGTGTTGGAGCAGTTATACGGATTTCTACTGGAGATGAGTGAAGAGAGTCAGAGGTGTGAGGAACAAGAATGGTTGCCTGTGGCACCTGCAAAGTGAATTTTTTGTCTAGACCAGGATCCAGGAATGACTCAAGTTCTGCCTCTATCATTTGCTCTTCAGTCAATTCTGATTCATCTGTGACTTTTATTTCTTGAGGTGTTTCTGGACATGTCTTGGTCTCACCATCAGTTACTTTAAGTGCGCAAGAGGTGCTGGCTTTTCCATATTTGTTCCAAATATTACAAGAAAATGTGCCCTGATGATCCTTTGTTGGGTAGTAAATTGTCAATGTTGAAGAATTTGCACGGATACGTACATCAAAGTCTGGATCTCTTACTATAGGCTCTCCGTCTTTAAGCCAGGAAACCGATGGCTGTGGGTCTCCATGAAACTGGCATCTGAGTTCAGTCATTTCTCCTCTCCTTACATCTAGATTTGGCACCAGTGTTGTAATAAAGACTGGCGCACCAGATCTCACAGTTCCCCCAACTACTTGTTTCTGCACAATGGTGGGAGGTTCTTGCTCTGAGGGCACTCTTCCACCTTTTGGTTCATCACGATAAGCATGGATTGCAACTTTCTCATGAGCAGTATTCTGGGTTTCAGTCACTTTCTTAATGTCATGTTGAGGTACCTCAGCAGGTAAGACACTGGTAATATCTGTCTCAAGTAAAGCTTGCGAGATCACTCCTTCAAACTGAGGTACGCTACTGCTTTCTAAAGCAGTTTCAGGCTTTTGAGTCAGGGGTGGCTCAGTCATGGTCCAGTTAGATTCTAACTCCACATTTTCCTCCTGCTCTTGCTCAGACAGAATGTCTTGCTGCCATTTTTTAATGCGTGTGGCTAGAGCCTCCTCCTCACTCACAAGATAGTCACTTTCAGTTCTAATCTTTCCCTTGTCTTCTTGAGAAATGCTCTCAAGTTGGATTTGAGAACTGTCCACATAGCCTTGAGAAGAAACATCCTCGAAGAATTTCTCCTTTGGTGTTCTTGATAATGGCTGACTCTTTTCAGATGTCTTTTCAGTTTCCTTCGTAGTGTCCACATCAGTGGTCCACTCAGGTTCTAAGGGAACAGCATGCTCTTGTTCGCTAAAAACGTCCTGTTGCCATTTCATTATTCGCTGAGTTAAGGCCTCTTCCTCACTAATGTAGCGCTCACTCTCGTTTTTCAGTTCATTGATCCTCTCTCGTGATAAATGCAGCTCTTTCTTACGTTCACTCAGACGCTTTTCTTTTGGCGATCTTAAAGCCTTCGCTGATGAAGACTCTCTGTGATTGAGCCTTGGATCTTTATAGATTTCATCTTCAGGTCTGTGAAAATGAGATGTTTTTTCTGTATCTTCTTCACGCTGTTTCCATTTCCTTGCTGGTTGGACAAAAGTCTCCTCCTCACTCACCTCAGCCATGTGTTTCTGTGTTTTCTTGTCTTGCAACAAAGACAACTCCGGGGAAACAATATCTGGGTGACCCTGCTGCTGTTTCAATCCTTGTTGGGTTAGACCTTCTTTTGTTAACTGTACACTCTCACTTTTTAATTCAGACATTTCTTCACGTGATGAATGCATTTCACCTTGTGCCACATGCTCACTTAGGAGTTTCTCTTTGGATAAGGATCGTGAAACCCTTGCAGATGAATCCAGGCGAGGTTTCACAGCTGCAAGATCGGTTTCGGGTTTATGGAAGTGAGATGCTTTCTCTTTGGGCCGACCAGATATCACAGCTTCCTTGGGAACCTGCTGCAATGCCTCCTCTCCACTTATTAAGCTCTCACTCTCATGCTGTAATGTCATTTTTTCTTGAGACGAAACCAACTCACTATGTGCTGAATGCTGAGTTTTGGCTGCTGGTCTATATATTTTATCTTCAGGTTCAAGAACATGAGACTCCCTTGCTTCAGTGCTAATTGCTCTTGGCTGATCTAACTGCACATCTTCTTGCCAGCGTCTCATTCGTTGTGCCAAGACCTGACCTTCAGTCTCCAAACACTCACCCTCGAAGATATTCTCTGTAGACATTCCGCTTGGTTGTGACTGTTGAGCGGTTGCAGTGTTTTTAATGTCTTGTGGAACATCATCACTAAGGAACGTTTCTTTAACTCCTTTGGTTCTAGAAGATGCTTTGGAGGCAGGCTCCTCGTGTAATGCTTTAAGCTCTTCAGTAGTTTTGGAGGCTTCACCTGCCTCAAGCCATTGCAAGACAAACGGTTCCTTTGCCTTTACTTTGGCTTTCTCTTCATCGCTACCAGCCAAATGCTCATATTCCTCTTCCGTTCCTGACATTTCTTTTGAGACAAGGGTCTCTTCCATTTTCATTATCTCAGCTTTAGTTTCTTCACGTTTGATGATATGCTCCAGAGGAAGCTCACCCCTCATCATCTGTATCGCCCTCGATCGAGATTGAGGCTGAAATGAGTGTTTTGATCTTGGCTGACTGGGTTCCACCGACTGAGCTCCAAGGCCAGTAATCCTTTCCAGCCTACTTTGAAAATCGGCTGAACCTTTACTCGCCGCAACCTCGCCTTGTTCACGCGACTTTGCCCTGTGCCTTTCTCCATAATCAGTGTAACTAGGTTCACTTGTGACTGACTCCAAGTCAAACTCAGAAGAAGACATGGTTGATATGGAAAGCCTCTTCTTTTGTTTGACAGCTTTTTGTAAGAGAGTGAGCTTTGCTCTAACCTCACCATGAAGACTGTCAGTGTCACTGAATCTGTCGCTGTACCGATCACTGCATCTATCGCTGAATTTATCGCTGAATTTATCGCTGAGCCTGTCACTGTACCGGTCTTGACCTGTTAATCTGTCACAGTAAATGTCACTGTAGCGATCGCTGAATCGTTCGTGCCGTTCAAACATGGGGAGAGGAGAGCGAGCGCGCTCCGAAGCGGTTTCCAATTTACTGTCTTTTTCAGGCGGTCTCGACGGGGATGAGGTCCTGAAGTACATCGTGCGAAACACGGCACTCTTAGGTCTGGGACGCCCCCTTGGTTTCCCCTTTTTATCGAAAGGTGAGCCAACACATCTAAGATCTACTCTGAACTTTCTCTCCTTTGTTTGATCGACTAAGGAGTCTAAGCTGGAGTGAGATCTGTTGGATTGTCTAGACAGACTCACATAATTGGCATCTTGCTCCTCCCTTAACGACACGAGGAGTGACGCTGTGGACTCAGCCGATCCCTCGGGGTTGATTGCCATTACTTTGTAACTCCCTGAGTCTTTATCTCTGATATCATTGATTGTCAGACTCGTTAGGTGCACATGCATTTTACTCACTGTATGTATTCTACGACGGTGCTCCTTCTGAATTTGCCTGTTATTATGAAACCACAGTATTGTGGGGTCTGGTTTTGCAAATAGTTTGCATCTAAAAGCGGTTACCTCACCCTCTAAAACAGAGCGGAATTTGATCTTTTTAATGATAGAGGGCTTAATATTTTCATCCCCAGTCTCCGTTACTGTACCAAGATCTAAAGCTTCTTCAGGATCTGACAAAGCACCATGCAGCTGTCTTCCTTTTTCGGTGTACTCAGTTCCTTCATTATAAAACAACTCTGTAAGAGAAGGGAGACAAAGTTCAACAAAAACGGCCCACTGGGCTAAAGAGACCAAAATGTATTTGAAATGGAATATTAATAGAAATATTAAACACATGCATCAAGTCACAAAAGCTATAAAAATAGACAAATTCACTCACCATATTTGTTCGAATAAACGCAAGACTTGATTCTTTAATAAAGATTCTGACACGAAAATGGCTTGCTGTTTTGTTCCTTCCTCGGTGGACACTCTTCGAAGAAATTTCAAAAATTTCTTTTCAAAGCATTATTATATTCCAAATAAAACTGGCCTTCGGAAAAGAGAGTCTTAAACGATTTCCTGGTGTGTTTGCCCTAAAATATTCCTTACCTGACTTGCAGAAAGATGAATAAACGCCCTTTCTAGTCCTTAGATTGGCGGCAAATTGTGCAAAACATTTAGAGAAACATTGCTCTCTATTAAATGCAAAGACAAATTGTTAAAGCAGCTCTAGATTTGTATGAGAAGGCGTTTATTCGAACTAATATAGTTTAGAGGTATAACCAGGTTATTTAAAAAGCAAACAACATTAATCACATACCACTATCTGCAAGCCAGTCTAAGAAATATTTGCAGGAGGGAATTCCAGATGCAAGAAACATAGGAAGCAAGGAAAAGATGTGGCTACTTCCATATCTTTTAAAGAATGATTTCCTGTGGCATGGAAACTTTAAAAGATACACATCCTGCACCTTTCATTTTCAGCAGTGATCAATATACCCTTCATGCTGTTTAAGAAAAGAGTAAACAGATGCAAAACCCCCACTTTTTTCTCCAAAATGCTGTACAGCAAGCATTTATCAGTCAAATCGCTTGCTATCTAAAAAAGGTCAAGAGGTCAGACATACATATGCCAAAAAAGAAGATATGAAAGTGTTCCCATCAAATAGACATGCAGCTCGTACAAGTCATCATCAGACAGTACTGTCAGGTACCTCATATTCAACACAATGGTTCACAAAAGGACATTTCATGACTTAAAAACAAGATTTCCTCGCTTCAAAGCGAACTTACCTTTGACTTCTTCCTCGATTTTAGTTTCGATCTCCTTGTGCACGTGTGTAACTGGAAAACAAAGTTATTTGAGAACATTTAAAAACCATGAACTTAAAGAAGAAGAAAGACATTTATAACAGGTGAGAAAGGTCTCTTCACAGAAGCCCAGTGCTGAGTAAATGTGGAACAAAAGAGAGATGAAAGATACAGTGATGAAAGGTAAGACAAGCATGCCTTGGCCAGCCTGGCCTAAAGAGGTCAGTACTGCATGCAGCTTCTCCGCTTGCGTTAGTAACCTTGCAGGACAAATTCCTTCTTGCTGCAGACCAGGTCTTTCAGCTTTAACTTTGACTCGGAACCATCTTGTGATACTAAATAACTGAAGTGGGCCCCCAACCCCGAGTGTGGGACAAAGGGGTAGAAGATGGATGGATGACTGAAGTGAGGGGGACCTTCAGAACACAAACACCAGTTACAGTCTACTCATTTTTACACGTTTTGGGATGTAAAGTGTGGTGGAACCATAAGAATATCTCCTGATTCCAAGAGAGGTACGAGATCAGGGCAATACTTTGGTCCCGTTTTGCAGGAGATCCCCTAAGTGGCCTCCCTGCTAAGCATTATCTACCTTAAAGAGACACTCTACAACAATAAAGGTACAGAAGTTAAGACATAAGAGGAACAGCTTATTGAAAAGGAGCAATGAAGGGAGTGACAACAAATGATGACAATCTGACAGATGATTATAAACAGATCATGGGAATACGTTTAACACCTGTGGGGCCGACAGAGAGACACGTGAAAGAATGTGATGGAAGAATGAGGTGCTTAGACGACACATATCCACCTTCCACCTGGAGCTGCGCAGAGGCTCTCCGGGTCTTGCCATCTACACTCTCCACGACGCAGCTGTAAACGCCCTGGTCCTCTGGCTGGGTATTGTACACAAAGAGGGATAAAACATTCCCACTTTGTTCGTATTTGATCCTCTCAGTAGTGGCAAGTCTTCTGCTGTTATGGTACCACACATATTTAGAAAGTGACTGGGGGTCAATGCAGCAGACAAATCGGGCCATTTCATGAGTTTTAACACTTAAGTTGCTCAAATCTTGTGGATATTTGGTCACGCTTATGGTGGATTCGTCCAATGATCCTTCTGCGGCTTCAGGACTTGACAGTTTAAGAAGCATTGCTGGAGATGTGGTACTGAGTCCTTGGGGCACCTTCACCCTTCTGTCTTGATCTGTAGGTTTTGTGTCAGGAGAGCGAACAACAGGCTTTCCAGAAAAACTAAATGGCACCTGCCCTCCAGCAGCACCTACGGTTAATTTTGACCTCATGACTGGTGACTTCTCAGGCATGGTTTCAGGGACAGGAAGGTCAACTCGCATTCTTGGATCGTGTTGATCTTCCAAATATACATCTTGCGGCTGGTCTTGTGCTGAAAGTGAAGAGAGGTTTGAAATGCTGAGCTGCTGAATCTCATCAACCTTCACGTCCGATCTGGACTCTGACGATCTCTCAGGTTTGGTGTCAAGTATGAGAAGATCGGAGTGCAAGCTCTGATCTTGAACCTCTACAGGTCTCACTGAAAGGATGTCTGTGACCCGAGTAAGAGTTGTGAGTCTTGGTAACTTGACCACTTCTTCATGAGAGTCCAGACTTGACCTTCCAGTAGGGGCAAATGGTTGTTGAACCTCAACATCTCTTGCAACTGACCTGGACCATGTCATGGAAGATTTCACTCTTGGAGATGCAATGCCAGGAGAATCACCTGCCAGCTTTTTATCTGGCTTGTCCTCCAAATGTGGTGGTTTGTCTTTTGCTAAAAGTACGTCTGTAGACTCAATAGCTGTGGTGGGCTCAGAGACTGTCATACATGGCTCACCAGAAGGAGCTAAGTACTGCTGAACCTCAACACCCCTGTTAACTGATCTTGCCTCAGTCACTGAGGACTTCTCAGGCAGTCTTCCAGGAGAATCACGCGGAAGCTTTTCAGGTCGGGCCTCCATTTGTGGTGGATCATCTCTTTTTATCACATCTGTGTCTACGGTAACTGAGATGGGCTCTCGTAAAGTAATTTCAAGAGAATCAGTGATTTGCTTACTTAGCTTTCTAGAAGAAATGGAGGGCTCCTGAATCTCAACACCTTTTACAAAAGCTTTTGAAAACACAGAAGGTTTATCAGTTGTGGGTTCAAAGGCAAGAGTATCATGTGGCAGCGGTTTACTGACACATGGGGTTGCAATGCCTGCAGAATCAACAGGTAGCCTTTTATCTAGCTGTGTCTCCAAATGTGGCCTTTTGTCTTTTGTTAAAAGTATGTCTGTGACTCTGGTAACTCCGGCGGTGTCCAATAAAGAGACTTCGGTAGAGCTGGTGATTCTCTCACTTGGCTTTAAAGAGGAGCTGGGTTGTTGAGTAACCTCCACAGCTTTTGATTCAGAAGACACTGGTGGAGATCTCTCAGGTATGGTTTCAAAGAGAAAACTATTACTTGTTATATCCTGATCTCTGAGGTCGCCCTGTTGTGTGAATTCATGGTCAGCAGATCTTTGGCTCTGTAGACTGGGTTTGTTTGTAAAAGGTCTTTCCATGCTTGACAGTCTTTCGTTACCAAGAGTTTTATAGGACTCATCTGAGCAATACAAAAGAATAAGTTAGACAGAATGTAACTCTACTGCATACAAATTATGCAAAAACGAAAAAGTTAGACGGAAAGAAACACTTCCACAGCACATAGCATGCAGAAAGGACAATTATGGTGAGAAACACGTGGAACCGTAGTGAAGAGAGTGAAGTAGATCAGAGTGGCTGCTTGTACCGACGGACAACATGAACGTGGATCTATTAAAGGGTTTATCCCTGTGAAGTTAGTACAGTCTCACTTGTGGAAAATTAATGAGTGTTTTCATCTCAGAAACCAACGTGAATCAACAATTAATAAAGGTGTGTCACTCCAGAACAATGATCTAATTTGATCGGAATTACCTTCTCTGGTAACTGCAAGGGTGGCTGTGCAAATTGCCTCTCCAGCGGAATTGGCTGCTTTGCAAGTGTACTGTCCAGCATGCTCAGAAAAAGCATCAACTATTATTAACGTGGCAGTGTTCGTCATTTCATCAAAATGAAAGACTGTGTTTTTGTTGGGTATAACGGGTTCCTGGCCATGAAACCAGTGGATCTCTGGTTTCGGCATGCCGGACACACAAGCGTGAAACCTGGCCACCTCCCCGTGAGCAACAGTGCAGCTCACGATGGGCTGAATAAAAGTGGGCTTTAGACCAATCGGCTCCTTCTTTACACTCTTAATGCTTGTGAAGAGGCTGGAGGAGGCGTGAGAGTCCTGAGACGTTTCCTCCGTAATCTGTGTTTCCCCTGTAAGGAAGTACTGATTTATTGATTTGTCCTCAGGCACAGCGGACACATTCACACACCTTTCTTAGCAATCTAGTTCTTACAGAAAGCTTTGCTTAACGAATTTCGGGTTCTTGCGGCGTGTGTCCAGGACGCGTGCAAAATGCATAGCTCAATCACCATAATTGAACAATATAAAGCAAAGCATCAGTAACATACTGAAAAGCAAGTCAACAATGCTGTCAAATCTAGTAGCGAAGGCTTCATTATCATCATACAAACATGCTTTCAGAAGGGAGGTTCAGCTCACCCTCCAGTTTCAGTCCCGCAGAGCAAGAGACCATCCCAGCAGAGTTGCGAGCGACACAGGTGTACTCTCCCTCATCTTCTGAATAAACCCTCGCAATCTCCAGCTGGCAGATGTCATCAAACTGGGATATCTTGAAGAAGCTGGACTGCTTGATCTCTTTGTCATTGCAGTACCATGTGATGGTCAGATCTACACCAGACACAACCGAAAGGAAAGAGGCCATTAATTGAAGAATTTGTGAAAAATGAACTGACGCATCAGAATGATGTTAAAACCCTTACCCTCTCCAGACACCCGGCACTGGAATCTAGCAGAGGTCCCTTCTTTGACAGAAGCACTTTGTATTGGAGATATAACCACAGGTGGAGCTAAAGGTGCACCGGTGTCAGGGGAAACCACCTCTGGAACTACAAATAAAGACATTCATGAGAGAGTATTAGCAAAATCTGATTTCAGCCCAAAAAAAATACACACTCGCGATTTAGGTGCGTTATAAGGGTGCATTATAAGGGTGCGTTATAAGGGTGCGTTATAAGGGTGCGTTATGAGGGTGCGTTATAAGGGTGCGTTATAAGGGTGTGTTATAAGGGTGCGTTATATGGGTGCGTTATAAGGGTGCGTTATAAGGGTGCGTTATAAGGGTGCGTTATACGGGTGCGTTATAAGGGTGCGTTATAAGGGTGCGTT
>JBBPCW010000002.1:1084712-1095229 GCA_037974425.1 Phenacogrammus interruptus
TCCATCTGAAGGAGTTCAGAGAGGAGAATGAGGCACAGTGTGCCTCATTCTCCTCTCTGAACTCCTTCAGATGGACAGATGTTTGATTTTAAAGTCAATTTATTGCTACACGTCATGTTTTAGCTAGCGTTCACTCTAAATTTCCTTGCTATGGTCAAATATGATTAATATTGTAATGTTCATTTTTTGCCAGACGTCCGTCTGTAATTTGAAATGATTAGGTGGAATCGGTTCCATCGATTCTCCAAACCTTCTCCAAACCTTAGGCGATCTCCTAAGTGAATGAAACAAGATTGAATTCTGTCGTTTTAAACTATTTATAACTGCTCCAAATAAAAAATGATACATTTTAGAGAGGGCTTGTAGTGGCCTGTTAAAGCATGTGCCTGTGAACCCAATGAACACAAAGTTGCAGATGAAAACCACCCCCACTTTCTACTAGAGCCCGACCGATAAAGAATTTTGAAGGCCGATACCGATACAAATATTTGTTGATTTTAAAATCCAATATTCCCATATATATATATATATTTTTTAAAACATTAACAGATTTCCCTAACACTAGTTACTGAACACACTTCACCGATGATCTCACTCGCGGATGGTTCTCTCTGCCTGACTCTGGCTGGATCAGCAGGTTGCAGGATGTGTGGCGCGTTATACATGAGTGTTGCCAACAGGGACGGTGTAGAGTGCCCTCTGGTGGACAAACTATACAATGCCAACACTCATGACATGGTTGAAGGGTGTTTCGTCTGTTTTTATTTATTTTTTTAAATATTCATTTATCGGCCATTATAAATGCCGGTACTGATAGTTTGGAAAATGCCGTTATATCGATCGGGCTCTACTTTCTACCCCTGTGTCCTTGAGCAAAACACTTAACCCTCAGGGTCTCCAGGGGGTCTGTCCCTGTAACTAATGACTCTAGGTCGCTCTGGATAAGGGCGTCTGTAAATGAGACAGTATCTATACAAGACAAATCTGGTCTAATGACTATTGTCTCAAAGATGTTCAAGTAAGGAAGCAAAACAGATGATATATGAAGTCACTCATGAATTTAAAGACCAGTTTTCATCTATTTTGTGAGACGTTTGTCTCTAACCAGGGTCACCGGGGCCAGACCCAGCAGCCCTGGAACAAAAGAGACTTGACATTTGACAGACCATCACACTCACAGCGGCAACATCAGCTTCTCCAGTTCACCTGACCTGCACGGATTTGGACTGTGGGAGGAATCCAGAGTTGATTCCAAAGCCATGGACTTCCTGTTTGCCTGCTGCTGGTATAAGATAAGATAAGATTTATTAGTCCCAAAAGTGGGAAATCTGCTTCATCACAGCAGTAAAAGGACAGAACAAAATTTGGAGCAGCAAAACAATATAATATAATAAAATAAAATAGAATAAAATAATATATATATGTATATATAAAATACTATACCAACAGTACAGTATAAAATGTAGACTATACAATCTAGAAATATAAAATATGGACCATCTGTATTATAAAATATATACATTCATATATGTATATGTAACTAAATGCAGACTAATAGTGATATGAATGTACACAATTCGTATATATATATATATATATATGAGTAAATATAAGAATACTGTAGATACACACACATACATGTACACAATAGTCACTGAAAAGAACAGAAATGCACCAAAAAAATGGCGCGTTTTAAATTGCACATTTTGCCCAGTAGTGATAGTTACTATCCTATAGTTCCTAAGTAGCAAATAGAGACAAAGAGAAAAGTAACATTTGTAGCATTAAATTATGTGAGAGGAAACCTCCATAGACATGGAGAGAACATGCAACCTCCAGGCACAAAAGATTCTGGACCTCCCAGCTGGGAAACAAACCCAGTGCCTTCTTGATGCACCACTCTGCAATACCCCCTGAGACAAGACCTAAAAGACTAACCCCTCCCACATGTACTGGTGCACCAACACTATTTTTTGTGGGTTTTTTCTCATGTAATGGAGGCCTTATAGGCAGGTAATTCCGACAAGAGTCGTGTCCTGGTGGTTAGGAAGTTGCGATCGGAAGGTTGTGGGTTTTAATCCCACTGAGGCACACTTGAGCAGGTACCGTCCCCACACACTGCTCCCTGGCGCCCCTCATTGGTGGCAGCCCCCTGCTTCACATGATGAATGGGTAAAGTGCTGTGCTGTACAGTGTTCAAGGGGCACTTTACTTGAAAAATACAGATAATCAGCTGAAATGTAACCATTCCCATTAATAATCCATTGTAGTTTTGACCAGATTTTTCTATGCTGTGTTTTGTGAGATTTGTTTTAATTTACATTATTTATCAGAAGCTTTTATCCAAAGCAACTTCCATTCCCTAACTACAGGGGGCAGTCTCCCTGGAGCAACTTGGGGTTAAGGGTCTTGCTCAGGAACTGGTGCTGAAAGTAGGATTCGGACCCCTGATCTCTTGGTCCAGAGACAAGTGCCCTACCCACTAGGCCACCATCACTGATTTAATGTTGAAATTAGAAATACAAATACGAGCGAATGCCCCTTGAGTCAGTTCCTGTATTGGACAGCAGCTTGGCGGGAGAAGATTGTCAATTATGGAGGTTGTGACTTGATAAAACAGCATCATTGTCAATATTTGTCATCAGAAGAGAAGGGCTTCATCTAAAACCTGGAGCTCTCTCTGTGTGCCGAGGTGCGGCTCAGTGAGTTGTGTAAAACCCACAATATAAAACGTGTCATTTTTTAAACAGATTTCACATCCAGGCCGATAATTTTCCCCTCACACTCCGATGGTCTGTGGCCAAATGTGATATTTAGGACCTCCATCTTCTGGCTCGCACTCAGTCATCCTTGTGCGAGCGCAGCCCGGTGTGTGTCGGGCTCCGGAGGTCCCTCGGAGAGAGGAAGTCGCTGAGCAATGAGCAGAATTACCGCATTACGTCCGGACCATTACGTGGGCACTGCCTCAGCAAAGCACACTCATCACAACTTTAGTGGAGGAATCAGTGAGTGTGTAATCATTTCCCATTCGGTGAACGCTCTCTGCTCCCTCTGCCTCATGCCCGACGCGCTCTGAATAATGCCAGCAGGCCGCCGGCCATGGCCTGCGCGCTCGGTGTGATGTGGAAATGCGTCTAAAAGATAGGCATCGGTCCTGGGTTTGGGTCTCGGGAAAATGATCCTTTTTGGGGCACTGGATCTTGATGGAAAACAAATGAGTATGTCTGGAGTCAAAACATGTCAGAAAGACTGAAAGACAGAGTAGTCACGAGAGAGAGAGAAAGGAGAGAGAAAGACAGATAGAAAAGGCTGTCGCTTTCTTTCCTGAAAGAAGTAATGGCTCCCACACGCCCTTGGGAAGGTGATGTAGATTAGACAGCTTACACTGCAAATTACTGACTGGTTGAAAGTTCACAGAAGGCCAGATATGTCAAGCTTTGGATGAGGTGGAGAGCAATATTTCTCACGTTATTAATGGACTGTGGGATAGTGCATCTACACAAGCCTGTCCATAGCAATCAGGCCGGAGAAACAGAGCTGATTATTTCTTGTGCAATGGGGCCATCTAGAGGATCAATGAAGAACTTAACAGGTGCTTAGGGTGTCCTTCAATAAGTTTCAAGTTATATCTCAAAGTGACTGCAGTTTAAAATGAGTACAAAAGGAAACAGGTTCAAGGGGAGATGTGCAAAGTCTTCAGCAGTTCAGTAATCTGATGGCTGATCTTGAGGATCTTTAAAACATAATGGGAGAGAAAATGCAGGATATGCTTTTTTTTTGTTTTTTTTTTTTAAACAAAGCTATCCACTCTTAAGGAATTTGAGGGTAACCCTGCATTAGGGCCCCCGTGAGAGGCTATTTCAAAGGTAAAAAGAGGAAAATGACCCCCTATAGCAGGAGTGCGCACCTCCAGCACTGGAAAGCAGCACAGTTTGGTAGTTCCACTACACAAGTTCACCATTTAACTCTTAGTGAAAGTGACCATTCTGTCATACGTGGATACACCACAGCACACAGTGTGAAATTCTTTCTTAGCATTTAACCCATTCACCAAGTGAAGCAGCAGGCAGCCAGGAACACAGCACCCGGGGAGCAGTTTGTGAGGACAGTAGCCTACCTTGTTCAAGGGAACCTCAGCAGTGCCACTGGCAGTCTTGGGATTCAGACACACGGCTTTCTGGTCGCAGGGATAACACCTTAACCATTAGGCCACATAGATCTACAACCTTAGATTTAACAACTAAGTTGAATCAGGTGTACCTGAGAAGAGAACTCACCAAACTGTGCAGAACGCCAGTCATCCAGGACCCCCTTTAGCCTGCATGCACAACTGAGGACCACAGGAGCCTCATTCAAAAACATGTGTATCAAAGGCAAATGACATTCAATAGTATAACAGTTCAAAATACAATAACAGCTCAAAACAAATGAACATAAAAAATCAGTGGGACGAGAGTTAAAATGACAAATGCTGCCATCTGCTGGTAGTCCGTAGAATAGCAATACAACAATGCACTGTTGACCATTTAACCTCAGGGTTATTAGATTTTTCTTTAGATCGATTTCTAAATATTCAGAATGCGTTAAATGTATCTAAGGTTTAGAAGTGCATCAAAGCCATGAACAGATTTTTCAAGGACAAAAGAACAACGTGAAAAAATGTACATTTCCCCTATTAAACATTCTCCAATTCCACTAGAGGGCAGTAACGCATCTAAAAAACACATTCTACAGTATGCACGTGCAGCCTGTTAAATTTACGTTAACCCCTTGAACTCTTGGATTTTTACTGTGTTTTTCACTACTCTATACTATTTGGTAAAGACTATGGGAGATTAATATCTAAATTATGTTTTTTATGAGAGTGTGGAAGGTGTAGGAAGAACAATGAGCATCAACAAAAGAAGATTTTAGGAGGAGACTAAATATTAATGAATCATTGCATCCGGCCTAGATATGTATCAACAGAGAAATCTCTAAAAGTAATCATTGCTGTAGTTCAGAGAAGCCTAGAGACGTGAAGCGCCTTTAACGAAAGACATACAGTCTAAGACTGTGGTTAAAAGTGGGACAAGGTGCATGGAATGTGTGGGTTATATATGTCAAGCTATTATTACCACACACACACACACACACACACACACACACACACACACACAATTTTCTTCCATAGACAGTAATATATATATATACAAACACAGACAAAAAAAACTTTCTTCCATATACAGTAATACCCCCCCCCCCACACACACACACACATATATATATATATATATATAAATAGTCAAGACAACCCCATTTGGTCTGATTCCACATACGAGGGCTCACTTGGGTAAGAGATTATGGGAACTATGGGAGGAAGGCACAGGCAGTGTGATACTCTGGACGATGTCCTGCAGGGAAACTTGCATTCAGTATTTCCTAGTTTCAGTGGTCACTTTCAGTAGGATGATGCTCACTGCAAAAAAAAAAAAAAAAAAACACGACAAAGAGTTTGACCCGGCCTTCAAATTCCCCAGATCAACCATCTGTGAGACAAACTAGTCTGATCCATGGAAGCCCCACCTTGCAACAGGATGTGCTGCTAATATCTTGGTACAGACACAACAGCATGCCATTGGAGGTCTTGTGGAGTCCTTACCTCGATGAGTCAGAGCCATTTTAGTGGCATTAGGGGGATCCACATAATATTAGACAGGTGGCTTTAATGTCATGGTTGTACATGACTGGTGTAGGTGGACTTTTCCCAGCAAAGGCCAAATACAGCGTAAAAGGAGATGCGCACAAAGTGGAGCCTCCTGCACAATGATGGACGTAAAACATATAATAGCTGAAGATGTCACATGTCTAATAGCCACTGCCTGCTCTCGTCCTGATTGCTGAGAGCGTCATTCAGTTCACAGCTGATTGTGGCTGATACACAGTACGAATACTGTGGTTTGTCTATTCTGGTATCACACTTAACAGTGTCACACTCGAACTGTTTGATTGGTGCTTGTGACTGTGAGAATTAACCGTAGTGTGTCTGACTTGTACCCTGGACTTGCTGCCACTTCAAGGGTGTAGTGTAAAAAAGCACATTCTGGGAATGAGTCAAAGCAAAGATAACCCACAAACCATGGCAGTCATCTCTGCACCATCTTTTAAGCCCCCTCCTTTTCTCCCTTTTCTGCTCGACACTCCACACATGACTAAACACACACACACACACACACACACACTCACACACACACACACACACACACAGACTCACACACACGCATATGCATACACACATATACACAGATACACAGACAGAAAGAGAGGCTGATAATAAAAAGAGAGATAGAGCATGAGTAAAGGAAAAAGAGAGAGATAGGGAGACCATAATAGATAGAGAGGGGGGCGGGTGATAGAGAGATAGGTAAAGAAAGACATAAGTAGAGAGAGAGAGAGAGAGAGAGAGAGAGAGAGAAAGAAAAAAGTGATAAGCAACAGAGAAAAGCAGAGAGTTAGAGAGACTGATAGAGAGAGAGAGAGACCACGAGAGAGGGGGTGAAAGGAAGAGCGAGATGGAGTGATAGTGAGGGACAGAGAAAAGAACACAAGACAGAACACAAAAGAGAGATTTACAGATAAGTGTTAGAGAGATTAAAGAGATAGATAAAGCAAGAAATTGAGAGAGAGAGACAGAGAGAGAGAGAGAGAGAGAGAGAGAGAGGGAGAAAGAGAGAGCGTGGTTGAACAGATGAACAGATATAAGATCTCGTCTGCCTGAAGACAGCGACTGTACAACACTGTGGAGGCAGTTTATAGTTTATACAATTTTAAAAGATGCACCTGAAATTGAACTGTTTGTCTGATAAAGATAAAGGACGATATATTTTTGCCTCCCACAAACTGGGGAAAAGTGACTATACACACACACACACACACACACACACACACCCCACAGACTTGTAGAGATTTTACCGGCCTGTTTGTAAACATTGTCTTATTGTTTTATTTATTTATTTCTATTTCAAACTGTTCCATTCAATCATTACAGAGAGAGAGAGAGAGTAAAAGACAGAGACAGAAAGAGAGAGAGTAAATGACAGAGACAGAAAGAGAAAGAGAGAGAGAGAGAGAGAGAAAGAGAGGGAGAGAGAGAGTAAAAGACAGGCAGAAAGAGAAAGAGAGGGAGAGAGAGCGAGAGAGAGAGAGAGAGAGAGTAAAAGAGAGGGAGAGAGAGGGAGATAGAGAGCGAGAGAGAGAGAGAGAGAGAGAGATGGCGTTACAGGCAGAAAGATGAAGAGAGACAGAGGGAAACAGAGAAAGAGTGACAGACAGACAGAGACAGCACCCACACAGACCAGCAGACAGTGATCCAGTCTGGGACGAAGACACCCGCTTTGTAGGTTATTGCTCCAGTGTGAGTCATAGACAGACTGGGCCGTTTCGCCCCACAGCTTTAACCCATTCCTGCCAGTTACGCGCTCAGGCATGGTTTTCAGTCCTGACATGCAAGTCAATGCAAGTCGTCAGTTACAAAAATGCAGGAATGGAAACCTGGACACAGTCCTGGACATTGTGTCAGTCGTTTTCCATGTATTTACTCTTAAGATGCCATTGAATGTCCCTTAATCTCGATGTTGTTTATGCAGTAACTCCTATAGATCACTCCATGTACAGTGAAGCTAATAGATACATGCAACTCAAAATCCTTAGAGTACATAAGACCATTAAAGAGAATTGAGTGCTGTGGATGAATGTATGCTGCCGTGACGCACGGACTGCCATTGAATGCATTACAATTATTTATATTTACTTTTTTAATAGTTTTAGATCCTCTTAATATGATCCACTTGACTGCGCAGAGCAAATTTGCTAAGGTTCAAATTTTACGTTCACTGGAAATTTCTGTTCCACTGTATAAGCACTTGCTATAAATATTACTCCGATTATGTCATACATGACTGGAGATAACAATAATAAAAAAGTGTGCAAGCGTGTGTACATGTGTGTGTGTGTGTGTGTGTGTGTGTGTACGTGTGTGTGTGTGTGTGTGCTTCACCACACTGTAGTACTCTATCAGAAGCTGGTGTATGTGTCTGGCAGGTTCCTGCCCACACTTTCCAGCTATCAGAGCGTAATCTGACTGCAGGCTCCTGCACCTCTCCTCTCCCCGGCACTGTGTAGGAGGAAAAACATCTTACAATTCAACCGACACTGCCACTCTAGGCGGCATTTCCCAAAAACCTCTTGCAAATTAAAGATCATGGTTACATTCTACAGCAGATATCGCTTTGAAATCTCTCGCTGTGTCTTATAATGCTAATCGCTTTGCTGAAGAACGGGTGAGAATCTGCAGTTTGGTTGTGCTTGGGCCCAGTCCTTCCATTTACAAGAACACCCCCCCAAAAAAAACAAAAAAAAACATGCACCTGCAGCACTGCAAGGGAAAACAGACAATAAGATAAACACATTTTTAATTCAAATACTCCTTCTTTATACAGGGTCCCGAGTATTCTAGGTGTTATCCATGTAAATGTGAGTTATAATCTCTTTTTGCTCTCTTTTTCTACACTTTTTTTCCAGGTAATATAATGATGCATTCCAAGAGAACTGAACTAAACTACTCTGTAAAGCACCACAAATTCTAGCCATTAACTGGGTAAGGCTGGGACTTATAAATCCAGTCTAACGCCACTTTGTTGAAATACCCAGGCCACCTTGTAAAATATCTCATAATTTGTAGATAGTAAATACAAACAAAATCATAAAGGTTTCACTGTTATGTCATGTGTTTAAGCAGGAAAGTAAATCAGAAAATCTAAATATAAGTAAGTGGCAAAAGCCCAGTGAACCCATACTGAGAATCACTGATTTCTTTCAAAGTTCATATTCAAGTTTTCTTCTAGGTAAGACTTAAACTGTATATGTCTTAAAGTGACAGTGTGCTGCTTTTTGTCCCTTTGAACTATCTGCTACCTAATTTTGCTGTTTTGCTTTAATAATGTGGCAATACTTTTTCCCTCTTCATGATTTGATTGGAATGTAAAGAGTTCTAAAAGGAAAATTGTGTCAGATGCTGTGACTGTTCATCCAAAAAGTAAAAAAACAACCCATTAAATTAAAAAAATGTTGTTTTACAAGATTTGGATTATCTACTTCCTGTAGTTCATGAAACATTGTAATACACTTTCACAGAAAAGGCAGAAAGGTGTGTGTGTGTGTGTGTGTGTAGGGCTGGAGATAGCTCAGTTGCTCCAGGGAGAGTTGCTCCAGGGAGAGACTGCCCCCTGTAGGTAGGGAATGGAAGTCGCTTTGGATAAAAGCATCTCATAATGCCGTAAATGTAAATGTAAATGTGTGTGTGTGTGTGTGTGTGTGTGTGTGTGTGTGTGCACTTGTGTGCAAATCCCCCTTAATCATCTGAAACCTCACAGCATGGTGGACAATGTCTGAAAACAAAGCAAATACTGCTAATCACTGAACCTCACTGACGATAACCTAACATTCACCAGTATAAAAGATCTGCAAAAACTGATGATTTTAACAACCGCTCCAAAAACCAAAAGCGAAAGTGTGAGAGTAAACCCAGTATAGAGAGAGACAGGGCAGTCTTGATGGAGTAATGTTTTCGGCCTTAGCAAGAGAATGTGTATCTTAGAGCGGAGGTCTGTGACGTGTTTCTGCTCAATATTAGGTGAGGTGGTGGGAGGGGGAAGAAAATCATGCGATGATATTACAGATTAATACATTTTTTCTTTGCTCCTCATTGGGGATGATGAAATCTAAGATGAGGGGGTGTGTAGAGGCTGGCTAAAATCATTATGCTTTAGTCAAGGATTAAAGAGAAACAGTCTATGGCCTCAGTTGGGCTGTTGCCATGAACTAGCAAGGGGGAAAGGACCATTTTGATTTCAGAATGACTTTAAAAAAAGGCACCAGAAAGTCTCCTTTATGTATAACCATTTAGGAACCATTTCTGGTTCCCGAAACAACCTTTCACTGTGTAGTTCAAAATAAGGTGGACCCTTATATGGATAAAAGACATTTAAAGTATGAAGAGCAGCTTTATACCTTCAATAGGTTCTTTTCACTCACATGCTGCATTTACAAAATACTTTTTAGGGGGAACTGCATGATTTTAGCAAAACCTTTTGGACATGAAATGGCTGTTACCCTTCCAGCCCTCAAGAGTCAATGTGAATGAAAAAAGGTACTTTTTCAGGGAATCCAAGCAACTGGGAATGTTGATGAAATTTATTTGCCACTGGCAGAACACGGGAGGGTTAAAGAAGACGGCTCATATACGCGACGGCACCAACAAAAATGTTGAACTGGAGAGATGACAAGAGTGGGGCTGGGAAGGTAACGCGTTAATTAGATTAATTAATCACAGAAAAAAATAAAGCATTTTTAATGCAATTAACGCGTATAGACATTTGATATTACACTTTGTAGAACTGCAGTCAGATACTCTTGGGTAGAGCTGGATACTCGGATCCTTTTTCGGATTCGGCTCCTCTGAGTCACTCAGTAAAGTGATC
>JBBPCW010000002.1:1310761-1321189 GCA_037974425.1 Phenacogrammus interruptus
GGACCTGAACTGTTTGAAATTCAATTAAATAAAGCTTGAAACATTGGGGTGTTCTAAAACTTTTGACCAGTAGTGTACGTTATCGTTATACACACAAAGAGTCCATCATGTGCAACGTTTGGCCACTCCCAGTCAAATTAAACATAACAAATGTTAGTGTGCAAATTAACATACTCCAAAAATACACTTACACTCAGACAAGCATTATGTGAATTCGTACTTATTCTCACTTTTTAAAAAAAAATGAACAAAAAATTGATCACCACAGGGGTGCACAAACTTTTGCACATGATTGTATACATAATTTGCCTGTTTATACAGTTTTCATTGTGTCTGTAGTAACTTTAAAAGCTGCATGATGGCTTGTAACCCTAAATACATTCCAACATAATGCCTGTTTTGTATTCAGTGCAAGCAGAAAGTTTAATAATGATGATACCAGCACCATCCAGTGGGGGGTGCAATGCCTGCTATATCTTAGTTCTAATAATTCAACAAGGCACAAGTCAGTCCCGGCTAGGCTAATCAATTGGCAATGTCTGATGGATAAAAGAACCTCCTCTAAGTGCTCTTTCTACCAATTATTTAAAGTGGCCCTGACTTACATACCATTTGAGCCCAGTTAATTTGGCAGATGTTGATTGCATTGAGACTTTGATAGAAATTAGTTACTAAAGGGCAAAGTTGGCAACCGTTACTTCTTTGCCACATTACCGGCATGTTTACTTCTTCATAAATGTTTAATCAACGCATTTGCCAGGCTAAGTAGCTGCCACCTACTCTGCACTCTAGGTTTACACTCCTTGTATTATTCTCAAATCAAAACTAAGCTTCCAAAGACCAACACAGTGCAGATACACATACAAAGGACAAATCAGGTGCTGCATTAAGACTGATGTTTAACAAGGCTTTTAGCTGCCTAGGAAGACATCTGCATTAGATAATTAGTATTGGGGGAGAGTGGCTAAGTAAAGCACTATATTACTAATTAGGGGCTCTGGGATCAACATCTTAAGTCTAATACTTAATCCGTCCCAGGTAGAGAGTGGCTGATGGGTAAGTGCCAGGCTGATTAGCCCCATGTTTTGATGCATGCCCATGTTTGCTGGTGGGCTGTATTTGCTCATGTAAGCCTTACGCTTGTGATGAGGGAGATCAAGTTTAATCAATAGCTTCTTGTACTCACATGCTCAGTGATCTTGAGCAATGACCCCTGGGCAGTAAAGGGCATCTCACATCGCTTTTGACATTCACCCAACTCAATAGATCCCAGTCCTAACTTGAACAGGATCGAAGAGCCCAGCTGTAAAGTGGAGATGAACACGTAATGAACAGATTGAACATACATCAGGTTTCTGAGGCTAGCTTGCTTCAGGTGACTTAGGAAGGCGAAGGGATATCAGCTTGTTTTTTGGGTCCAGAGAGAATTACCGTCCATCTCTTTGAATTACACGGAGAGCGGTGAAGCCCAGCTGCGAACGAGAAGCAAAAGGGCGTTACGTCTCCTAATAGCAGCTCCAATTAAGAGAAGCCGACAGGGTAACCTTTGGTGTGGGCCACGCTGGCATTTCCTTAGGCGTCTGCATGGTGCTCTCTCTGCAGCAGTCTGCATTTACTTGGCACGGCGGGTGGAGCGGAGCCCTGCAGAGATGTGACTCTTCCAGGCCCACGAAGGGCTCTCCGCTAAGGATAAGAGAAGACTGCAGGCTTCTGATGTGTTAGTAATTACTGCAGATTACCGTGGCGGAAAGAAAACTCAACATAAAAACTCAAAGTGCAACATCAGCGTGCCGCTTCCCAGAAAATGGGCCAGCTCTGATGGCGGTGTGTATGTAAGACATGGGATTCAGTGTAATTGAATATGAAATAGCACCATGGATGGTGGTTTGTCCAATATATGTGTAGCTTATAATACATCTTTTGTAAGAGTAAAGGAGCCAAAAAGCCATAGAGGAACCTTTGGTTCCCTAAAGAACCTTTCAATGGTATTAGTAAGACTCAATTATCTAATTACCACAGAACACGTTACTTTGAACAACACAAAAAGGGCTTGTTTTTAAAATACATGTATAACAAAAAAACAAATGGATGGTGTTTTTAGAGGACCATGTCACTGTTCATGGTTGTCAGTTATATGGCACACGTACATGGGGGTTTAAAAAAAAAAAAAAAAACTCAGGAGTACTCCTTTAAAGAACCATCCGCTTGGTATTGTTGGTTCTTTACTGGAACCACTTTGACACTGCTCCCAGGAACCCATTTATATACTGAGGATGGTAAGAGTGTACAATTATATTGTTGTATGTAGGCAATAAAGCATGCTGTGTTGGGGTTAGGGATGGGGACTCGGGGGGGTTGGTGGTTCCTTTTCTGCTGTTTTGTTGTGTTCTTTAAGCGCTGTGCCACTCACCCTCGGTAGGTGTTTCACCTACAGGGTTCCCCAGCAGCCGAGGAAGGGAGCCACTCTACCGCCGCGGTCCTAGCCCCTGCCCCTGCCCCTGCCCAGCTGCAAGCAAGTGCCCGGAGTTATAGGGTGAGTTCAGATCCCAGGCAGCCAGGCTAGGGCTGGGATGTGAGCTCTGAACGATCCCGTCCGCGCTCCTGGGATCAGGAAGGGGAATACCAGAGGGAGAGAAGAGAAAGGAGAGGCCATGCTTATGCACACCTCAGTATTTCAGAGCACACATTAGGCCGGCTTAGGATTACTTATTAACCTTATTTCTAAGAAATTAGACCATCAGTCATAATGACTGCCAGTTATTATGAATTTGCATGAAAGTAGCCCAGAAATCACATACATCTACTGTAAAAAGCTAGTCAGTTCAATTGAGTAATTACTTATAAAACTGATATGCAAGGACAGTTAAAAAAATAATATTTCAGGGACCATCAAACATCCACAAAAGCTTCGTAAGCAAATCAAAGAACTGCTGCCACTCGAAGTGTTGACTTGTCTTGTCAGGGGTATTGGCTCATTTTCTGACTAAAAAGCTGCACACTGCAGTTCAGTCTCCTGGTGCAGAGAGTTTGGTTTTGCTAGGATGATTTTCCAATCAAGAGACGTCCACGTAAACAGAGTCAGAAGTGCTCGGCTCTCATCATTGTTACGAGACTGCACCTCTGCAAGACAGAATAATAGAAAAATCAATTTAGTCCCTAAAACTGCTGTGAAAAGACAGATGAATCCTTTCTAAGTGAACTGATAGATAGCTCTATTCTTCATCTAAAATGCGATACACATAGTAATCGCACGCACATAGTTTTACACACACACACACACCTCCACACGCCTCCACCTTTCTGCACAGTCCTCCCTTGTTCCTTCTTGCTTCTACACACTCATGCACAGTCTTCTCACCCACACACGCCACACCATGTTTGAGAACAGAGCCACTAATTACTGCTCAGACACCTACAAGAGAAACGACTATAAAAAGTACCTGAAATTAATTGCTCAAAATGATGTTCCAATCCACTTGCCTGAAGAAATACAACGTTATAATTAAATAGGCTACACTGATGGAAACCAAACAAGTAGGCCATTGAAAATTGGAGCTACGAACTGGTTCGAGTGAGGTAAATCCCCCCAGCAAACTCGAAGTCAGATCTAATAAGAATCAGAGACCAACCAAAACAATAACAGTAGTTTTCTCTTGGCTTTTCTCTCTTTAATCATCCTCTCTACTGGTTGTATTTCCATGTTTTTATTTCTGGTTAACTGAATGCTTATTTCTAATTTGCTGTCCCCCTCTAACCCCCCCTCCCGTCCCCTCCCAAAGGGCTTTTCACACTGCAAACAGCAAATCGCTCTTGGCTATGCCTGTCTCTCTTTGCTTCCCGTGTGAAAGGTCAGCACTCCAACGCTCAGCACAGCTTTACATATGAAAATCGCTCACGTCTATCGTATGGGGACCATGGTTACTGCAATGCAGCATCCAGCATTAAATGCACACCTATTTAAAATGCATAAACAGGAATCAAAAAGAGCCTTAAAATGTGAAATTCAATTAAAGAATCACATCTCCTCAATTTTCCTTTAAGAAAAGCCGCCACTACATTGGCTGACAAACATCCAGTGACAAACCATGACCTATGCCTCCCAGTTCACACCTTGCTGGCATCAACAACCTCGTGTATGGTTCATATTTGTTTAAATCGAGTTACTATGCTCATGTACAGTGCTTCAATTCAGTTTAAAAGCATATGGCAGCTAAATGAAAAGTTAAATTCAGAGAGATATATCTCCCTCCCAGCCATGCTAGCCAGCAATTCCATTAGAACTAAAGAGCCCCATATCCAGGCCATACCCGTACTGCTTGATAGCAGGGCTAAAAGAGGGACGCAGCAAAGCCAACAGCATTACTGCTTTCTGATTGGCCAGAATGTTGTCATCACAACATGGAAAGGGGCCATCATATTTAATGCCCAAAAAACAAACAAACAAACAACTGGGAAGCTGATAAAGTACAAGCTCTACTGTCTGGTTAGGCTGAAAATAAGTTTCACTGGGAATTTTCTTGGACATTAACAAATGTATCTTCAATGCTGTCAGAAACGTGAAGGTGTACCAAAACATTAAGAAAATCAAACAAGACTATACACAATAAAAGGCCACAATAACTAAAACTTCATGGACGCGGTTTTGGGACGATGACCAGTCATAAACTGTTAGAGACAAACTGTCAGAAACACCATTCCCAGGCTGAGGGAATACACCAGAAAATCAAACCTCTGTGGAAAAGTACCTTTAGTCTGCCATTTGAAGCCAGGGCTTCAGAGGTGAGGTTCGTGCTCATCTCAGGAAGCCATGCAATGGTTTCTCGGGCTCAAGCTCACCTGCTGCACTGCCTCAGTTGCCCCTTATTTAAAATGAATGAAGGACGCCAAATGTCACTTGCTGTGTGAAAAGCCCATTGTTACCCTTTCGCATGACTTGAGTCTTCTACATCTTTGAAACTACATCTGTCCAAAAATGCTTTATAGTTTGCTCATCCTCAAAGTACGTGGCATGCACAGCTTCAGCACCAGCACAAGCATGCCATTAATACAGAAACACTAATGCATAATGCATGAAGCCTTATTTTATGGCCAAGCTTGTATTTAAGCTTTTACTGGTAGCGTGGCAGTGAGCCATCTCACTGCTGCTGAAGATGGAGTCCATACTGACAACATCTGGCGACAGGGAGTGCTTTGATGAATGCATTCAAGTGTCCAGTGTTGCATTTGCAGACTCCTCTTTGATGCTCTGTCACCACCATAAATCCCTCCTACATCCTTTGGCCAACAAATGCAAACAGCAGCGCACGTCAATTAGAGCTCAGTCCTGCCAACCTGTTGTCCTTGCATTTCCCAGAGATGAAAAGTGTGGAAGAAGTGGATGGAGATGAAAAGTGATTGCAAATTAACTCACTTTTACAGGCTGCATTATGAGCTCAGAACACAGCTCTGTACAGCAAAGGGTGGAAAGACTACTGCTAATGATAATTCACTTGAATTTTTGAATTTTTAGATGTATTAAAGAGGAGTAAAAGAGTAAACAAGCTGTTTATTGAACAAGTTGTTGCACAGAATGTTCACTGGTCAGGATTTATTGGTTACCTAAACCAACTCATTAGTTAACAAGTGATTGAACATTTGCTGATTGAACATTTTGGTGTAAAAGAGCCATTCTAACTCAACAAAACAAAATAGTAAAAACATCACAATTGCTACCTTACACACACACACAGTAATTATCTGTAGTCAGCTACCGCCATGCAGGCCCTGCGAGGGCTTCACCTCGCTCACCTGCTAGACATGAAAGAATCCCAATTTATAGAATTGGTTTTCACATAAAGGATTAGAGTGGGGTGACCCATCGCCCTGCCATGTCCTAGTGGAATCCAAGCCATTCTGCATTATTGAGTCCATTCTGCTTACAGCATATCTGAGCCAAGTAATCAAGGGCTTGATGATTACTTGACAAATTGAATCGGGAGCGGCCGAAATGAAAATGAAATATGAGGGATGGCTGGAAGCTGTTTTCCTCTGGATTTTGAAAGGAGCCTGAATGACTTATTGCCCACAGGCATATAATGGGGTGCTGTAATTCTGTGCTTGCCATTTGCCAATGACAGCGTTTACTGATTCTTTTTTATTTCAAATTTACTGTAAATACGACTACAACATTTGGGTGAGCTGTTCAGCACGCGGCACCGAAGCCGTATTTCACAAACGCAAGTCCTGGTGGCTTGTCTCTGTGGAAATGTCACTGATCGCTCAGCTTCCCTAAACAATATGTCGGCGGGTAGATCAGAGCTATGTAAAAGTGGAACTTTCATCAGTGAGGGGATGTCTGTGACTGTCAGGGCCTCCATGCGGTTTTATGATAAAACGCAGCTACTCTCTTACCGTACAAAACTCGAACAGACCCCATTGGTACCCTGTTTGTCTAGTGCAAGTTCTGAAAAGGCAAAATATTGTCTTACACAGTCATTGTAAGAGTGAGGACTGCGGGGAAACACACAGAAATTGGTTTGTTAAACATGTCCCAGTGTATCAGTCCCAGTGTATCAGGCAGGGTAACTTACAGTACATGTTGTATTTGCCCTGCTCTCACAGACTTATAGACTCTTAAAATGGGGTGCCAATGTACACAGTTTCACTCAAAAATCCAAAGATAAAGTGATTATAATGTAGTCACCTTGACCACTTCAGTGTCTATTCACATATTAACTGCAATTTTTGGATTTATGACGAATAAAGAATCTTTGGATACAGATTTTTTGGACGGAATAAAGAATCTTGAATCCTGAACCAACACATGACAACCATGAAGCCTAACTGATTACGAGGGTGCTACACATGGCCATTGACAGGGGAAGGGGGAAGTTACAGGTATGAAAGACCCAGCTAGTGAATATGCATGTGAAAAAGAGCAGAGAAAAACATTTCTGAATGCTCTTACCTTTTTATGTTTACAAAGTTCAAACTTAGAGTCTTGTGCCGATATATTTAGTTTAATATTTTGTCATGTCATATTTATACAATATTTTAAAAAAAGTAATTTAATTACATTCACTTTTCTCACATATTATTGTTGCTAAGGTTTTCCAGAATAGAACCATATTGGTCACTTTTTGTATAGATGTTTTTAGTGATCTTAAACACATAGATTTAAAAAAGTGTAGCAAAGTGCCAGAAAGGCCTCGGACCTCTGAGGGTTAAATCACAAAGAGAGAGGAAAACATATTTGGCACAATTAAATGAAATGGCCCATGAGCGGTGGAGTTATGACATCTAGACGCTTTCTGTAACAAGTCATTTACTGGACTGAGCCATTTATAGTGCTAATCATACTCAAGTCCATCAGTTTCCAGTGACGAAGCTGAGGACAGTTGGACGGAAAGCTGGAGTATTAAAAAGCAGTATATTACACAATCTCTCTGTAGTTGGTTTTGGCTCAGTTCTTCAAGAGAGTCTTAAAAAAGAAGCCAGACGGCAGGAAAAGCTCATGAGAATGTTCCAGGTTCTGTTAGAGAAGCTTCTCAGTAGCAGAGAACGTTCACCTCTTGGCCCAGATGAACGGAGACACAATGCCTGCAGAGGGAATACTTTTAATGACTGATTATCAGAATTCTTGTGCCTACTGTCTGGCACTTAATTTCTTTCACAACTTTGCCCTTTGGCGACTACTTTACTCAGGTGACCTTTCACAAATTGGAGCATTTAAGCCTTTACTCCATTTACTCCAGTGCAGAACTCGGAGGGTTCCAAGCACATCCTGCAGAACGTAGAGAGGAAAAATAGACATCTTGCTCTTTTTTTTCGCCTACCTAAACTCACCCCATCATGCTCTAGCCTTGCTTCGTCTTTGCAAGGAGCCGCGCACAATTAAAGCCGATTTCCATGGGCGAGGTCACAAGCCCCCATCCCACTGGACTGCGTGCCCTTATCGACGGTGAACAGAGGATTATTAGCTAATTACGCAGTGTGTGGAGATTAAAGGCCACGACCCCTGGTGGACCAGCAGCCCAAGCCAACCTGGCCCCACCGGCACCAGCACTACCTCCCATCCAGCCCCGTGACCTTCAGACCCCCCCTCTCTTGCTGCCAGAAAACTGCCAGGGCAACTCCACATGAACGCGAAGCCACAGTGCCACTCGCAGTAATTGGCACAACAAAGAAGCACACAGATGCACTCTTCAGCGTGGAAAGGTCATCATACAGCGGCCGCATTTAATTATGTCGCACTGACCTGATGAGTTTAATTATTTCTGCACTTCTTTAAATGATATTGAGCATGAACGGACCTGTATCCATGATTGTGCGATACTGTTTTATACAGCAGAGTCTGTACTCTGTTCTGCCTGATGAATCAAGGCTTCCTTGGGACACCAAGCTTGGATCTGAACAAGCAATTATCACTTAGATGGAGCAGACAGGCAAAGTGTGCACGACTGAGAGCTTATGAATCCCAGGGTGAAAAAAAAAAAAGTATTTTACACCCAAGTATTGCACACAACACAACATCAATAAGCCTCATGCCCGGCAAACAGCACAGATTGCAGAAGTTGCAGCTCCTACAATAGAGACTCGTTTGTATAAATGGACAGAGTTTGTAACAGCAACAAGTAAACAAGCTCTGAAATCCAATGAGGATCATGTTTGTCAAGGATTTTAATAGCATGTTCAAACATATTTTGCCAGTAACCCATTTTAGTGTCTTCCCCAATCACTACAACTCAGAAGAGACTGCTAATGAGCAGACTAGCAAGATTACACATATCAGGAAAAGGGAAAACATTATGTTCAGGGCAGGGGGCTCCAGGACACAGGTTAGGACTCATAAGGAGGCGTTCACATATCGCGCCTAAAAACGCGTGGAAAACGCTAAGCGAGTCGCTTTCTCATTTTTCCAAAAGCACTCGGATGCTTGCGCTCCGGAAGCGTCTGTCATTGCTAAGCAACCATAAGCCGCGCTCTTCATTTCCTCCAACGAAAAACCGTTGCTGTGACTTATTTACACAGAAAAGAAATTAACAAAGTTCAGGAAATCCCGGGACCACAGTGATGAGCTGCTCCTCCGTGTTTCTGCTGAGGCGTCAGTGTAACGGAAAAGGCGAGGAAGCTAATTGGTTGAATCTTGTCACATGACCCGTGGTGTGCTTGCGCGCAGACGCACCTGAAAAAAACAGGCGCGTCGCCCCCGCGCGTCTACATTTGAAATAATGGACTTGCGCGCGCAAAAAACGCGATATGTGAATGGCCCAATATGTGAACGGCTAGGTCTATCACTTTCCATTATAAGGCACAAGCCTTTATCAAGTAAGGCAGTGTCAGTCCAACCCTTTTTTACAGTGAAAGATGAATTTTTAAAGTGCAACTAGAATTTAAATCATTCTATAGACAAATAAATATAGTGTTCGGAGTCTTGACTCTTATTAGAATAGTGTGTAGTGCTTCCTCAGGCAGAGAATTAAACCTCAGTTGCTGTGCGTAGTGTGGTGATAGTACTCACTACATTAAGCCAAATATTTTACCATCTTCTTTGAGGGTGAGGGTTCTTTGCCCTTGGCCTATTACAGTCCACACAACTGACTGCAAAATATTTAACTGGCCTGATTGAATTAATTTACAGAGATCACTTACGTCATGCACAATTACAAGAATTATACTTGTCTTATTTAAATCAACACTTAAAATAATGTGTCAAAAGTATTAAAGTTAAGATACCAGAGTCAAAAAAAGAAAAATATTACAGAGCAGCTCTTTGGGGTATAGCGCAGGGACCAATGTTTTCATAAACACTAACAATTAATTATGCAAACCGACCACATGGGCAAAACCTAGTTTAGGAGCCATTAAGAGCCATTAATTTTCCAGTCTCTTTATAGTCAAGAATAAACCCCATGGGTAATATTCCTTTCACTTTCTTCTTTGATCATGGAAAGCTGGAAAATTTCTCACACTGTTCTTGCTGTCAATTTTGCCTGCAGCCCTCACCCTGCGAGTGGTGTCGCTGTGAGCCCAGCAGTGAAGTGCATTGTGTGGTGGCCGACTGTGCAGTTCCAGAGTGCGTCAATCCAGTGTACGAGCCAGAGCAGTGCTGTCCCATATGTAAAAATGGTAAGCTTCTTTGACCTCTTTACATCTTTTCGCATTTTTGCTCTATGGTTTGGTGTGTGACTTGCGGTCCTACTGCCTGATCTCAAAGGGCCGAGTGTGTTCACGGTTAATAAAATCCACTGTATATATTAACAGTTATGGAATACCTAAAGCCAACACATGCCAAATATGATTTGGTTGTAAGCACTAAGGTTGTCATTTGTTTTCCATTACCACACCACTGTGTACACTACCGGTCAAAAGTTTTAGAACACCCATGTTTTCTGTTTGTTTGTACTGAAATTCAAGCGGTTCAGTGTCTCAATGTTCATTCGGCAGAAA
>JBBPCW010000002.1:1334592-1349240 GCA_037974425.1 Phenacogrammus interruptus
GGAGAGAGAGAGAGGGGGAGGGGGAGAGAGAGAGAGAGAGAGAGAGAGAGGGAGAAAGAGGGAAGGGGAGAGAGAGAGAGATGGAAGGGGAGAGAGAGAGAGACTGAAAGGGAGCAGGAGAGAGAGGAGAAGAGAGAGATGGAAAAGAGAAGAGAGAGGGAGAAAGAGGAGAAGAGAGACAGAAGGGGAAAGAGAGAGGGAAAGCTGAGGAGAGAGAGAATAAAAGACAGAATGAGTGAGAATAAATAAAAAAACAGTAAAATAGAGAATGTGAGAAAATGAGAAAACAGAAGAGAAGAATAACCTGAAAGGAGAGGAAAGAGCAGTGAAGAAAAAAAAGAGGAAAAATGAATAAGGGTGGGGACAGAGAAAGAGTTTTAGTGCTGGGAAAAAAAAACAAGCCCATCGGTGCATGCCCGTGAAAAAAGACGCGTGCGACTGTTCTAGCTTTAGAACTCCCATGGGTGTCTCGATCGCGCCGCCGTCCCCTCGGAAAGATCCTCTCGAGAGCTCCCTCTCATCACTGTGTCTCTAACTGTCTCTCCCTTTCTCCTCCCTCTGTCCCACGTGGCAGGCCCAAATTGTTACGCTGGAACGACGATCATTCCAGCCGGCATTGAAGTGAAGGTGGACGACTGCACCATCTGCCGCTGCCATAATGGAGACTGGTGGAAGCCTGCACAGTGCTTGCGGCGGGAGTGCCTCAACGGCCAGGCGTCGTCATAGAAACCCCCTCAGGAATGGAGAGGAGGGGTATACAAGTGACAGCACCATCCAGCACTGGGGCGGCCCACCTTGGGACTCTGGGGGACGGACTGGCAGGAGCACAATATGTTTGGCAAACTGAGGCTGCTGAGGAAGCTGAGACACACTGAGGAAAAACACACACACACACACAAATACACTTTCAACCTTGGCAGTGTCAGAGGAAGCATCTGAAGACACTGTTCATTTGTTTGTTCCTATAATGATTTCATCCTAGTTTTATTTCTTGCTTACGCTGCTCAAACACAAAAGTTTATACACTTCACGACTCAGCGAGAGATGCTGATACGTTGTTTGTCAAAGGCTGCATCATCTGTGTATTGTTGCTGGTTTACAGCTGCATTCAAAACCTGCGAGGCTCCCCAGTCAGGATTAGTTCACCCCATTGTATCTGGGCCGCTTGCTGCGAGAAGGGATAAGTTACGATGGTCGTTTCTTTGCTTCACATGCTGGTTTACTTACAGCAGAAACATTGTAGGCCTACTGCCTTGCACAGCACAGCTCATACAGAGCAACAGCATCTCTAAATGTAAACTGGAGCCCTGCTCTGATGCTCCTTCGCTTGCTGTCCTGGGTGTTAGTGTTTTACCCCCACCTTGGTGCTGGTAGTGCATAGGCATTATTTTCATGGTTTTTATCAAGGATTATAGAACCATATGGTGAGAATAAGTCCTTCATAAAGTACTGTTGATTTAGCCTTGGTCAACTGGTAGAAGGAAGGTTAACAGTTTAAGGGTATTTGTTCTTAAGATCCTGCCAATAAAAAGACAGGACACAGTGCCAAGCTGTGCTATGAGCCTAGCCCATTAAACAGAAAGTCAGAAAGAAGAAGAAAGAGAAGCCAAAGATGGTCTATGTAAATAAGACGCTGCTGTTGTGATTACACCTTAACTAGTAGTAGTTCAGGCAAAACAGCCAAGACATATTTGGAGTTCAGTGTTAAATAAACAGTTAAAAGTCACCAAACATGTCCATACTTAAAACTCAAACTGCATCGAATTCTGCCTTAAGGTGGCACAGACCTGTTGATTACAGCTGCAAAAACATTTTTTGCAGGTTTTTTCTTTGTTCCCAGTACCATTATCAAACATGACTTTGAGATGAAAAAACTATAGCAGTTTATCTATGTATATTGTATATATACATATTGTGGAGAGCGTGAGAAAGAGAGTTGACAGACATTGGAAATCTTCGAAGTTATTGTTATTGGCCAACTTTGTACAGCCTTTCACACAGCATGCAGCAGCAACCTCACTCGCGTCTAGCCTCGTCGCTGCCTGCTCCCCAACTGAGCTTTTTTTCCCCTTTAGCTCCTCCCCAAACACTCCTTTTCCTGCCAAACGGCAGTTTCCCCACAACGGCCCCTTTTCAAACCCCGAAAAGGCTCACGGGAGCCAGTCCCACTGCCAGCTCGTCACAATATATACACACAGAACCTATTGTAAAGAGTTTTTGCAACAAACTGACTTCTGTCCTAAACCATATCCACAAGTCTAAGCCGCCTTGATGCAGTTTGAGTGAGTTGAGAGCAGGTTTGTTTTTTGGAAATTTTGGTAATTACAGAAACAATTTGGGTGACTACTGACATGTCTGTGGAGCACCAGTTCTCCAGCAAAAACTGGACTTCAAACATGTCTTGGTTGATCGCCTGCATCTGGGGTAAGTGGAAGACCGAGTCAGTTCAACTTTTTCACCAAACTCTTCCTTTAATGAGAGCATCCCGAGTGAGTGGACACATCACTGGACTGTTGCGCTGCATAAAAACACAATTACACTGAGAGGTGGCGTATCTAGGCTAGAAAAGCTTCTTTGTGTCTTAAACCCCAAAAAAACAAATCACTGCAGCATTAATTCCGATTACTCCTGCCTGCTTGAGATGTCCTTGTTTCTCTACCACCAGCCCAAACAAGCAAAAGTCCTCCTAGAGGCCAACAGCTTGAACTTATCTAAGCAATTAGCAAGCCCAAAGCAGCCTGCTTTAATTTTCCTTAATAAGGCAATATTCGGTGATAAATTACCCGCCAGACTTGCGGCGCAGCGGGCTGGCAGCTGAACCAAAAGGCGGGAATCTGCACACAGCCTGCCGCTTCAAAGCCACATTCTTAAATGCTTCCTCTCATCCTTGACATGCCGTAGTCCCAGCTTGTGGCAATTTTTCATTTCCCAGCTTTCGAGCGACCACATGTTGATCCACCGAAGCGCTTAAACCGCTGAAGCACTCGTCTAGAAGCACTTAAACCAATAAGAACCGCCGAGCAGACTCAGAGGCTGATACAAAGGATTTTCTCCAGTGCGAAATGCCTACGAATTATCTGCATAGTGCCAGCGTGCCACAGTGCCCTGGGCCGAGCCTTCGTTTAGTATAAGCTAATGCATTGCTTATAGATTCTTTGGTTCAGCTCGAACAGACAGACCATCCCGGCCGAACAGACCCATCGTCTGCTAGCCTTCTTTTTTCAGAGATGATAAATACAAGCCATTAATTCAAAGGCGAATTCCACCGAGTCTACACGATTTATCATAGGTGTTTTCTACCCAAAGAGAATTCATCCCAGTTAACCTTTGAGACCCTGGTGCCCGGCGCTGATGGATGAGCTACTTAATAACAGATCTATGCGTTTGGTAATGAGATGAAAATGAATGCAATAGCATGACCTCTTAAGAAGGGAAAGACGTTTCCATATATTCCACCAAACAGCATTTCTACTAGCAGGCTACCTGTCTCATGCGGTGTCCTCAGAGTAGGGGTCATTCTATTGCAGTCTGTCTTTCTTTTCTCCTTTCACGAGTTCAAGGTGGAATCTGGGGGCAGTTTGTGTGTTCACAAGGTTGTCATCTATTGTGCACTTAAGTAGCATTCACCAATCGCTAGAATTTTAGAACTTAGACTTCTAAATGATTTAACGAAAGTCATTATCATCTTCGTCATCATCATCCAAAAGAACAGTTGGAGAAAATCATTGCCCAAGATAAAGCCACCAGTCAGTTAAGTGTTTTTGGCAAACCCACTGCTGAAGCCGTCTTCATGTTTTACAGCAGGGGAACGAAGCTGAAACGTGGCTAATATCAGGTAGAAGAGTTCTGAGCTAATCCTGCTTGCTTCTGTGCAGGCATTAGAGGGATATGAAACCTGCCAAAGCACTAGGTTCTTGGCTCCACATTTAAAACAGCCTTCAAAGCTTTGGGAAGATCTTTTGCCTGGGCCTATATCAAATGAGTAATTATCCTCCAATTGCCCAATTGTGATCTCTTGATACACTGCCCTTTGCTGAAGGAGTCAGTCATTACTGTGATCAAAGTCTCAGCGGCGGGAACACTGATGTAACTAACTCAAACGATCGCGATGTGTTTTATTCAGTGGAGTGAGTGTGATGCCTTCCATTGTTTGCCTCAATGCCATTAAACCACGCAGACATGTCTGACACTGGAATACCACCCATGGTTTTACACTGAGTCATTCTGCTAGGATACGATATACATGGCATTCATCAGTGTTCATTTGCGGCCTAGGGTGCACTGCTGAGAAGAAGCATTTTTCGTCTGTTCTGTTATGACAATCATGAGGGAACCAGAACTAGCAAGTCCTCCGAGATGGACGTTTTTCCTGCAGTTGGTCATTTCCGCTTTGCGCCAAGGGAGAAAAGATGATTTTCACCCGCTGGAAACATCTGTGGAACTCCTCACCAAACTCTGTAGAGATGTTGTGCACATGGTGTCTGTCAATTCCCGTCTCGAGCACTCCTTCATTCACGGTCTGTTTTGTAAAAGTGAACCACATCCCTTTTTTTGAGACACCGACTAACTGTAGCTGGAAGCTATGAAAGATTGTTTCTTTTTAAAAAAAAACAAAAAACAAAAAAAAAAAAAAACAAACAAAACTGTTATATGAATTTGTGCCTGAAAACAAACTGTATCTATTAAGAAAACATACTGTTAAACAATCAGCTTTTATTACACACGGGCACAAAGGGTCATTCTTAATGCAAAGGGTCATTTCCTATATCTATCGTTTAATATAGTAATGTTTATTATATTATGAAAGGTAAATGTTATTATACTATATTAATTCAGAAACAAATGAATATATTTAAGAGAAACTTAAAAAGATGAAGAACACAAGCATTTCACTGAAACCAAGTTCTTTCGGTGTACTCAGCCAAACGCTTGTGGTGTTCATCTAGTATGAAACCAATCCAAGGTGCCCTTCATTATGTACAGACATTAATATCTCCAAGCGTACGGTGTGTATTCTGAACTCAAAGGTTAATAGAGGGGACAAAAATGTGTATTATTTATGAAGACAAAAACTATTTTGTTAAATAGACTGAAAAAAAAAGTGGTATTCAGCAAAAAAAAAAAAATTGTGTGTGTGTTGATTTGTTCTTGGTGCTGTTTTTCTGGTAAGCAGATCGCACCTGCTAGCCCCCAAATACTCACATAGCCTGAGGGACTGTGGGCTCTGATCACTGATGGTGCAAAAACAGGGTTCTTCAGTGCTGGCGTCAGCACCACTCCACAGTCACCCACCTAGGTACCCTGGAAAAACTTCACGCCTGCTGCATGGCACAGCATGCAGTCCTTCTGCTAAGAACTCCAAACAGTACAGTGGTTGTCCTGAATTACATTACATTAGTTTGGCAGACACTCTTATCCAAATCTGCAGAAACACTCAAGTTTTAGGACGGAGTGAGAACCAGAGGAGAGTTCTAAAGTACTAAAACTTTAAGAAGGTTGTAGAGAAAGAAGATAGAAGAGCAAGAAGATAGATTTTTCAGATAGAAGAGCAAGTGTGATTTACGAGAAAAGAGATGCTCTCTGAACAGATGAGTCTTCAAGGAGTTTTTTGAAGATCGAGAGGGATTCTGCTGCTCTAGTCGTCTTTGGCAGCTCATTCCACTAGCAGGGAACCACAAATGAGACCAGTCTGGACTGGGTATGCCTTGTGTGTAGGAATTGCAGAGCCAGACAATGTTTCTTGGAGGAGTGGAGGGACCAACATGGGACTTTTTGGGTTGGTTGAAGACCAGCCGAGCAACTGCGTACTGAACCAGCTGTAAGGGTCTAGTCGTAACAGCTGGAATTGCAGGTATGGTTTGTTTAAGGGAAGATATCAGGAAATAGTCCATAAATAAGTAAGTGAATGACTGAGTAAATAGGGATATAACAGAGAGAGTTAGAACTACTCACACTGATGTTTAACACACGTTTCTGAGGTATTCATCTTTCTGGACATTACAACAAAGCGATGCAAAATGCCATGCAGTTTCTTAAGAGACTTTCACATACAATCTAAAACACACTGAGATGGTGTATGGTTATGTTGAGAACTGTGTGAACAAGAAAAATCCAGCCAGCGTGAATTAATGTTGGGCAGCAGGGAAGGACATGTAAGAAGCAGCTTTTTAAAGATAGATCAGGTAAATATGACAAACCAAAGTGTTACAAATACTACACTGTCAAAAAACTGTGATGTTTTGTTTTGATCTCTGATATACAGCATTTGTAGCTGTTCTATCCTTCAAGACAACTTTACAATGCGTGGTCAAACTGACATGATGTTTTGATGATGTAAAGGAAACAATTCTCACATATTCGTCACTGCTGTCCACAGATATTTCCCAAACACAGCACCATATGTTTTCAACAGGTTTTAAATCATGCTTAAACTTCAAGAACTTTACTGGCATTGTCTTGCAGGAATATCCATCATTTGTAGTGTTGTCCTCCTTTAAGTGAACAGACAGGATAAGTCAATTAAAAACAGTTGCATAATATTAACATGCTGCAAATATTTTTGAATGTTAGTATGTTGCCAGATATATAGATATGTAGGGTCTCTTACTTGTTTACGTTTGTTGAAAGGTGAAAAGTATATAGTGAGCTACCAAGCAGAATTCTTAGCAGAGCTTGTGATGCAGGATCAGACGAGATCACAAACCTTTGTTAACTTCTGCATCTACAGCACATTTGGACAAATTGGCGAATAAACAAAAGTGCTCATAGCAGCTCCCAGATAAGTATATTGCAACTAAGCAAAACAAATGCATTGTTGAGCTGAATAACATTACCTCTATTGCTGGATTGCCTGCAGAGGTCTATGGAGTATAGGCTCAAATATCAAGAATAGTTTTAAGGACATTATGCAACCACAGAACACAACACTCTTGAGAAGGGAGACTGGCATCTCCCTCCAGGTGTTTGACTGCAATGTGGGTAAAGTTTGTTGAGTGAGGTGTTAAGGAGTTCAGTGTGAACCTGCACCATGCTCACTCCCAGTCAGCCCACGGGTTTGTCCGTACCCTCCTATTAATCAGGACTTTCAAACCCTGTCCACGCCACTAATTGCCTCCTCCACCTTCTCGCAAGGCGGAGGCCAAGCAATTTAATGCAGCTCACAGCAATCAATAGCAATTAGGAGCATCCCTGAGTAATCCCACTGAAAGCTGTGTTTTGGGAGATGGCCAAAGAGGACCTTCGAGATCGAGGGCCAGAAGTCCTTCCTTTTTCCTTCCCTTAAACCTCTACCGAAGCGAAAAGGTAAAAAAAAAAAACGTATTTGTTTCTGCAGCAGAGAAAGTGCCATCTTGGTGAGTGGAGGATTAATTGCTCTTGTCCTTCGCTTTTGTTTGTTAGGTTGTTTCTCTAAATCAATCTCCACACTGCCGTCTTCAGGAGCAAGGTTTACAGCTTGCAGGAAGCACAACTTTAAAAAGTTTTTTTTTTCTTTTGCTTTAGACAGATAAAGACAATTAGTCATAGCAAAACATCAAACAAGCATTTGTAGTTTGACAATTACGCTGTGTATTTCAGGGTGAAACATTGCCAAGGTCTTTTCATGGTTTTTATACAAGTTGCACAATAAAACACGGTGTACAAAGTGGGTCACAGCGCTTCCAAAAAAAGCAGCTCCATCCTAATTTTCTTTCTTTCAGCTGCTTTAATTCAACCCATAAAAAGAACAGGCACAATAGCTCAGCGAACCCCTTTTATCACCGTGTACCACAGTATTTTGCTGAGCGAAATTAATCTCAGCAGGATAGCAAGGACTCTGTCCTCCCCTCCCATGATGCTTAATACACATACAGTACTTATCTGATTCATTATCTCTCACTAACTCTTATCAACTTGGTGTGTTTTTGTCTGTTATAAATGTTCAGGTTCCAAGACAAATGAGGTGTCAGTTACATATCTTTTATATAATATATACTTTGTAATTCTTAGCAGCCTTAAGTACACCTGTGAATTGAAAAATGTTGATCCAGGCAGCTTTTGTCATGCTGTAAGATTTACTGCTTCAGCCAAAGCTGAAACTTATTTAACCACCTAAAAAGCACCATCTGCTAAGGCTGAACTTACCTCAGCTGGGTTTTACAAGCATCAGGGTACACTCATCATTGTACTGAAGCAGTGGCTCTTGGGTGCATTTCGGTGCACTGAACGTTTCTCTGTCCTTTTTTACCACACAGATATATACATTAGCCTTCAAAGCTTGCTGTAAGAAGGCCAATAGAAACAACACGAAGCCAAGAACATAAGCTGAGAGACAGAGAAAGTGTTCATTTATAAACTCACTCTACCACATAAACAGCAGCTTTTTATAGATGATGCTCGAGAAGAGTCCTGGTCGACTAAAGCTCTGGTACAGGCAGAAGATCGAAAGCCTTGATGCAGTCCAGCAGCCACGAGGAAGGGGCCGACCACACCTTGCCGAGGCGGATTCGGCTGGGTCTGTAGGAGCCCTCAGGGTCGTACAGGATGTACTGTGTGCAGAAGGCCTGATCCGACCCAGGTCGGGCATGGTAGGCTGCCGAACGCAGTGTCTGGGTGACGTCACTGTCTGGTTTGGGCTGCCGGCTTAGGGGATGTCCTCCTCCCGCCTTTACCAGCTGCAGGAGTTCGTCTTTAGGGGGCTTCTTGAATGATCCCAGCAGGTAGAAAAAACAGCCATCAAACAGTGGTGGTAGCTGAGGCAAGAAAAATATGAATATGAATATGAATGAATGAATAAACAATGAGTAAAGCAACATCTAGAAATGTTCCCAAAATATGGTATTACTTGAGAGAAAATGGTTTGAGATTAACTTAAACTTTTCTCTTAAAGGGGAAGTGTAATGCAAAACTCACTTTAGTAATAATAGGTCTGTGGATTTAACAAAACATGTTCAAGAAGTTATTTTCACAAAATCACTTTCACATAAAAATATATCTTCACAGTTTTGGTCTCTTTCAAAATGTGCCATTTGGACACAAGAATTTGCATAGAATTTGCACAGAACCACCCCTCATCTGTCGAGACCCCACCCATTAGATTAGCTGAAGATCCGCCATTTTGTCTGCTAGTTTTACGAGCACGGATACGCCGAGTACTAAGGCTACATGCAGAGGCAAGTCACACATGAAGTGCTCTTGACTGCAAATAATAGCACACATGTCTACAAACCAAAGAGCTGCTTTCATTTAATTTTCAATGGCCATGTCCCAGAAACAATTGGTTTCGTTCCTCCTTAAAAAGTTCCACGTATTTAAGACGGAACGGAAAATTTAAATAAGGAGCTGTGAATAAGGAGCTAACTTTAGCATTGTAGAGAGTCTGTATCAACTGTAATACATCAGCAGATGAGGGAGATGTAAGAACTGTGAAAGAAACACAAGTCAGTATTTGAAAATAAAGTATGAACGAGCTTGTATCTTTCATTTAATTTCGCATGTGTCAAACGAGTAGCGTAAGGGGTGGGTGGAGCATGGGGTGGGTGGAGCATGGGATGGGTGGGGCGTGGCCAGCAACAGTTTATTTGTATGAAAGGGACAGAGCCCTGAAACGGCTCGTTTGAAAGGGACCAAAACTGCACAAAATCACTCACATGAGATCTCACCAAAGAACTTCATGAACATGTTTTGTAGCCCATAGACCAATTATCACTTGTTTTTTTAATAAAAGAGAGTTTGCATAAATGTCTCCTTTAAACTGGCCTGCAGTCCAGAATCCAGTTCCTATGGCTGATACCTAAATTATCTAAATAATGTCCTGAAAAGAATAAAACATTAGTAAGAGGTGAAGTTGCTCAGCATACTTGGAAAAGATGTCTTATATTGACCAACAGGTGCATACGGTCACACTATTGAAAATAACTGGACAGCTATACACAGAACCAATCAGCTCCATAATTACTGGCACACAGTTGATGGCAAAGACATACAAAGGTCATGCTCTTTAGCGCAACCTCACAATGAAAAGGTGAGGTATAAAGGAGCTAAGCTTAATCATATGGTCTCTGAAAGACAGCCAGCTTTTCATTAAAATCTCCTTGTATTTCACAGAGTCCATGATGCCATGTATTATAACAAGCTTCCCAGGGGTTTTGAAGGCAGCTGACAATTTCTAGACAAAGTACCAATAGTGTTTTGCGCACTTATGTTTGTGGTTAAACTAAAAAAGCCTGGGACACCTTTCAAACAGTTTGGTAGTATCTACAGTCGTATGCAAAATTTTGCCCACCCCTTAATAAATAACAGATTTTATTGATTTTGTAATTGAAAAGAAATGGAAAAAATACACAGTATTTTCAGTAAACATTGATGCATAGATAATTTTCATGCCCTAAACTAAATAAAAATAAAATATATACACATTATTATGGCACTGTGCAAAAGTTTGGGCACCGTAAGAGTTCCAAAGTTTTAGATTACTTAAGGTTTTAGACCTTAATCAGCTCGTTAGATCTGATGCATGGCAACAGCTTTCATTAGTAAATGTCAGCTCGTGCCAATTTTAAAGCATTACAAATACTGACTCTTCAAACCTTGTGGACACTCAACAACCATAGGCTCCTCTAAACAGCCATCTAAGACTCTGAAAATGAAAGTTCTTGATGCCAACAATGCAGGAGGCTACAGGAAGATAAAGCATTGTCAGTTTGCAGTTTCCACAGTGAGAAATGTAATTAAGAGATGGCAGTTTAGGGAAACAGTGGAGGTCAAGATGAGATCTGGAGAGAACTGCACATATGCTTTTCAGATAGACAAATCAAAACCCCAATTTGACTGTAAAATGCTTGCACAGACAAGACCTTCATGGAAAAGTCAGCAAATAAAAACCTTACCTGCATCCAAAGTCAGGAGTATGCAACAGAACATCTACAGAAGCCTGATACATTTTTGGAAACTTGTGCTGTCGGCTGATTAAATCAGAACTCTTTGGCCAAAATCAGCAAAGGCATGTTTGGAGGACAAAAAGGAGCAGCATTTCGTGAAAAGAACACCTCGCCAACTATTGAGCATGGAGGTGGCTCTATCATGCTTTGGGGTTGTGTTTCAGCCAGTGGCACAGGAAACATTGCACTGGTGGAGAGAAGAATGGATTCCACTAAACACCAGCAAATTCTGGAAGCAAACATCACACCACCTGTAAAAAGCTGAAGCTGAAAAGAGGACTACGGACTACCTCAAGAGACGCAAGCTGAAGGTTTTGGAATGGCCATTATAGTCCCATGATTTAACATATTTGAAAATTTGTGGGTAGATCTTTAAAAATGTTGCGCATGCAAGACGACCAAAGAATATTACAGAACTAGAAGCCTTTTTTTTGCAAGGAAGAACGGAAGAAAATCCCAAGTACAAGAATTAAAAGACTTTTAGCTGGCTGTAAAGCGTTTGCAAGCTGTGATATTTTCCAGAGGAGGTGTTAGTAAGTACTGATTATGCAGAGTGCCCAAACTTTTTTTTTTTATTATTTGTTCAATGTATGACATAAAAAGTAGCTAAGCACCATGGCCATGTGTTTACATCTTTTCAAATAAAAATGACCAAAATATGTTATTCATCAAGAGGTGGCCAAACTTTTGCACAAGACTGTATAGTTTTGGAAATTACTAGCTTCAAATTACTATCTTCAAATCGCCAACTGTGCCTCTCTATTTCACGCCCACACAATGAAGCGGATAATTAAACACTTCAGCTCCTGTTGTTTTAAACTTCTTAATAACCACCCTAATGCTGGACACCCTAATGCCACCCCAATGCTGGAGATTTTCAGGGATGTAGTGACCTTTAATAGCCACTGGCACACATACGGCCTTTTTAACTCATCTTTAATGCCAATTATTATGGAGCTGACTGTGTGCTAATTGTCTCATCTGTCAATCCAAGTCAAATTAGCAATCCTAATTTGCTTCACCTATATGCAGAATACACTTAATGTTAGCTCATTTAAATGAATAGGTGAATATACTGAAATTGTGTATAGTATTTAATTGTCTATAATGTTGTAGTACTGAAAATACATTACACATTATTTAAACTACCCCAGCTGTCTCAACCCCAACCTCCTGTATTCACTAGTTCACTTTTAGTGCGCCCTGATCAGCTTAAATGTTCTCTTTGTAAATATTTCCTCTATTTTCTGAGGGCTCTCAGAACAAACAACATCCCTAAGAAACTGCTGGTGTCCTTCTACCGCTGCACAGTAAAGAGTATCCTGGCCTGCTTCTGTGCTTGGTTCTCCAGCTGTACAGTAGCACAGAGGAAGGAGCTCCACAGGGTCACAGAGGTCGCTCAGCTGATAGCCTGCTGCCCTCTCCCTTTAATAAGAGATCTGCATTGTCCTCTTTGTCTTACAGGCCATGAGTACTGTACAAGACACATCTCACCCTGGTCACAAACGTCTGCCTCGTTTTACATGTCCATATGTTTTCATGCTCCTTTTAAACAGTTTATGTAGCATATTTATAATAGTTTTAAAATATTAATAGACCTGTACTTTTTTTTACATGAACATTCTTGCAATATTTAAGAAATTAAATGCGTTCTAGAAGTTCTCTCATATTTACACCTCTGTACTTTTTTATTTGAACAATCTTTCACCTTTAATTTTCATGGTACAGCAGGTACAATGACAATAAAGAGATTCTGATTTGTACTATATTTGGAACCAGGGTTGTTGCTTTCCACTTGCCTGCTGATGCAACATTTGAACTATTTTATAGGTTGAAATACAATTTTATATGTTAAAAAATGTCCTTGTAACGAATGGAGTTACACGGTCTTGTCTCACTGTATATGTGTATATAGCTGAATTGACCAAGTTCACTTTGACCATGGCCATGAAATATATTTAGTCTGAGAAACCGACTCCAAAAAGTTATTTTCTAACCACGTAATGTGACAGCACTGCAGCATGGCACACAGGAGCCATTGAAATGATGCTGAGAGGGACAGAAAGCTGTCCCTTTTCTGCTTTTCCCCAGGCTGCTCCAGAAAAAAAAACAACAAAAAAAAAAACAGATTCACTGTTCCGTGTCTGATTCAGCTCTGCTCACATACTCATGAGTGATCAAGAAAATCTAGAAGATACGTCAACATGCAAAATGCTTTAAAAAAACATAAAAAAAATTCCACCCCCAAAAAATAAATAAATAAAGCAGGGCATATATGTAAAAAAAAAATGTCAGAGTAAGAACCAGATGAGACAAGGTGTCTGAACAGGGTGAGTGGTATTTTGAGCTGAAGCTCAGAATGCTGGCAGTCAGGGAGGATAGGAGATGAGGGGCTGGGAGGTTCTTAACGGTGACGGCTCTTTAGGTCCTACTCAGCTGAGGGATGGTCCCACAGTTCTGGGTCAGGGCAGGGGACTGTGGGAGTGTGTGATCATTTGCATATCCCATAGGACTACAGATATAGTACATCATCTTAGCTTTTAACCTTGGCCATCAAAGGCACAACAAATGTGAGCTAGATGTGTTATTTCAGTAACTGTATTTCTATTTGATGATTTGCACAAACCAGGTGGAGTGAATGCTAAGAGTTTATTTTGCTCTTTTTAATAACAACCTAATAACAGCAAGACTAATAAGAGAAGAGCCAACTTAAAAACAATGCCACTACAATTATCTTACTGATGAGCAGATTACATGGTTCAAAATATAGAATCAACATCTGTTACAGTAGGTATTTACATTATGTAAGTACTAAATTCCACATTTTGGTGCAATAAAAGTGGACATGAAAGTGCCATCATATGCGTCATATGTGAACACACAGTGTGAACAGCACGAAATTCCCCCTGCATTTAACCCGTTCACCAAGTGAAGCGACAGGCAGTCCGGAACACGGCACCCAGGGGTGGCACCTTGGGAATTGTACCTTCAACTTTCAGATCACAGGGCGAATCCCCCTAACCACCAGGCCGTCAACTGCTCCAATATAAGTCTGACAGAGTAAAGTCTGAGCAGACTTTAGTCTTAATTATAAGATGCATGGAACATTTTTGTAATTGTGAGCTTGTGCAAAATCATCAACATCCATGATTTCCCTGAAATGCATTTAAAATGAGCTGTACCAAAGAATTTAAAATATCTATAAAGATGCAATTTGTTTTTATCATATCTGTTGCACACAAAAACACATCCTAGAAGCAACCAAATGCATGTTTTGAACCAAAATGCAGCCTGTTTAAACTTTCCACGTATTTAGTCACTTAAATGCCATTGCAACTGCTTTTTATAGAATAAACATTACCTTATTGTTGGAGAAATGTTATCCTTAATAAAGTTTTTCATATTAAATCACTATTCTTATTAAAGTTTGTATATATTAGTGAGTTTAAGCACACATGAAATCATTAGGAAACCTTTGAGTTTTATAATCCTGTAACACGAGTTAATCTTTGCTGTGGTTTTGTCTTTATATCTATCTCTGTGAGGACTGTCTTCTCTGTATCTCTGATAGAAGGACGGAGCAATCCAGCTGGAAGTGTCCGGGAGCGGAGAAGATACACACTTTTGTTTTGACTAACCTAACGACAACTATGTTTCACACTCACACTCACACTCACACTCACACTCACACTCACACTCACACTCACACTCACACTCACACTCACACTCACA
>JBBPCW010000002.1:1418845-1442642 GCA_037974425.1 Phenacogrammus interruptus
ATGAACATTGAGACACTGAACCGCTTGAATTTCAATACAAACAAACAGAAAACATGGGGTGTTCTAAAACTTTTGACTGGTAGTGTATATATCTATCTACCTATCTACCTAGATAGATAGAGAGAGCTAAATATATACATATATAGATATATAAAGTCTACATAAAGTATTACCAGTAAAAAGTGCCTCTTAGCAAAAATGCTTTTGTCTCTTAGTACAGTTAATTACTAGTTATTAAGCTTCTGTTAAAGAAACCAAATCCTGATTCCACCTAATATACCGAGATTCCAGAGTCGAGGCCTAGCAGTAATGTCCGCAGTCTGTATTCCGTCCCCATCACAGCATCAAAACAGCCTTAGGAATTATATTATACTGTCGTGGACAAAGCCTTTGTATCTTTGATGGTTTTGTTCGATCTTAGTGCAGCATTTGACACCATAAATCACTCAATCCTATTAGACAGACTACTAAACCTGACTGAAGTCACAGGAACAACCTTATCCAGGCTTAAATGACTGATCACTGTCAGTTTGCTAGTGTGAATATGGTTTCACACACCAAAAGTAAAACATAGCAAAGAGTCTAGCAAGGTTCCAGCTTAGGACCTCTTTTATTTACACTGTTGCTGCCACTGGATATGATTATGCAAAAACACTGGATTAGTTTCCACTGCTACACTGATGACACAATTTTATATCTCTGCCAACCCAGATTATAAACATAAATTAAATAAGAAGATTGCATAAAGGATATAAAACACTAGATGTAAAAAAAAAAGAGGTTCTGGGTCTGGGTCCAAATGCTATCAGAAACAAACTGTCAGGTTTGATGCTAGATTTGACTGGTTCTTCAGTATCTCCTGTGTCAGTTGTCTTTTTTTTACAACTGACAATGTACAGTGTCCTTTCTTGGAAACAGGGTTATAAAAATACAAATTGTATTGTTTCCATTTATATTTCACTTTCTAATCCCTTAAGTGGTCATCCATGATTTTCATAAATACAAATATGTATATATCTATATATGTATATGTGTATATGTACCAGATATCGGAAGTATAACTATGTGGTGACATACGTAATTGTAATTGCATTTGTTTGTATATTTTTAAAATTGCACCTTTTGTATTTAATGTTACATGTATGCACCTGGGGTTTGAGAGTAACGGTCTGGTACGTATGGCAGATTTGACAATAAAGTTGACTTTGACTTTGACTACAGTTCAGATTTCTTTTGTCCCTGTTTAAACCTGTTTGATTGAATATCAGGATTTATAAGAAATAGCACTTATCCACATAAATATGTGGGTGTGAACATCGTAAAAGTAGATCTCTCAAGCCATTTCACAATGTAGAGCGACTGGTACTAACTTTGAAACTGAAACCCAACCTACACCTGAACTGGCCCACCTACACTTAATAGAGCTTAATTATCTGAATTATCCTAGATGTGGTTTTACAGAGCTTTATTTCTTTACTAAGTGCTTGAAATCAGTGACTGAAATGTGAGTGTGTAAAAAAAAAAAAAAGGTTCTGTCAAAAGACACAGATATAGACTCAGGGTGGGTCTACGGTCCAAATACAGTACAGTAATGCCCCGTTATTCGCGGGGGTTACGATACAAGAGCACCCACATATAATGAAAAAACGCATTGTGTTTTTGTAAAAAACACTTTAATTTTGTTTTATACTCAGTGAAATACATTGCGCTTAATGAAAATGTAAAGGAGACAGACAGAGAGAGAGAGAGAGAGAGAGAGAGAGAGAGAGAGAGAGAGAGAGAGAGAGAGAGAGAGAGACGTGCATGGCAGAGGGGTGTGTGTGAGTGTGTGTGTGTCAGAGAGAGAGAGACGTGCGTGGCAGAGGGGTGTGTGTGAGTGTGTGTGTGTGTGCGTGTGTGAGAGGGAGAGAGACGTGTGTGGTAGAGGGGCGTGTGTGAGAAAGAGAGAGAGAGAGACGTTTTATATTTGGATTACTGTTTATGTTTTTAGTAACTTATATATTTTTAATAACTTAGAACTAAAATGCATAAAAAAACATATTGCCATGAAAAAAGCAAAAAAAAAGGGGGGGGGAATATGGGAGCAGTTTCCGCAATGTTCTGGAGATTTTTGCGTAAAACAATTACTTCCGTTCTCAAAAAAATCTGCGTGTGACTGGATCCGCGAGTCCTGATCCGCGTAAAACTGGGGCATTTCTGTACATGCGTCTCAGGTTAATTGGGGATTCTAAATTGACTGTAGGTGCGAGTGTGTAAGTGAGTGGTGTGTGCGCCCTGCGTGAGTCCCTGCCTCACGCCCACTGTCCCTGGGATAGGCTCCGGGCACCTGTGACCCTAGTCAGGATTAAGCAGTTACAGAAAGTGAGTGAGAGGTGTGTTTGAAGAACAATTAGCACGGTTATACAATAAGAAATCTCACACACACTGTTAAGCATGATGGAGAATCTCAGGTCTTGGAACTGTATTTCTCCCAACATGGTGTCTATCGAGTACCAGGAGGCTGCCTCTGCCACAAAGCTTAATCTGAGTCCTGGTTAGATCTTCCAGCAGGACAACAATCCAAAGCAAACGTCCAAAATCTACACAAGAAAAGGTTCAGAGATTACAGAATCAAACTTTCAGTGTGGCCATCAACATCTCCTGATCTAACCCAAATAACAAATCATCCATAAAAAGCATAATAGTGCATGAATTACTATAGTCACACCCCAAATCTATAAATCAACACATATGAATGGATATGACTACTTGAACATTGCAAGTGTCTATACTGTCTAAGTGATCATACACAGGCAGTCATATGGGAATTTATCTTGTGGTCACAATATGCCTCTTTAATATACATTAGTTATGCCTGAACAGCAGTGTGTAAACCCAGTTTACTTTATAGTTATGTAATTTATTTTACTATTCAGAGTCAAATGGCCATGCCATGCCCAGTGGACAAACCTCAATAGAATAAAGGACTTGTTTTTCATCTGAGAGTAAAAAAAGGGAGAGTTGCAGTATAATAGCACAAGGTACCTATAGACACAGAGACCACTACAAAAAGTACTTTTGTTAGTGAGTGCACAGATATAACGTCACAAGCTTACGCCATATATCTATTTAAATAAGAAAGACCACAAAAGGAAAACTGTAAAAAGATATCTTTATCAAAAAAATACACACATTGGCAAATGTACATCTTACAGGTGTAACAGAAGGCCGAGCAACCACAGTAAAGTAAAACTTACAGGGATGCTTTAAAAAGAAAAACAGCTTGGGGTCAATGAATGCATGAAAATAACACTGTGGTTCTAGATGACTGCCATCATCTAGTGAACTAAAACTGCACTAAAACTGCCTTATTGTGGTGACGGAAAAAGTCAGACACGGGATAATAAGTCCTGTTTGTTCACATCACAGCCTGTCTGAAGAACAAGTACCACAATGAGAAGATTTCAAAAAGGCACGTAAAGCAAAAAAAAAAAAAAAAAACACATACGAAAGTGCTCCAGAGAGCAAACACATTATGGGTTCTATGGCAACACAAAAGGAGCGATTTTATCAAACATGTGTCAACAGTGTGTCCATATATCTCAAAAAGAGCACGTGTTTGTTGTACATGTTTGAGAAGGCTCACAAACCACCATCTCGGGTTACCTGAAGAACACGTTTGCTGATTGCAGGACACAGAAGTTCAAAAATACTGTTATCAGGTAGCTTCATTGAGGAAAATTTTTCCATTGTAAGTTTGGTTTCAAAATTCTGTCCCTCCCACCCCCACCCCATACAGTACATGTAGTCCAGTTTAAACTCAAAACACAAAATAAAATAAGGGTTAGCAGCATTTCAGGGATGAAATAGCAAAGGGTATGGGAGAAGGCTTAGGGTTTTCTTAATCAAGTATAAACACTGCACAACAGAAAACCACAGGAACCGCATCTGTAGATTAAATCTGGACGCCTCAACTTTCTTAAAAAAAAATAAATAAAAATCCCCATCCTGGAAATGGAACAGAATCCACTATGGTGCTGTAGAGACGTTTGGCACTTTGTATCATGAGAGGGATCAGTACACTATTTTCCAGTGGGTGGGCTGTTCGCATTCTTTCTCTGAATCACCGCAGAAACGATTGTATGTGGTTTTAGGGTCAAAGCCCAGGATCTCTCTCTCCTCGTGGATTCGGAAGGAGAAGGTTGAAAGCGACGTCCCGATAAAATACCTGATGAAGAGAGAAGAAGAGAGAAACAAGAAAAACAAAAAGGCAGGAAGACAAGAAAGGATTGTGTCAACATATGTGTACACTGTGACGCCAGATTCTCACACCTACATTAAAGCGAGGGGCACCAGCCTGTTTTCCACAGTTGGTCAGTGTGGGATGTTAGCAAGCGGAAGAACTGTTTAATCAGTTGGTCTCATTCTTCAAATAACTGGTGACTGAGATGAAGTGTTTCTGCTTGGAATGAAAGCCACAACAGCCTTTTGTTGATCCAGGCTGAAATGGCCCCTTAACCTTATGCAACGGCAATACACCTCCGCAACATGTGACAATGTAGATTAGAGGTTATAATTCATAATAGCGTTTCAAGTTCTTCCAGTTCTGCGTGGAAAGAGTGACTGCTTGATGGAGACGGTGACGAACAGCAAGTTAATCGAGCATTCACTTAAAATGATCTAAACTAATGAAAAACTAAACTAAACTTAGAAACAGTTTTACCCTCCCCACTGTCCACAGACAATTAGAGGAAAATCTAATATTGACTTTTGTATTTCTTTATCAACCACATTTTTAAAACAGACCAAAATGGAAAATTACTAATCGTCACTGTCATTTACTCAAAATGAAAACCAGTCAGACATTAAACAGAAGCTACGTGGTATAGAAATGCATGACTTAAGTGATTATATTTTTTCCCTTAATTCTTTCTAACCCTGTACATTCATTTCATTATATTTTTATTTGTTTATGTTTAAATGGTTGAAATATTATATTTCAGAACACTAGAGCTACCACTTTTAAACCCACTGAAATAAAACAGAGGAAACGGTGATCACTTCCTCAGAGTACAGTCAGAGCAATAGACAAATAATGCACAGCAAAACTTCTCAGATATCATAGAGGAGAAGAATGTGCCTGAGGGATGACCATGTATAGGCCTCTACCTGGCATGAGCACAGATCCATTGGTCTATTATGGCAACCCCTCCGTCTTTTAGGAGCTCCAGGTCCTCCCAGCTAGGCTCATAGCGCACCATCTCGGGTAACATTTTCTTCAGCTTGGCCACCTCTGAAAGCATTCAGATACAAAACCCCCTCATAACCAAACTCCTGACAAATCAGAGCACATTTAACAGTAATTTGAGTCTACACACACTACAACCTTTTATTTCAGGTCTTGTCAGATTCACCTGATTTCCCTATTCAGATCCTCCCAAAAGCCTGATCAACTGTGAAAGTGTTTCTCATATAATATAAACCAATAGGTTATGCTGGAAATTGTTCTTTAGATATGTCAGACAACATATTGTGTGTGATAATGGTGAACTGACTTGACTATAAAATAGTGTTAAAACTGAAAATCAAAGCTGCTTCCCACACTTTTAGACTAAAGTAAATATGTATCCTTGTACACATATGTGGCTATGAGGGCAAACCATTGGTTAAACATTGGTCAACAGGAGTGGCAATATAGAATATAGTCAATAACAGAATCGTGTTAAACAATGAAAAACACACAAAAGCACACAATGGCTGGTCACTGATTCAATATGACTGCAAAATACGGGAAAATCTTATTCACTGTGGCCAGCAGGGCAGTTTTATGTACTGAACCACTGTAACATCAAACAACTTCACTGACTATTGCATTCAATATGAAAGATAACTCAGGGGACGAAGCCAGGTGACTGTATTTGTTACTGGAAAATAATGAGGTCGCATACATGTTACAAATTGTCCCAAAAACTAGTTAAAAATACACAATAACAGGGGAAGGAGTGAGGGAGAGCAATGTTTGGTTTTGAGAGGAATTTTAAAATTAGATTAATTTGACTCTTGGAGCAAGTCACCATGATAAGGGGCAAAAAGTTTCTGCTAGAAAAACAACACAAAACATTATTATTATTATTATTATTATTAGTAGTAGTAGTAGTAGTAGTAGTAGTAGTAGTAGTAGTAGTAGTAGTAGTAGTAGTAGCACTATTATAGTATTCATATTATTGTTGTTGTTGTTGTTTACAGAATAGCAAGACATTAATATAATAACAAAAACTATTCAATCAAATAACATTTTTAGTTTTAGTTTTGGAAAAACACTACTTCGGATGCCAGCCCAATATTCACAAACTGGGCTTTTTTCCCAGATAGGAAGCCACCTTGCTCTGATGGTGGGGCAAGACATTGCTTTTTAAGATTTTGGTTTTGTGCAGTAAAAACAGGTTGTGTGCTGTTCCGGTGCATTTCCCCTAACTGTGTACATGTTTATGTATCACCATGTTAAACACGTAGTGCTGTGGTTTAGCTCTTGATTGACTAGACCCACATTCTTAAGGGAGGCATTTCCCCCGTTTTATCAAGGCCATGCCAGGCAGGGCATCAGTGTGGTAATTCTAGATCATTTAAATAACAACGTAATATTGTAATAAACATTATATTATTGTAAACCCTGGTTAAATAGTTGACTTGGATTTAAGCTGTTTTTCAGGTAAGTAACAGTTGTGAACCTCTTAAGCACTGATGTACGTCACTCTGGATAAGAGCGTCAGCTAAATGCTGTAAATGTAAATGTAAATGTACTTTCTGATTGCATACACTGAAAAATGCTGGTATTATTAAAATAAAAGTGTTCTACTGTCAGCTGAGGCATAGTCACACATTACAGAGATAAAAAAAAACATCACAGTGTATCCCTACTGCCCTCTTCTGGACAGTTATACCTTACCTTCTTCATCAGCATCAGTAGCAACGAACACCTTCTCAAGCTTGTTCTTCTTCATCAGACTGCGAATCTTTTTAACGGCTCCTTTCAGACTAGGCACGTCCTCCCGATGGCCCCAGATGAAGTCCTTCCTGCGCAGGTGGACCCCCAGGTATGGGCCCCCTTTAGCACTGCCCAGCTTGGCCTTTACAGTAGTAGTAGTAGGTATCAACCACAATGGTTATGTCACGGCAAAAATGGTATATGAAACAATATAATTTTTTTTAAACAAGAGACCAATAAAAATAGAATCAAATCAAATTAAATTAAATAAATGAATAAACAATTAAATAAATAACCTAAATATGATTGTTTAAATCAACATTTGATAAACATAACAACATTTTATGTGGTGGTACCATATTAAAAACATCTTCCAGGCTATTTTAGCAGTAAAATCACTGCCACTCTTGGAGCAACAAGCCCAAATATGGGTTACACTACGAAACTGACATGATGGGGATTCTTTGTCTTTTAATAAAAAAGCATGTGTAAGCTATGATCATGTCAGTTTGAAAAGAAAACCACTGTCTCTATTAGCAGCAGGGTTCATTTCATGCAATTTGTTATTAATACATTCATTCCATTCAGTTTGCCATTTATTACAGATACAGGAAATCAACGCAGGGCCGAGATCTGTCACAGGGACTTGACATGCACTGAGAGCATTAAGGGCTCTCTTAGCAGCACAGTCTGCTTCCTCATTACCATCAAAATCCAACAAAAAACAACATTCAGGTTCAAGCTTTTTAAAAGTTCCAGTTTCTCCCAAACATGGACAATCATGGGATGACCAGTCTTCAAATATTTTCCAGTATTTGAAGACATGATCTTGATTTTGTAAAATTTTTCAAGCCCTGCTGTTTTCTATGTATTCAAACGCTAATAGCAATACACAGGAGTCAGCCATAAAGATAGAACATAGTCTTGGGTTACGAAGGCCACATTTGTCTTGTAAACTGGTGTGCGAGTAGGAAAGCAGTACCTTATATCCAAACACTGTTCATAATACTTGTTCATAATACTTCTTATGTCTCAAATCCTTGACAATATTAAGGTTGTCTCAAATTCCAAATGGAAATGGGACATAAATGTGATTGCATTCAATTTAAACAAGGTAATAATTTCCCATGTACTGTTTCAGAGATCTGTCATTTACAGGAAGATCTTTGACCCAAAGTCATCCAAACCCAAGGTCATCCCTCAATCCTCTTTCTTTTCACAGAGAATGAAAGTCCCATTACTGAACACACATTACACCTAAATCCCAATTGTTTAGCTTCCTTACATAACCTGCCAGACTGGTAATGTATCTGAGACGTGAAAGCCCAGTCACATTTGTCAAACCATTCAAATGTCACGGAAACTCTTTTTCAATGTTGAGGAAGACCCACAACACTCCTCCCTCCCATCATGTAGTCTTTTCACCCAGTTTATAAAGGGCTTCTTAGTCATCATACATATTTCTAGTTCTGGTTCCAGATTCTTTCGATTCAGTTTTCTTTTTTACGTAACTGATTTTACGTAACTTTTTATGTTGATTTACGTAGTGTACTACTCTCTAAATTTGTGATTATATCAATCATCAGTGCAGTGATGCCAAAATGAAATAATGGAGATATTCAGAGGTCAGTGAGGGTCTAATATCCACCTTCATACGTGTCCAGTCCTCGCTGTATGGAGTTTGATCCTTCTCATCAGTAGAGTTCAGATACGTCGCTCTGAATTGGTCTCCAATAACACGCAGGTGCTTGGCAAACACCATACTGCGCCGGGTCTGCAGGAATTATACAGTGATGTCAGACCACAAAGCTGGACTTTGTAAAGCTTTCTAATTATGTAATTCTTCAAAAACTATAGTGAAATTATGACAAATATATAGAAAAAGTGAACGATTTTGTTTCCAGTGAAGACACATACACATATAAAACATACACACATGTTTGGACGTATGGACAGAGAGATAGACAGATAGATAGACAGATGCGCATATGTGAGCATATTTACTGTACAAAACTTGTCAGTGAACCATGAGGGCAAAAATAAATAAATACATAAATAAATATAATCGTTCATTAATCGTAATCGAATTAAAATGTTCATTTAATCGAGATTTTGATTTTAGCCCAAATCGCCCAGCCCTAATAGATAGATAGATAGATATGCCAGGGGGTAAGAGATAACTCACAGGCCCAGTTTATCCCTACTGCCCTCTTCTGGACAGTTATCTTACATTCTTCATTTACATACACATAAAAAATATTGGAACTTTTTGGACAATTTCTATGTATTCACACGCAACAATATAAGTGCTGCTGAAGTGACGCTGTTTACCTTTTAAATTTGCATTTTTTAAGTATTATATGGAGAAAAAACTGTTTGGGCATCTCTGATATGTGCAATGCACGGTTATGTATTTTAATGTTAGTCTTTTCACAATAAAAAAAAAGTAATGTACTTACATCCCAGTAGTCTTTTCCAGCATAATGATCATGAAGGACAGTCTCAGCTCTGTCCAGCGATACAGACCTGTGGTAGAATAAGTGTACACTCATGCATACATTTTTCTTTAGCAATTTTAAGAATTACATAGTTTGGTTGCACACAGCGGAAGAACATACAGTAACACGGTGCATGAGTGAGGAAGTTTTACTTTTCCTTTTTCTGTGGCTTATGATTTTACAGATGTGTTAGGATCAGTACTTGACTTAGGCTAGGGTATGTTTCAACACCAAAATGCAGGTTACATCACTGTCAAAGGAACTGATCTGTGGCGTAACTCGAGGATTATTGTATTAGAGTCGTATGCAAAAGATTTGACACCTCTGGTCAAATGACATTTGTTCTTAAAACAATCAACAAAACATAAGTACACATCCTTGATAGCTCTTATCCAGAGCGACGTACATCAGTGTTTAATTGCTGACTTTAACAAACTGGACAAAAACATAAAAGTGCAAAAATCACAGCACATGTTATGTTGTATTATCTTCCAGTGTGTTATTATCAACAAATTAACAGAAACTGCTCACTACAATTTGCAAGAAACGCAATACTTAAATTCTGTAGCAGGTGTGAACTTATTTTCACCATAATGGGAATGTTCAAAATTTTTTCCATACAGCTGGTGGATGCAAAAGGTGGTCTGATTTGCTTCTTTAAACATAAAGGAAGCTTTCCTTAGTGACTCACGTGGCTGTGGTGTTTTCCTGTAGGAATGGCGCTAATATGGAGGCATGGCCTTGAGCAGATAAACAAGTCACATTGAGCGCTCGAGTTTCCTCATAACCCCAGAACCAGCCTCTAGAGGGAGCAAACAGAATGCAAAGAACCTGTTTAAAGCTACTGTTTGTCAACCATTTATAGAATATTTCATATGCACACAGCATGAGCCATGACACTTATATAAACATGACTGTATGACTGAGACCCTGCCAGCACCTGTAATAGCCTTGTTTGTCTTTTGTGTACATAAGGCGGTCAATGCAGGGTCGCTCATCCACCTTTTCCTCCCATTTACCCTCAGTCCAACCTTCAGCATAGTTCTGCAGCACCAGCACTTGATCAATGAAGGGCCCACCAGACTCTAGAGCCACACATTCACACACAACATAGACATACGGCACACATGTTCTGTGACATATAATTATCACTTTTCAGCAAAGGCTCAGACGTGCTTCTGAATGCATTTCATGGGACCTTACCTGCAATAAACTCTTCATATTCAATGACAGGTACATTAGCCTGCAGGCTGGTTAGACTGAAGAATTCAGCCCAGGGGATCTGAACCTGGTGGACATCAGAGCTCTGCCAGTGGTACAGGCGGCCCCAGGGAGGCAGAACCAACACCCAGTCCCCCTGCTTCCTCAGGGTCTTCACCAAAGACGCCATGCGGATGTACACATCACGCCGCAGGTTGAAGCCCTCCGGAGGGTTCACGTCATAGAGCAGATAGCTGCAGAATAAGATTTGAAAGCAGGACAACTCACAATTCTGCATTTACTTTCCTGCATACAATATTTTACAAGATTCTCACTTTACAAGATTCTTTACAATTGCTCACTGATTATGTCAATATTACTTATATACTACTCACTACTTATGTCAGTATTACATAATACTTAATACATATGTCAGTATAACATATACTACTGATCTCTATTATGTGTAGTAACATATTACTACTAGTATATACTATCTACAGGCAAGTTTGTGCATTACTATTTGCTGATTATAATAAAAGTTGTTAATTGCTGTGCATTTTTATCCAAACGACATCTTAGTGATTACAAACATACACTATAAGGACAAATGTATTAGGACACATCTGTTATTCAGGGTTTGGGCTAGACACCTCACTTCCAATGTAGGAGACTCTTAATGCTTCAGCACATCAAGACATTTTGGACAACACCATGCATCCATCTTTGTGGACACAGTTTGGGGAAGAACTTTTTTCTATTCCAGCATGACCAGTGCACAAAGAAAGGTCCATAAAGACATAACTGGACGAGTTCAGTGTGTAAAAACTTGACTGGCCCCAACCCCATCTAACACCTTTGGGATGAACTGGAACAGAGACTGTGAACCATAGCCTTCTCGCCCAACATCAGTGCCTGGCCTCACAAATGCTCTACAGCAGGGGTGTCAAACTCCGGTCCGGGAGGGCCGGTGTCCAGCACAGCTTGATGGTTCTCCTCCTCAAACTCATTCACTAAACCTGGCAATGAACTGGCGACGTGAACCTGGTGTTTATGAGCAGGGAAATGGACCACAGCCCTCCAAGACTGGAGTTCGACACTCCTGCTCTACAGAATGGAAGGGAACAAATACCCACAGAAACTTCAAACTCTTGAGAAAAGCCTTCCAAGAGGATTTTAAGCTGTGATAGCTGCAAGGGGGATCAGCTCCACATTAAAATTGGTGTATCTGAAAGCAATGCCATTAAAGTCCCTGTTGGTGTAATGGTCAGGTGTCCCAATATTTTTGTTCATTAAGTATGTGTGTTGAATTAGAGATGTAAACACAGTGGCTTTTGAGCTCTACCTACCGAACATCCCGAGCTGCCGCTGCTACCGGAGATGAGGTGGGATTTCCAGCGCGAAAAGCATCGTGTTCGGACCCCAGAATAGAGCCTGAAAACAACAGAGTGATTAAAAACAATAACATATGAAACCTCAGCACGGACTCCCCTCGCTCCGCCATGACTTTAAGGCCACGCACTTCCGGAGAGAGCAGCGCGTCCGTGGTTGCCAGGCAACGTCCGAAAGCAGATGACGTCGAACCGCCCCTCTTCCCCAGAAAGGGTTTTATTATTTTCATTTACATCTCAATAATATATAAAGCCTTTTTTATTAATAGTTTTCAGTTTTATTACAATTAAATCTAAATTATTTTAATCACAATATAAAATTAAAACAAACAGTAATATAATTCATTTAAATAATACGTAATTGTTTAAATTATAATAATATAAATTCAAGTACTAATTATTAATTCATAATGCTGAATTTTACATAATAAGTAGGGTGAGTTGCCCTAATGTGGCACATAGTTTTGTATTTTGGACTTCTGTAATGTTTATTGGGTGTGATAAATACAAAATACAAAAAATGTCCCACATTAGGGCAACTCACCCTATGTTAAATAAAAATTATAAGAAGAAGAATCAAAAGGTAATGTGGATGTATAAACTCACATGAACCCCAGCCAGTCCTCCAGAGCTGTAGGGGCAGTGTGGTGAAGATTTAGAAAAACATTTTCTGTGTTGGTATCTGCGTTTCCATGCTATGTTCATTCCTTGGTTCTTGCAGAGGATATTGTGAGGGTTAAACATCCGAACGAGATCAGAGATGGCTCTGAGGACCCTGCGGATTTCCCTGAGGTGAGAGAAGTTCTTCTGATCTGTTAGTGTGTCCGAACTCTGAAAGTCATCTTACTTTCAGTTCAGAACAGAGTAGAGGTGAAATCTGACCAGGAGAGAAGACCACACTGACACTGAGACAGATAGATAGATTTATTGACAGATCGATAGTTAAACAGATAAGCAGATTGACAAAGACAGACAGAAAGATAGATGTGTAGATGGACAAATAGACTGGCTGATGTATAGGTATATAGACAGACAGGTATAAATATTGACAGGCATATTCATAGACAGGCAGGTATATAGATAGACAGATACATACAGAGAGACAGGTACAGTGGCAGATAGATAGGTAGACTTGTCAGACAGATAAAGAGTCAAATTTTTGAATTTGACTCCTTTAAAGTTCGCTCACTGAAGACACAAACATGCACACACATAAATTGTATAAGCTCTATAATAAAGCAATGCAATAGAATGGAACTCTCTAAAGAAGCCACGCTGGCATCACCATGCCCAAGCGTCGACTAAAGGAGCATAAAGCCTACCCATCACTGGTTTGTGGATCAGTGTAACTGTGTTCTCTGGAGCTCTATCCTGTGCTTTTAGGGTTACCTGTCATCAGTAATGTTCTTATGGGTGGATACAGTCACATCACTACAGCAATGTGTCACCCAGAGGAGTAGAGGCTGTTACTGTACTTAGTACTTAATTAGCGTCTTGAATTTCAGGAGAAAAGTTGGATGAGCAGGTGTCTACAAACTTTTGGATATACAGAGCAGACTTAAAGCCTAGTCTTGAACTACACAGCATTGTGGCTTAAATGCTTGTTGTGCTGATTTGTTATGGACAGGGTGCTCATGGTGTATAAACCTCAAACTTCACTTTAATGTGGTTCCACTATCGGGCAATATTTGTGCATGTTACTGCTATTCCATGTCTTATGTCTCCTTTCAGTAAACTGCATCAATGTTATTGAAACATTTAGCAGTAAATATTTAACCCCAGTCCAAATCGAGCTGAAAGTGTGCATTTTGGTAGCTTTATTTTATTGAAAACCTATGATGAAGTTATCATCATAGGTTTTCAATTACTGCCACCTTCCAGTGTTGACCAGAAGGGGTGGGTGGTAAAAAAAAAAAAAAAAAAAGATGATACAGCATCACAGTATAGTCTTTGGAATAATAGACCTCGAAGCGATGGACTAAAACTTTCAGAGAAACTGATCTCTTCTCTGATTCCTTTCAGCTTGAGATCAATCTACAGACTGCAAAAGATGCAAGCACACATGGTAAGTCCCTGACTGCTTGCAAAACACAATTCTTCAAGTAATTATGGATCACTCTGCATGTCCTCATTTTTTATCTGTATGTCCAGGTGTCCAGCAACGCAGGAGCAGATGTTTTGTTGGAGAGAGTGAGAAATGCAGGCGTGATCACACTAAACAGACCCAAATATCTCAATGCACTGACTCTCCCTATGATCCGACAGATTTACCCTCAGCTTAGGGTGAGTGGACCACCTTCACTTCAGCTATGAATGTAAAAATGTGCAACTTGAGTCCAGACTGGTCTCATTCGTGGTTCCACGCTGGTGGAATGATCTGGCTATGCCGACCAGAGCAGCAGAATCCCTCTTCAGAAACCTCCTGAAGACTCATCTGTTCAGAAGACATTTCCTCTCCTAATGCACTAATCTACCTTCACTATGCTTACTCCTCTGGTTCTCCCACTGGCCCAAAACTTGAGTGTTTCCTTCTATTTTAAGTCCCTATGGATAAAAGCATCTGCCAGATGAATGTATTGTAAATGAAATAGGGTGTTAAAGTTGTATTAAACATTGTGGGAGTCCGAGAACGCCCAGCACAGTCTGACCCCTCAAATGCACTTGATTGGACACCCCTGTCCTAGACTAATCATCATTTATTACCTTTGATTTCGATTGGTTTTACCATACAATTAATCTTTCTGTGTAGAAATGGGAGGATGATTCAGAAACGCATATTGTAATCATCAAGGGAACTGGAGACAAAGCTTTCTGCGCTGGAGGAGACATCAGATGTAAGTGTGATTAAAGAAAGATATTAACCATGATTGCATTCTGTTTTATACTTCTGGGTATATTGCAGTCCATTTGTAATCCACCCAAACCTGTTTCATTTGTGATGCTTCAGTACTATCACATCTTTATTTTTCAGATGTCTGCAATGAATATAAACTTTTTTTTTCCATAAAAGCTTCAAGGAAATTTAAATAATCATTGGAAAAATGTGGAGTCAAATTATCTTAGTGTATTTTTCAGCTGTGGCAAAAACTGTATTATTATGGAAAAATAAGAACATTTTTGAAGATTCTGCTTTCAGATAAAAAAATTATATACCTGACTATTTATATATATATTTTTTTTAAAATGATATATTTATATATAATATATATGTATCTTTTGGACCACCAGGGCTGGAGAGAGCTGGTATTTGATCAGATTCCTCTGTTTTATAATGAACTGACCAGATCAGAGTCCCTAGTCCTGATGTCGTTTTGAAATCAAACCCTCTTGTCTAAAAATGCTTTCTATGGTGTTCAGCTAAATGTTTTGTTCAGCTACATGTTTTGTGCTCTCATGATTTAATGACATTGTTCTGCTGCAGCCCTCGTAGAGCCTGGGGAAGCAGGAGATTTATTGAGACGAGACCTGTTCCGTGAGGAATACACCCTGAACAATGCTATAGGTAAAATCAAACTCTGACTCTGACCATGTTTTCAATGTATAAAACCAAGTAAAACCCTGATGTAATATGGGTTATTTCATTCCATGTCTGATTTCAGCAACCTGTAAGAAACCGTTTGTGGCCCTCATAAATGGAATTACAATGGGTGGAGTAAGTATTCCTTAAGTATGTTTTTGTCTTCTCAGGGAGGGTATAAGCTGCACCCCCCATCCGGCCTGTGCATCCTTTCTAACTAGTGATCCACTCAGAAAGGTCCCATATCATACATATTTCTAATCTTTTAGTTTTTTTTCTGGAAAAACTTGTGATATTTGTGTGATTTCAAAACCAAATACAGTTCATTTTGCTTTTATAAAACTATTTAGAAACCTCATTTGGATGCTTAGAATTAATATTGTGTGCATGTGCGTGCGCGTGCGTTTATATTAGGGGTGGGCATAGATTAATTTTTTTAATCTAGATTAATCTCTTTGTAATCTTGGAATTAATCTAGATTAAAATGGATCATTTGAATTCTGCCAAAGGTCAGATCCCAATTTTTTTTGTAGTGCAAACCATAAATATGCCTCCAAATGTTCTCCCAGATCACTTTAATTTCATTTGGAACTCAGTTTAATACATTACCCTTAAAGAAAATGTAAATATTAACCCGAGATTTAAATACGGAAAAGTCAGGAATGAGAGAGAGAGAGTAACCCCTGTTTTACACTGGATGCGTGTCCGCTGCGGTGCGACTGCGCTGCGACTGCGCTGCATTTTTATTCTGTTCGAGGCCATGCGCCAATTCGCACTGGACGCGTTTGTGGTCCATATCTGATCCGGCGCGCTGATGGTTTGCGAGATCACATGATCACGGGAGAATTGTAAGATCATGCGGGATAACGCGATAACAACCGTGGGTAAACACTCAAACCAACAGCGTTTGTTTTGCTGATTTGTTTTGCTGATTTCTGCAATACAAACATTATTAGTAGCTTCCTAGTTAATGTTGTCCTTGTTGTTGCTCAGCTTTGTGTTTGTGTTTAGCATTGTATTGCATTGCTGTGTTTAATGTTGTGTTGGTCATACTTTATTGTGTTGTAATAAAGAAAACAATTAATCCATTTAAAGTCCACCTTTGAATGACATTGATTCATTTTGTGGTGTATTTTTTTTAAATACACTGGTCAGCAATATGTGGGTCATATATATGATTTTATAATCATAAAATTATGGTCGTCTGGAGTCGGCGCATGCGCTCTGTGATGCGTTCTTGATCCGTATCCGTCAAAATTAGACTTGATGCGCATCTCGGCGGACTGCCGGAGATGTGACGAAACAGAGACGTAGCGGAGACGCAACGCATCGGATCTGGTGTATAAATTGATGCATTGACTTTATTGGCGGCGATTAGCTGCGGCTGCCGTGTCGGAGACGCACCGCAACGCAGACGCACTTGGTGTAAAACAGGGGTTAGGGAGAGCGAGAGAGACAGACAGAGAGACAATCCGCTCTCTTCAGAAAAGTCACGGACGACAGAGAGAGACAGACAGAGAGAAAGAGAGTAAATCCACGGTAAAATATCAAGGAGAAAGTCATCGTAGCTTGCGTAGTATAGACCCAGCTCCCAACCCAACTTTGTGAATAGATTAACGGCGATATGTTTTTTTATCTCGCGATAAGAGTCTCACATTAACACCGATAACGGCCCACCACTAGTTTATATCTACATATACATACATGCACACACATCCGTGTTTGACAGATGATTTTCACTTCATACCAATGTACAGCCACCAGATGGCAGGCTATGCACAATGTCTGGTTTCTCATGTTTTTGCTGCAGTTTGTCTCTTCTAATCCCTCTAGAAAAAAGGAAAGTCCTAGTGAAATTAATATCTGTAGTTCTTTTATCTATAGTCTTGTCTGAAGCCCTTAGCAGCCTGTCCTATCATTCTCTGTCCAGCCGTATTTCTTTTTATCCCTTTTCACTCGCTTAAAGAGCTTTCTGTATTTTTATCAGGCAGTGCATGGTGGAACATATTTAATTCTATTTTGACCTGTCGTGAATGCAGACCTCAGATGTAGATCCCTAACATCTATATGGTAGTCCTTATGTAATATTAAATCTTGCTTGTAATTCATGTTGTTTAGATCTCTCCATATCGTGACGTTCAAGATGAGCTGTGACTCATAAACCCCTCTAATCCCTGAGATTGTAGACCTGCACTGTGTAGATAATCCAGTAGATGGAAGCTGTGAGCTGCTTTCACCAGAAACACCTCGGTTTGTTATGAATTGGATGGTCCTTGTCTGCTGATTGGCTGGGATGCTGAATGACGTAGATAGAACATGTTGCTGCCTGAATTTTTTTTCCCTGAGATTCATGTGGAATTTGAATTTAAATCATGACTTTGCCTTTAGCTTACCCATAACATGCACCATGTGTTTACTCCATGTGGGCACTGTGAGTCAGTTTTGCTTTTTAATGTCAGTCCTAAAGATACAGTCCTGTCTCTGAGCAAGCTGTGATATAATAACCTCATATTGACATAGAGATACACACTGCTGCCCAGATTCCTTGATGGTCCTGTGCTTCTTGTTTGTACAGTGATGCTTTTCAAGGTCAGGGAGTGCTGTGTTGGGAGGGTCAGACGGGGTCGTGTGGCCGGACAGAATCTCAGGGCAAATGAGGACAAGGATGTGGAACTCAGTGTTACGACTCGTTCCAAAATTCTGCACCGACAGCTGCTTGTCTCAAATGCTGTGTTTGAAATGGTCCAAGTATTAGAATAGAAACCTGGTCTCAGTAACGGGCTGACGCTAGAAGAAAATGCTGGATTGGAGTAAAAACAGCACACACTCACATTGTGTGATGTCATTTTGTTAGTTCCTGTGAGGCAATAGCTTGAGTCGTTTGAGCATGATGGCCTACTTTTAGATGCTCACCTTAGATCAAGTGCTTCTCTTAAAAATAGCTCTTTTCAAAGCTTAGTTGTTTTAAAGGGAAGAAAATCTGGACCAAAATTATTTATATATGTAGTACTAAAGGAAAATTGTATCGTCATCTCTACAATTTACTCTGAGCCCTGGTGTCATTTCTTCTTTTGCACCGTGATTTTATGTCATCTGAATTGGTCACACAGGTATTTTTCTCCCTCTTCCTCTGATAAAATTACAGCCCAATAACCTACTGTTTCTCACCAAACTTGGTGGATGCTGAGTTGTTCTTCCAGGCAAATTTTGCTTCCTGTTGTAGGCGAAAGAAGGGCTTTGCCATATTTAGCACATGTATCCAAATTTAGTACTTCCTATATTGCAGACCAATGGATGCTTTGGAACATCTCTCAACTACTGACTTGCTCATGGTTGTAGAACTTGAACTCCATCCTTTCTACAGTGGGAGAGATTAAATAGGTGATTATTATTGCAGCTACAGGTACAAGTACTACGTTACTTTCCATGCACATATTCACAATGTTAGACGAACATACTGTATTTTCTAGAAATAACCATTATCATCAAAAGGTTCATCAAATATACAACCCACTGAAAACGTCTTTGTTATATTGCATTTTCATTACTTTTCATATGAGAACGATTCATCGCTGATGAGATGAGTGAATGTGTTACAACAAGCGTCACCCATTGAAACGAACGTAGTCCAAATCAGGGCTGAAATAAGTTGTCAAATAAGAAAAATGTCTGCCTGCCATTCATGTAAAATATATGTACATTAAAAGTGTTCTGTAATGCTCTATAATTTCCTTGTGACAGATTGCAGTACAGCACAGGAAGCATAGGTGGCGATGTTTCAGTGCAGTATAATTCATGAAATTGTTTGTCCCACAGATAGAAAATGATGTAATTAACTAATTATACAAAATTTTCTGTAATAGATATCGTGAATCAGATTCCTGTCATTATGACACTATGTGGGACAATAAGGTTTGTAAATTTCCAAACCAAACAACGTTGAGCATTATGGATATACCATGTCTGCTAGAGTTTATCTGTCTCCACAACCTGATGTGCTGTTTAGTGGGCTTGTAAAATAGCACTGGACGACCAGTTCCCAGAACAGTGCCGCATACAGTGACTAGAACATAGTTTTGGACATTCAGAATAAAGCTAAAAAGACCAAAAGCTCTAACCTTTGATGCAAACTGAAGGCCTAAAGAATGGTGGTCGCTAACTGTCAGCTAATATATGGTCATGCACGTGAGATGTGAGCACACTGGTGCGGTCGCAAAGGCTGAAAAAATGTTACGGACACACTTTTCTTCTTCACTCAAAGGGCATGCGAGGGGATGATCCATGTGTGGGTTGGGGCTGCAGACAGCAGTGCATTAGTATCTTTAACCTGGGGTTCTGCAGAGTTCACACTGATTTCAGGTCAGTGTGTCCTTAAGCTTATACAGCCTCTTTTACTCTCATCTCTCCAGAGACCCACACATTCAGGTGACCTTCAGCAGGCCTCCAGTCCAGATAACCTTGCGCTTCTGTGTCTTCATCAATCAAGGTTGCTGCAGCCCACAGAGTTCTGTGAAAAATCTAATCAAATGAACACAGCCCCCTCTACAGATTAAACTTTACATTATTTATAATTAAATGATTTTAATTGGAAGCAGCTGTTTTCTAATTTTCCCATATTTCTAGTTGTTGTTGGACCATTCAAATATTACAAAATACTTTACATCATTTTATACAGTAATGAGTTGAATTGGAAGTTGTTTCCAAAGGTTTTTAAGATTTTTAAATGGCCCATAATATGAAGAAAGAGTTCCTGGTATTTTGTGAATAATGTAATCACTGTTGGTTTTGAAACACCACATGTATGCAATTTAGGCCATTTTGTATGAACTGTTCCTGTAATATGAAAACAAATCCACCTGCAGAGATGTTGCTCCACTTATCTATGATGTTTTAAGGAGTGTTTCAGTCTGTAGCACTTTTTGAATGAAGGCCAATACAGAGCAGCCAATCAGAACAATTGTAATGTGCATTTGTCTTAAAGGCAAAGTGGCATCAGCCTATTTAATTCTTCTGGATATAGAGGTTGGAAAATGGCCATGTAAGGAATAAGTAGTGGGATTACTTTTTTCCCGGAAGTAATCGGTTGAGTAATCCTATTATAGTTAGAGAGAAGTAATCATTAAACTGTAAAGGATGACCTTTTTCACCTGCACTGGCAGTTTGTGCAGTACTGATTGGTGATAAAGCACTTCATTTACTTGTTAGCCACATTGCCCTTGTAGCTCAAGTTCAAATCTAAGGAAGCAAGGCACCAAATATTCTTGACTGGTTTACAACTTGTAAGATGGGTTGAAGGGTTGGGGGGCTGTATATTTGAGTAAAAGTGTTAGAAACATAAGTAGTATGAATTAAAATGATAAATGTAATGTGGTGACCTGCCCTGAATTCACAGAGACAACATGATCTATTCAAACTTCCACTCACGTAAGAATATTAGGAATGAAAGGAGTGATGAACTGCTCGGGCAGGGTGCTGGATCAGCCGGCAGGCTATCGGAGCACCAGCAGAGGGGCATGCCTTTGATCCTTCTCAGTGTTAGGAGGCCATGAATGCTTCTCAGACACCGCCCTCCCATCACCCCACACAGCCCCCCCCCGGCCTGATGGGCCTGCATTTTTCCAGCACTGTTCAGACAAGGTTCTGGACCAGATCAGAACTGTTCGGCCCAGAAACCCTTCACAATAGAATGTGTTTTACGTAATGTCTGTCTTGTTAGAAATGGATTGTGTATTCCAAGTTCACTTCCAGAGGATGCCCTGTAGCTTTGATCCATCAAATGAACAGGTGTAACCTTAAAAATAAAGGAACAGATGTGAAAGCTCTTCTACTTTTAGCACATAAGGTTTTGGCAGTGCACTTTGTGGCACAGATGGTGGAATTCTCATGCATTTTTCAGCTATTTTTGTTTAGCTCTGTGTATTTTGTGTGTATATCGCGCACCGTGCTGACCTAATGTATAGTAATGACTTTCTGAGCTCAAGGGACAAGTTTATAGCGCAGTACCAGGATTCTCCCCATGTTGACTCATTGGCTAGAAGATTACTCTTGATGGCCTGCAGATACCCCTTTTACGATTCAAATGAGCTATTAAGTGAGAAACAGTTAACGAGTGCATTTAAAGGTAAAACTTTGACATCAGCACACAGCCAGTTAATAGGATGTCAGACACTCTCTGTTACACAGTATTTTTGTGTTATGAAGGAAACCTGTTTTATTGGACATATTTTCATTTACAGGGGGTCCTCGAGTTACGAGGTTCTTGACATACGACGTATTGAGTTTAATGGCGCGTGGCGGAAGAATGCGCAGAATACGCCGTAACACCTTTTCTTTTTCTGTGTCTTAGTTGTGTTTTTATGTTCTAGATTGTGTTAGGAAAGGTTATTAACTGAGGCTAGGGTGTATTTTGATTTTCACCAAAATATGGGTTACATCACTGCCATGGGAACGGATCTCTGCTGTAACTTGAGGACACCCTGCATCAACAGCTTTCTAATTGCTTAACAGTAATAAAAGTCTGCAGTTTGTGAAATAAATGCATAAGTGGGAAAGAATTTTGACTGTTAGTGTATTTGGAAAATTGTAAAGATTTCAGGTATGAATTACTATGGATTTACGTTTGTTTGTTCGCACAGAGGACGGAGTTCACGTAGCACAGAATGACTTTAGGCTGATGTTTGCTGGCGCAGTTGAAATGTAGCATCATGATGCCCATGTGGTGAATCATAATTAGCAAGCGACACCACAGGATAGCTGCTATAATGACCCAGGACTGCGAAATGGCAAATGCAAATGTTGCTGTTAATTGCTGTATGTGCAGACTCCCAGGACTCCTGCGCAGTGGCTAGTTTAACTGCCCTGCTGGTTAAGAATAAGTCAGAGCACCTTGGAGAGGAACAGCTTCAGGTTTGAATGATGAGCAATGATCACCAAGGAGCGAAGTGGTGGTTTGTTTAAAGGCCTATTTGTAAAGGCATATGCAGCATGACTCTTGGATTTGTTGAGAGAGATATAACTGATATAACTCCTATTTACTCACATAGGAGAGTGCAGAATAGTCATTTACTCAGATGGCACTTTTGCTGTAGCAATTGGCTTGGGAATAAAGACACCACCTCATTTGTAATAAAACTAATGGTCTGATCTCTGTGGATCATTTGGATCCAAAACTGCAGGACCATAATTTATACCTGATGAGCCCACTACTAATAGAATGTTCTATTGAGTATCCTATTTTTAAGAAATCTCATCTTCATGTTGGAGTCTTTCCAAACACACGGGAGGGAGATTGCTATCAGATGAGACCGCTCTCAAAATATTTTTTTAAACAGAACTTATTTTCCACATCAGTCTTCCTGATAAGAATCCGCTGCTTGCTGGGTGGTATTTTCCATCGCTCGGAGATGGGCCTGGCTCAGTGGATGCAGAGTTTTCTGAGCGAACGCTGCCAAATATCTCGGAGAATATATTTGAAGAGTTGCCTCTTCAAATATATAGAAGAGTTTCCGACGTCCCGAGACAAATGTGTGGGCAAGGCATGTGATTCTTTTTCTTTTAACAAGAAGATAAATTAACATGTTGCCAGATTTAGAGTGTTTTTCATGTTGCTCTTTGGTTTTTGAGACTCAAAACTGTCTTCTTTTATATTTAAAGGGTCCATTTGGTGGATGAACACATTTTTTCTCACTGCTTGGAGTGTAATGTAGTACATAAACGGTTAAAGTTTCAAAATGTACCAGCCACTCCCTAATCTGTACAATCCACATAGGTAACCCTGCAAAGCAGCCCATTTTGAATTTACTGCATTTGTGATGTCACAAAAATGTTTACATATATCTTCCTATTCAGTATGTAACAGTTTAGCTCCACCCAGTAATGTTAAACTATAATGAGTGTTTCATTACAGAAAGCTTGGGGCACATTAAGGGTCAGCCACACAGAACAGAGCTTATCTGAGTGTGTCGATTTTAAAGGCACAGTAATTAAAACATATAAGTACAGTTCCATTACATTTTACATATACATTTAGTTCTGTGGAATAAAGGGAGGTGGGATTGTGGTCATTTAAAGATCAATTGCATATTTAAAATAATTATGCACGACACATTACATAAATATACATTACCCATATAAACTCATACATGCTTATATACACTACCGGTCAAAAGTTTTAGAACACCCCAATGTTTCAAGCTTTATTTAATTGAATTTCAAACAGTTCAGGTCC
>JBBPCW010000002.1:1442742-1465877 GCA_037974425.1 Phenacogrammus interruptus
ACACTAGACCACCAGCTGCTACATGTCATGCAACATTAAGGCCTTCATAAAAGTCTGACTGTAATATTAAACAATAAGATAAGAAAAGAAAAGATACTCACAGATCGCTAAAAGCTCAAAATTTTGCACTCCTGATCTTGTGGGGCTTCTTACACTTCGTTGCAGTTTGTGTAGGTTAATGGCGAGTGAGTTGTCACCATGTGTTTTCTCTCGGCGGTGTTCAGGAAAAAAAATCTATCATAACAAACCAAATATCTGTCGATTCCAATATGGACCACATTCAGACAGCAATACAGCTCCTTTAGCAAACGATTACATGCCATTATCGTGTCCAGCTGCGGGAATTCGATCAGGTAAAACAGGAAATCTGATTTGACAGTTTCACAGGGCTGGCTCAGGAGCGTTCACCAGCCAAGTAAAGATTTAGCTTCCAGTGCATAGTGTGTGGGTGTGATGTCTTTATGTGTCTCATTACAGGAGTGATAGCAGCACAAAAGCCTTTAACAGGGTTAGACTTGTTCTGCTACCACTTACAGAGGTGCTGTTCTCTCCCACTGTTACACTGGGGTTAAAACACGATGATGAAGTTGACGCTGACCATCTTCATAGCTTTAGTACTGGAAGTGGGTTTTGCCTGTTATTTCGTCTAAAAGCCTCCTGTTGTGTGTAAACACTCACCGCATAATTACCCTTCAATTGCATTATGGGTCACTCAGCATTACAGAGACGTTCTGTTCCTCGTCTCAAGTAGCTGGATGTGCCCTGCGTCTCCAAGTGTTTTATGTCGTGAGCTCGTCAAAACGGAACACGTTGGCAGGATCTTGTGCTTGGCAGCTGCCGTCGGACAGTGCTTCCTTGTTGTCTTATCGCTGCATGAATTATTGAGAGAAATTCCCTTTTATCCAGCTTGAATTAAAAATGCATCAGAAGCACTTGACAGTGATTTCATTGTGTGAATAAGCATTAAGGCTAATGAAAAAATGGGCTCCATGTTGTATGAATTTCAAAAAGCAATTGATCTGATTTTCCTACTTAAAAAAATAAATAAATATATTGGGGAGTATCCAGAGTGACACATTTTCCAACGTAGCCCCACAAGTTCTCAAAGGGTTTTAAATCAAATTTACTTAATGCAGATGGTAGTGCCACATATATATTATAATATTTTGGGTAAAAGACTTTTCAGCAAACGTCTGAACTGAAGCTGAAGATGTTTTCTGATGCTGTAGACTTTGTCTAAGATGTCTCCAACTTCGCTGAAGCTGACCTTCAGGCAGCAGCGGGACGGAGCCGGTTTAAGTCTTCAGGACGTTTTTGTGATGGAGTACAGACTCACCCAAGCCTGTATGGTATGTGACATCTCAGAACATTTTCCCACCCTATCTCTCGCTGTACTTTCTCCTAATCTGCTGATAAATTTCTCCATTCTTTTCTTTTATTTATCATTTATTATTCTCATTAATTCACCCATTTTTATTCTTTTCCTTCTTCCATTCGATTTTATTTTTTATTCTGTTTCCATGAAGGACATTGAATAACCTTTTGTGTACCATTGTGTGCTTTATGAATAAACTCAAAGGTCAAAAGTGTTTGACGTGTCTTTTTGTGTATGTGTAGAGAGGACACGACTTCTACGAAGGGGTGAGAGCTGGTAAGAAGCTTGAATTATGTTTTATTTTTTTTTCTCTTAAATCACACCATGCGATCAAGCCATTAAGAATTTTCCTCTCATCTGTTTGCAGTGCTGATTGATAAGGACCAGAATCCTAAGTGGAAGCCCTCATGCCTGACTGAGGTCACCGAGGAGTTTGTGGAAGAATGTTTCAGCTCCCTGGGAGACAGAGACCTTAGACTGTGAACACTACAGCAGCAAAAATAAAGTAGCATTATAAGTTTGCTTTATCACCTCTGAAAGAATCTGAGCATTCATTCTTTTGTAGCTTTTCATCATAAAAAAAGGCTGATATGCGTAAAAATGTGAGGCACAGTGTGAGCCCTAAAGAACAGCCAGCAAAACTTTTCCCTGGAGACGACGAACAGATCTGCTGAGCCAGTGTTTAGAAAGAATAATGCTGATTTCTTGAAGTATTTGAGGACTGCGAAACTCCTTGGGACTTGTCTTTCTTCTTGCTAGCAAGTACACACTAGAAATGAAAGCCCCTGCAGTTGTTTCTCATACTGTGGCCTCTTATCAAGGCAATTTGGTTATCAGTCAGCATGGGCCACAACCCAAACCGATATTATGTCTGCAATCGCACAAAAGCAGCAAGCGCACAAAAAAACTGGTTATTATAAAATGAACCATGACATGGTTTATGGCTCCAATTGCTGTGTGAAGGTATGTTGCAATGAGCAGCACTAACCATGAAGCAGTTGGACTGAAGAACTGTAATGCTGAAGCGTTAGATAAACAGTGAGTTATTGTTAAATAGTTTTAAAAGAAAGTTCGAAAAAAGCCTTAAATGACTGCCTTCATGTGTGTAAACTGATTGGCTAATAATTCTGTGTGCGCATAATTATGAAAATTATTAAATGTTTGGTACTTAGTGTTTTAATGTGCTTGTCATTTCATTACAGAACATTTTTAACAGAGATTTCATGCATTGCTATTGCTGTGTTTGTGATTTCCGTATTTGTGAAGGATTAAATTGTGATGACTAGACGCCTAGACGAGGTGTGCTGTAGTAGTCAGTACCAAGGAAGGACAACAGAGTGAACCAATGACAGGGTCATGAGTGCCCAAGGCTCACTGAGTAGGGAGTATGGGCTACTCCTTCTGATCTAGTCCAACAGAAGAGCTACTGAAGAAAAAGTTCACAGTGGCTTTGTGCCAGAATACAGTGTATCACAGTAGCTGCACACCAGACAGAGAGCCCATACTGACCCAGTCCACTGCAGACAGCCTATGAGCATTAGAACTGGAACACATAGCTGTGGAAGGTAGTGGCCTGAATCTTGGTTACCAGGGAAAGAAATGAAATAATCCTGCACTATAGGAAGAAGGCAAGCCAGCGGAGCCAGTGTGATGCTATGGGCAATGTTCTGCTGGGAAACTCTGGGTCCTGCCAATAATGTGGAAGTTATTTTGATAAATACCCATAAAATTGTTGCAGACCAAGTACGCTCTTTAATGGCAACGGCATTCCCTAATGACTGAATCTGTCAGAATCTGTCCTGTTGCCAGATACCATAGCACAGCTTCAGTAGCAAAAGGGCATAACCTACACAATATTAGGCAGGTGATGTTAAAGTTATCAGCGTATGTGTTTGTATTTGTGAACCCTCCAGGCTTCTTTCATGAATCCTCTGCCTCCTGAAGGCTTATTAATGATCCACAGAGTCAATTAGACGTCTCCTCTGGCCTGTGACAGAGCTGCTAATCTAATGATTCAGTTGCCAGCACAGAGGCCTGCTTTGCTGTGCACTGTGTCCACACCCAAGAAGGAGCAGTAAAGCAAACAACCCTGCAGAAACAAACACACCTTTTCACCTTTTAGTCTTGAAATGCTGAAAAAGCCGAATCACTCTGTGCGTGAGCGAGAGACAACGAGGGAATCAGCGAAACAAATAATGAGATCAGAAGGCAGCCGAGTACAGCGGAAGGCATTGACTTCATTTATTGGTGTCACATTGTTTTGCATTTACTTCATCCATTGATGTCATGTTCTCGGTTTCTCTCTGCGTTATTTACAAAGGTGAGGCTGAGCACTGATGACCACACATACAACACTGAGTTTGGTACAGTAAACTGAAATGAAAGCCTCTGAACAGAAGCACCTCCTGCATAAGCACCACTAAGGTTTCCTGTTAATCAGGTAGATAAAGTCTCAGTGTCCAGTAGAGGAAACAGAAGGATTGAGCATTAAAGAGGAGTCCTGCTAACTTTGGTTTAAATCACTAAGACGCCTCTCAGGGTGGTTTAATGGGCTCTGTTCTGGAGAAATTGAAGATTGTTTCTTGGAGAATCCTTGTGGACGCAAGAAGGATGATCTTTTAGTGGTAGGATACTTGCCTCTGGACCAAGAGGTCATAGGTTCGAATCCTACCTTCAGCACCACCACTGGGTTCCTGAGCAAGACCCTTAAGCCCAAGTTGCTCCAGGGAGACTGCCCCCTGTAGGTAGTGAATAAAAGTCGCTTTGGATAAAAGCGTCTGATTAATGCCGTAAATGTAAATGCAATCTTTTACTGTTGGCCGAACACTTCGGGTTTGCATTTCGAGATCTAAAAACAATTGTTCACAGTGGTGGAGCTTCAGTGTCTAAAAGCTCCCTAAGAAAATTATTACATGAAATGGTTAGGCTGCCAGGTGCTTAAGACACTGTTTTGGCCAATCACTTATCTTTTTAACCTCTTCATGGCAGAGAATCCATGTTTGCCACAATTTAACCATCAACATTACTTATTACTAGTGGTAAATAAAGGGGCTCTATTTATACTGTAGATACTGCAAACCTTGGTTCCCATAACCACCACTGTAAAGAAATCTGAGTCAATTAAACCACTATGATTTCAACGACTGAAATGTGGCAAAATTTTAAACACAGTGGATTTCTCCATTGAAATCAGACTGCAATCCTTCTGTCTGCATACTGGCAATGCATATGGAGAAAATACAAAAAAAGGTTGATCGTTGTGGATAACATGGTATTCTCTGGTACAGTAGTACCTTCCAGGAGTGTGTTTGTTCTACTGGAGGTAAATATAAGAAGTGCTAGCAGTGCTGGAAATGAATCTGGTTTTGGCTGACAAGTCAGCTACTTAAGCCGGTAGGAGAAGAAAGGCAAGGAGCATTTCTATTGGACAACCCACAGTTTTGGCTTATGTTATCCAGCTAATCTGAGAAATGCTCCCTGGAGATTACTCAGGATCAGCACAAAACTGTGCTGTTGCTCTGTTTAGAAATGGACCCCAGCTGGTCTCTGTACTGCTTTTTGTACTTGGAGCATCTTGTAGAGAAGTGGAATGAACTTGCCGTGGGTCTGGCCTTGTGCTCAAAGGCCTCAAATTGACATCTTAATGGAAATCATACTTACTGCTTTAAACACTAGCATTTTTTATTATGATGATTATTCCAGTAGATAAATATCTGAATACCTGCATAATTTTGTTTAGGCAAATCCCAGCCCTCGCTTGATTTAAAACACTTGTGGTTCTTAAAGACATCACTTTAAAGGGACACTGGTTACTTTAGGTCATTGTGGCATTTTTTTTTCTTTTTGAACTTTAGAACTTGCCTAAAATGCTTCTCACAAAAGAGCAGATTGTGCTTTTACTATTTGTTAAGGACACTGGCTTGTTGTGGTCCCATACCTAATATAACTTATAACTAGTATTTCGGCAGTCATAATAGCACAGAGCTATTTAAAGTTGGCATGAATTCCCCTCTGACATGGCATGGCCTCTGAGGTTTGCATATTTGAGCTGCAGCAATCATGACAGCAGAAGAGACTTCTCCATTATTTGGTCTGTAGGCAATGTAATACACCAAATCCCACAGGGGAAGAGATCCATTTAGTTGTATATTTCAATACGTTCCTATGACCTTACCTCATGGTTTAAGGGCACAGTGCACACCCTGTACCTGATGGCTTGCATTTATACTGTGGTTTTAACCCCTCCCTTAAGAGTTTTTGGTCTCAGTGTCCATGAGATCCCTAATTTAGAATCCCAACACTCCTACTCAAGAGAGGGGCACGTGGAACAAAGTATGACAAACGTGTCATTCACGTCCATCTAGACAAGGCCCTAGCAAACACCCCCCGCTCTGTTACTGTGAGTGCGTAAGCCTGGTACACTAACCGAGGTGAGGCACTGAATTTGCTTGACACAAATCTTTCCCACATGAAGTACATTACAAAAAATTACTTTTAGTTTACTCACTTTTGGCAATGATTGTGGTGTGATGCACTGTATTCATGTGAAAATGATGTTAATTTATCAAGTAAATTCAGTGCGTTACTTTGTCCTACTGCACCCTGATACACCTGCAAAGACGATGGAATCTGTGTGTGTGTGTGTGTGTGTGTGTGTGTGTGTGTGGGTATGCTGATCCAAGCAAACAGAGACTATGATAAAAGCAGGGAGACACAAGAGAAAGGCCTATTAATAGCGTCCCTGGGAGTAGCGTCGTTTTGGCCTCTGCACGTTTGCCTTGGCTCGCCAATTAAAGCACCACGCTCTGGATATGACACGTCGCACTGATAATGAAAAATAAAGATTACAGAGGCATACTGGTGCTTTGATAGCCGTATTCTTGTTTCTTTTGTGAAGTCACAAACTGGCTCAATCCGACAGAAAGAAACGTTGACCAGGCCAGAATAATGCCACAATGCCATATTCCAGGAAGGTGGTTGTATGAATAATGTGTTTCCAAAAAGGGCGTCCAATCATCGAACAGTATTTCTTCCTTCAGTCACGCAGTGTACTAAGGTTACTCCACCTGGTCTGCTTTTGGTCAGGCCTAGTGGTTCTCCTGACCTTGGAAAACCACATGTTGGAGAGGTCTAAGATCACAGTTTCTGGCCTTCACGGCACGTCACACTCGATATAAGGGATGTCGCTGTAGCGGCTGTCCACCTCGGCCCACTGCTGCACGGCCCTCGCCACGATCTCCTCCGACAGCCTTTGGGCGTAGTCCAGCAGGACCGGGTTAACTCCCGGCGAGTCCTCAGCCGGGCCCGTCTCCGCGTAAACCAGCACGGCCTTCTCCCCTCTCTTCCTTCCCGGCCTGCCGTCCACTCTCTCCACTGAGTCTGAGTTCTGAGTGGGATCGCTGCGCTTGGATTTGACGCATCCCATGATATGAATAATGTCGCATTAGGTTGAAATCAGACACGAGGAGGGCAGTGAGAGATGTTGCCACTAGCCGGCAGACGTTCGTCTGAACTGATCGTCGTCAGAAAGGCCCGAATGACAACCCATGAAGCACAGCTCACTCATGGACGTCTCCCTGCCAGAAGAAGATAAAGAGTTTCAGTGATTTATGTCAGCAGACTCTGACTTGTCTAAATAAATTCACTTTGTGGTGTTGACCTTTATTTAGGGCAGCCGTTTATTAGAACATATCGGCAGCCTTGTCCTTGTAGTCTTGGATCCAGTGTCAGTATGCAGTGTGGTAACAGCTAGAAGTGCTGCGTTTGCACAAGATAGATGCATCAAGCCATGTTCACATTACACAGTCGAAGCTGAACCCATTCATTTGTGTAGATTTTTTTTCACAGCAAATACAAATCTGATCTCTTCAAATCAGATCTGATCCATTACAGGTTTAGTAAAAAAATCTAATTTACACAATTTTCCACTTGCCTCTAGTCAAATGACCAAACAACGTGCCAGATTTGGCTTCTGTAGTTCCAAACTGAAGCCTAATGTAGGCAACAAACACTACAGGTTGATAATCTCCCAAATTGTTTCCATGAATACACCTTTAAAACACCTCTTAACCCACATCCAGCTATTCAGTATGGCGGCACAGATTTACTGGTATGTTTTTTTCAGAGCACTACAACAAAATGTTACTGTGTAGCTCTATGCTGTTTTCAGTGTCTGTAGAGGAGTAGTTTATATACATTTTTTATAAATATGTTTTTTTTTAAATATGAAAGAATCTGATCCATGATCAGTCATGGACTAATGTAACTTATAAACAAATGGATGAAAAAAGAAACAGTGCAGCTCATTTTTCCTCTGCTTTGATGTTACAGTTCATTAGGAGTCATTCAGAAATGATGCTTAAGCATAAACACTGCACACCTTCCTAGCACCTATGGTAGTTTCTGAGATAGAATCATAACACACCTCCAAGACTTTCGTCCTTCATTCGCTCATCACGGAGAGCACCCAGCATGGGCAATGTGTCAGCAGTGCCTAACATAATTACACATGTGCATATGCAGGTCTTTTACAGCAGAGAAGTGCTGAAATATGTCATTTATCATGAACGAGGACCATCAAGGCAGAAAATTCAGATCTGAGCCATCAGAATCTACCAAGGCGTGTAATGAAAACTACGCCTAATCCATAAACCGGGAGACCATAATCAGCGTATGCAAACTGAGCTGAATGCTGATTGTGACTTGAACTTTACTCAAAGCTGACTTCACTGCTTGGTGGTTTAGTGAGCTGCAGTAAAAATGGCTCCTGGGAGCAATGCAGTAGCCTGTGTTATAGAAAAATGTTTCTAATTAAACCTAATGGTTGGCTGACATTCTGATTCTCTGTCTAGCCAATTTTCTTGAAGGGATGTGTGTGTATGAGTGTCAATTTAACGTGTTAATTGTAATCAATTAATTAACGCTGATTAATTGCATCACGTGACTTTAACCCTGTCCGGTGTTCTTCCCATCGAAATGTGCTACCCATCGAAATGTGCTACCGTGCCTTTCTGCGTATCTGCAGTTCCACAGTCTTGGGATTCAGTGCCACACCTATAAATCTGTGCTACCTCAGCACACTGACAGCTGTATAAACTTCAAGGGAGCACTGTTCCACGGGGTAGCATGAATCGATGGGCTCTGCTGGCAATTTGCGTAGCAGGTATTACTTGAATTCACATAAATAACTTAAGAAGACCACAGATTATGATCTGTCCAAATGTGAGCTTCAGCTACAGGTGGGTGACTGAATTCCACAAGACAGGTGTCCATGTCTGCCTCTATCGCCTCTATGCCTAAATCTGCCTCTATAAATATGCAACAGGCTCTGGGCAGACAGAGGAAGTGCCAAACTATAGCATGAAAAGAGTTTCAAAGATTTCCTGAACACTGCAAAGCTGAAGATTTCAGTTACTGATCACTGCATACTTAGCAATTAATTAATCCTACAGAATGATTTCGATACAGAAGGTGCACAGGCTGTTTTTGATCACACACTGTGCTTTGCATATACAGTAATTTAGTGAACACTACATGTCCTTACACACCAAATTCTAATGTTGTTTGGTCATTTACTGAACACTTCACAGCCTAATGTCACTTAATGATGTACTGAACATCCCACAGCCTAATGTCGCCAAGCGATCTACTAAACACTGCACATTCTGTCACCCAGTGATTTGCTGAACACTGCACAGCCTAATGTTTTAGTTATATGCTGAGCTTTGCATGTCCAGTAGTGATGTTCACTGATTTACCAATTCTGAATGTCTAGATTTTACTGAACACTGCACTTCCTAATGTCACCTAATGATTCACTGAACACTGAGCAACCTAGTGTTGCTTAATGACTACACTGACTACACTACACTGTCACCTTGTGACTTGAACACTGCACAGTTTTGTGTCAGTTAATGGTTTACTGAACACCACACAGCCTAGTATTGCTTAATAACTCACCGAACACTACACTGCCAAATGGTTCAGTTATGTAATGAGCTTTGTGTGTTCAGTAATGTAGTGATTTACTAACACTGAACGTTTAGACTTTACTGAACACTGCATGTTCTAATGTCGCCTAGTGATTTTCTGATCACTGTACATTCTAATTCCTCTAGTGATTTACTGAACACAGCATATTCTAATTCCCTTTATGATTTACTGAACACCACACATTCTAATTCCTCTAGTGATTTACTGAACACTGCATATTCTAATTCCCTTAATGATTTACTAAACACTGCACATTCAAATTCCTCTAGTGATTTACTGAACACTGCACAGCCTAATCTAGGTTAATGATTTACTGAACACTGCATGGCATAGTACTGTTAAATGATTCACTGAACACTGCACTGCCTCATGTTTTAGTTATATGATGTGCTTTGTATGTTCAGTAATGTAATGATTTTCAGTGACTCTTTAGTGAATATTTAATGACTGACCGAACACCGGATACCTACATTTTAGCTGTATACTGAACTTTGTATATTAATTTACTAAAACACTGCACAGCCTGGTGTTGAGTGATTTAATGTACTTCATGTTTACTGAATCATGCATTATTTATGATATTTACTGAACACTGAATTATTATACATTTTCTTAACACTGAATTATTAGTTAATTACTGAACAGCGAACGGTTAGTGATTTACTGAACATTGAATGTTTAGTTAATTACTGAACAGCGAACGGTTAGTGATTTACTGAACACTGTTTAGTTAATTACTGAACAGCGAACGGTTAGTAATTTACTGAACACAGCACATTCTAATGGCCTAATAACACAGTAAGGTCTGAACCTGCTGTGTCTGAAGACAACATGTTTACTGAAAACCTGCCCTGAGGCGTCACACTCCATTCGTCTGCACACCTATATTATAGTAACAGGTGAGTCTCTACAATGACAGCGTGGCTTCAGTAAACCTGTATCACTTCTGAGCGCAATAATGCGCGTGCGGCGCGTGTCGAGAGCGCGCTGTTCACACGCGGAGTGCGTGAGCCGGAACACGTGCGATTAAGAGCTTCAAGGTCAAAAAATCAGCGCAAATAAATGGTGCTGAAATGCACGTCCTCGTCATCGCACCGTGCTCGGGCCTCACCCAACACTGGCTTGCAGCCCAAACACCCCAAACACCCCAAAGGGGTGGAGAGGAAACCTACCTGGACAAAGGCTAGACCCCCAAACGGAGCGGCGTCCCCACCTTATCCAGGCTGGGTTTACCTGCACACACTTCTCTGAGGCAGGATCCTCGTGTCTAATCCCAGTCAGGAGACCAGCCTGGCTCTCCTCTCGCTCTGGTTCCCAGTCTGGTTCCCAAACTTACTGCAGCGGAGCGCACTTTGCCCACCTCCAGAGTTCACGAAGGGCATCACAGCAGTCCCAGTAGCTGTTCCGTGTCTAGTCCGTGCGTCTGAGTGCGTGTTTTTCCTCTCCAAGGTCCTTCAGGCGCGGTTTACTGCGTCCCTCCGGAGAAGCGAGGACCCTCTACTCGCACAGCGCGTGTCCTCGGAGAGCACCACGGAGCCCACCAGTGATCCTTCACCCCAAACCAAAAATGTTTGTGAGTGTTGAACATGTTGGAAAACTGGGTTACTGCAGCTCCCACGATCATCACTCGCGATGGAACACTTTTATTTAGAGAACAGCGCCATCTGGCGGTTCCTCTGGGACACTGCGTGCCAAACAGGGTGAGGTTTGGGTGGAGTGGGCGCGTTCTGGCAAAAACTGGAGTGGTGGGGTGACTTGGGGCTGAATGGGTGAGAATTTCTCTGAAATTTCACCTGGATGCGCTGAGATTTACTCCCCTAGAACATTTCTTGGAATCTGTCTCTTTATCACTTTTAGTGATCTATGCATTTATATTAAGTATTTAAGTGTAAAGTGCCCTTTTTGTCATACGTGAACACAGCACAGTACAGAATGTGAACATTTTGTATACGTATAGAACACACACACACACACACACCAGATCTTAACACCCTGGTATTGTACACTGTGGATTTCACGACTAGAATTAAAGTGACCATTTGTCATACGTGAACACACCACAGCGAACAGTGTGAACAGCACGGAATTCAACCTCTGCATTTAACCCATTCACAAAGTGAATGGGCCAGCTACGAAAACAGCGCCCGGGGAGCAGTGCGCAGGGACGGTACCTTGCTCAGGGTATCTCAGCGGTGCCTAGTGGTCTTGGAAAATGATCCCGGACTTTCTGATTGCAGGACAAATGCCCTAACCACTAGGCTACCAGCTGCCCCTACCAGAATCACTGATGTTTAAGAGCATTTTTGCAACACTGACAGATCACACAGCCATACACACAGAAAGACCTAAATGGACAATCAACATACAACATACAAGCTGACACAGAGAAGTAATGGCCAAATTCATCTCAACAAAACATAGCAATGTCTCTCATTAATATTACAATATTGTACATCAACAGCAGTGGTTAGCTATGAAGGACTCAGCTACATCTGTATTCAGACACCCTGTGCACTAATATCATCATAGCCACTAGCTAAACAGCTAACAGCCTTTGATATTTTGGCATATTTTATTAAAATGCACAAAGCTTTTGCAGCTTTGATGTATTTTCTAAAACAACTCAAAGAGTAGTCGTGCTCTTCTTCTGACTTCACAGAGTAACTAGGCTGGTCATCAATCTTTTTCTCTTAGATGCTTTATTTATATACCCCTGGTTCCCACCTTTAAAGGGGGATTCCACAAAATGTCTTTATAGTTCAGTCATAAAGATTTCATCAACAGTCATTCAGTGGGATCTGGTATGAAATAGTTCAGTGTAGAGGGTTTTTTTTTTTTACAGTGGTGGGGAATGGAACCAGAGGCCACAATGTCTCCAACATAAATAAAGCCATTTTATTTACAATTCAAAACCACCAGTGGAATTTCAGTGTCCTGCACGTACCTTTCTACTTATAACTGACCTAAAAAAAAACAAGTTTGAAGTGAAGATTTGATCTCAAATGTGTCATAAAACAATGACTCAGACAACTTTCCATGAGGGAGCTTTTAAAGTAAAGCAGATCCTTATAGTCACACATGAACACACCCCAGCACACCACACAGCGGGAAATTTCATTGTATTTAACCCATTCACCAAATGAAGCAGTGGGCAGCCAGGAACAGTACCTTGCTCAAGGGAACCTCAGTGGTGCTACTAGCAGTCCTGGGACTTGAACCCACAACAATCTGATCACAGGGGCAATGCCCTAACCACTAGGCCAGCTGCCCTAGAGGCAGCTAGTTCCTATATTCAGCACTATGAACAACTGTAACTTATTATACAAAGTTAAATCAACTAGTTAATTTAATAGAATGTTATTGTTTATTATTCAGAAAATAATATTAAATTACATCTTATCTGTTTGCTGAATAGTATAATTAAAATATATATAACTGAGAAACATAAGTAATCTAGAGCTAATTTAGAGAACAGTAAAGCCATCGGTGTTTCTTTGATTTTTGTGTGTCATTTTGGTACCCAATGATAAAAAAGTCAAGGCCTGAATTTATTGTAATATTCCCCTTAAGCCCTCCTGTTTGGCTCCACTGGAAAGCTTTTAATTAAATTAAAAAGCATTTAGTGTTAGAAAGCCTTTAATAGATCAGACTTCATGGATTTGAACTGAAACATTTTTTCTTGTTTTATCTGGCAATAAACTCTGACATAAATCTTCTGACTCAGACTTTTCAATATCTGTTGCTCCTCATCTTTAGTTTAATTGCCTTCAGTCCCACACACAGTCTCTTAAGTCCCAGTCAAATTACTTTGTCATTTTTCACTTTGATGCACAAAAAACGTTTACTACGTTTAACATATTGAGAACAGAAAAAAATAAAACTGTTGTTTATGATGATGATTATGTTATTGTTGTTGTTATTAATAATTATTAATAATAATAATTATAATAATTTCCTGATAATGCCAATTTTTCTATTTATTTGCAGAACTGAACACAATAATAATAATAATAATTATAGGCTATAATTATTATTATTATGTTCAGTTCTGCAAATAAATAAAAAAATTGGCATTATCAGGAAAGCAAGCAGTGTGGATTTAGAAGATGCATTTAGAAGAGGCATTAAGAATAGGATGTGGTAACTAATTTTCATTAAATAAAACGTGTAATTTCAACAGAAGGAGGAAGGGTCTAAACTTTGCAAGGGCCTGAAATCTCCCCTCTGCTTGCCCTTCTTGGTGCAGCCAGTAGACGGCAGCCAGTCTTCTGTAATAGAGGCTCGTAACATAATCAGTACAAAACAGTCCCATAAACGTGTCTCATGTGTCGTGTGCAAATGTAAAGTGACGCATCCACTCTGAAGGAGAGCTCTGAAGGTGCCAAATGTGTTTATTCACTCTGCATTTCTACTCATGGACCATTAAAAGAAAAAAGTTTTAAAAAGTACAAAAGCACAACAGTGCACCCTAATCTAGCCATACTGTACATTTCATTCATTTGGCAGACACTTTTATCCAAAGCGACAATATTAAAACTGGAAAGTGTCAGAGGACCAGAGAACAGTACTTAGTGCTAGATCATCTTCATGTAGGAGAAATGCAAGGGACTTCTGTACCCCAACATATAGTTACACTGTAATACTGATGTCATTTACGTGGCTGTTTATTGCCTATTGTTGTTGTTTGTTGAGAAAACTGGGGAACGCATACGGCTACAAGTGTCAGCATGCAAATGCTGCAGCCCTTGATTGGGTGCGTGAAAGAAAACACCGCGCACGTGCCCTAAAGGGGCTCTGGTCTCAGGAGTCGTATCTCTTTAAGGGGGTTTTTCAGAAAGTGCAGCTCCTGGTCCGTTAGGATTTAGTGGTGCCGGGTCCAGCCAATGGCAGCCCCGGACGACAGCGTGGTGGGCTGCGGTATAAAAGGGCTTGGTGGGTGTAAAGCATGCCACCTGCCTGCCTGGTGTCCCGGCGAGTGGCGCAGCTCGGACTCGCTGCAAAAATAAAAAATAAAAAAAAGGTGAAAAAACAAACAAACACAGAGCCCGTAAGTCCTCCCGTGCACGCTTCGGATCATGCATCTCGCACAGGTTTTGGTCGCTCTCAGCTTCGTGGTTGCCCTCGGTCCAACGGTGGAGAGCGAGCTTGCGGCGGCGGCGCAGCAGCCCCAGTCCCAGCCTCAGCCGGCAGTGCGCGCCGAGGAGGAGAGCGAGGCGCACTGCTCCACCTGCGAGTTCAGGCAGCACAGCAAGATGATGCGTCTCCACGCCATCAAGTCCCAGATCTTGAGCAAGCTGCGCCTCAAGCAAGCCCCCAACATCAGCAGAGACGTGGTCAAGCAGCTGCTGCCCAAGGCGCCCCCTCTTCAGCAGCTGCTGGACCAGTACGACGTGCTGGGGGACGACAGCAAGGACGGTGTGATCGAGGACGAGGACGACGACGACCACGCCACGACGGAGACCATCATGACCATGGCTACGGAGCGTGAGTGGGCCTCTTTTTTTTTTTAACAAGCGTCAATCAAAAGTGGCGACCGTGGCGCATTCGGTGCGCGGGGCTCTCTGCGCAACACGGTGGCCAGACATTACGCGACAGGAACGTGAGAGTGTGTGTAAAGCTCCTCGTCTTTACAGCGCTGAAACCGAGCCGAAAGTTAGTCTCGCTGTTCGGATCACCGAGGTTTTACGCACGGTGGCCCCGGAGCGCGTAAAAGCGCGCCGGCTTGCCTGGTCTTCCTAAACCATTCTACTCAAATCAAGTGTGTTGTGCGCACAATAGACGTTAGTGGTGGCTTTAAAATAGCACCTGAAATTATAGGCAACTAGTTTTACATATAGGCCAAGTTATGTTTTTTTTTCACTTCTGATCCAGAACAAGCTTTTCTAAGTGAATTATACTAACTGATTGTGTTTCAGTCATGCCTAACAGTTTTCTGTCTCCTCTCCCATTTTTAGCTGACTCCGTCGTTCAAGTAGACCGTAAACCAAGATGCTGCTTCTTCTCCTTTAGTCCGAAGATCCAAGCGAATCGTATCGTGAGGGCACAGCTCTGGGTGCATTTACGCGCAGCGGAGGAAGCCACCACCGTCTTCCTGCAGATCTCGCGTCTCATGCCTGTTACGGACGGAAGGAGGCACATAAGAATACGGTCGCTGAAGATTGATGTGAACGCCGGAGTCACGTCTTGGCAGAGCATTGATGTGAAGCAGGTGCTCACCGTGTGGCTCAGGCAGCCGGAGACGAACTCGGGGATAGAGATCAATGCGTACGACACAAACGGGAACGACCTGGCTGTCACCTCACCAGAGGTGGGCGAAGAGGGACTGGTGAGTTGCTTTAGAATTTCCTTAAAGTGTCATTTCAATGTAGCATAAGTAAATGATGTATATATGAAGTGATGTATACAAGGGTTCTTCTCTTTCTCCCCCTCATTATTGTATAAGTTTCAGATGAGGAGATGTAGAGTATGTAATAAAAGGGCATTGTAGCTTTTAAATCAGAGTATCTGAATGTATAGGTAATGTATGTTGCCACTTTAAAAAGACTGCTTCAAGCTCAACAAAAGATCAGTAGCTCACACAATATAGGTAAAGGTTGAAATCCCTGATTTTCCATGAACTTTCCTTTCAAACAATTCTTTCAAATAATAAATAATCACACCTTTACTGTTTCGTTGACAGCTACCTTTCATGGAGGTGAAAATCTCAGAGGGCCCCAAGCGAACCAGGAGAGAATCAGGACTGGACTGTGATGAGAATTCGTCAGAGTCCCGCTGTTGCCGCTACCCCCTCACGGTGGACTTTGAAGACTTTGGCTGGGACTGGATTATTGCTCCCAAACGCTACAAGGCCAATTACTGCTCGGGGGAGTGCGACTACATGCACCTGCAGAAGTACCCGCACACCCACCTCGTAAACAAGGCCAACCCCCGTGGCACCGCAGGCCCATGCTGCACCCCCACCAAGATGTCCCCCATCAACATGCTTTACTTCAACGGCAAAGAGCAGATCATCTACGGCAAGATCCCCTCCATGGTGGTGGACCGCTGCGGCTGCTCGTGAGGCCTTGCCCAGGCAGGACTCCAAACCCATCCGTCCCGTCCCCCACCCCCCGGGCGTCCCACCACAACACCCATCAACCGCTATCAGAGCTTCTCGCATTCAAAAAAAAAAAAAGAACGAAAAAAAACACTGTGCAATAGAACCAGAATAGCAGCAAGGATGCTCAAACGTTCACAGAGCACAGCTTCACTTTCACTGACTTCTATTCATTCTTCTTCAATCTTTTTATAAGGTCACATGGATGTACTGGAGGAACGTCATGCTGGTTGGACTTGGGAATGGACATGAAGCTTAAATCACGGCATTCTCTGAGAAGCATTCACCTGTTTGATGTTATGAATTCAACTGTCTTTTATACTCTCTCTCTCTTTCTTTCACTCTCTCTGTCTTGCTCTCTCTCTCAGAACAGTCACAGAAGCAAACATGTAGGACAAAAGCACACAAATGGCACAAGCGCTGTATTACACAAACTCCACAATTTCCATTTAGTTCTCTTCTTGCTGCAACAGCTGTGTGACAATATCAGTGAGCTTGTTTAAGTAAAGCATCCAAGAGCAACAGAGAGGGACTCAAGGACACTTAAAACAAAAAAAAAAAGAGACAAAGCTTGAAAACCGGAAGAGTTAGGCATCCTGAAACAAGCCTTCATGTACAACGAAACCACGACACACTCCGCAATCTGATCCAATCGTTAATTGTAGCTCTCTTCATTATCCAACTCTTCGAACTGCCCTATACACTTGAACTGTTATTGAAAATCAGTATTACTGGACAGGAGGACTTGAACCAGTGGCACTTTGAATGCAGTCTATACGTTGAAAATGTGTTAAAGACAGAGAACTATTGAAAATAAGTATGAATGTTAATACCGCGTCACTTAACTCTCTGTCTTCAAACCACGCAGTTTGCACTACGGCAGACCAATAGAAAGAATTGGTTGCTAAAAAAATAAAATGTTGTAAAAACTGATTTTGATATGTTTGCTAATTGCATTGTATACTTGCCATTGTTTCCATTAACAGTTGCCTTTTTTTAACCTCTGTTAGTTCGTGTATAAGACAGCACATTAGCAAAAATGTACAATATCAAATCTATGTATCTGTTAAAACAAATAAAGGTGCTTGCTTTATATGTTCAGCTGTATTATTTTGCAAAATACTGAAGGTCCCAACTTTCTGAGACCTTAACAGTGAATGACTCTGGGCTTGCTCGGGTCATTATGTCAGCCCAAGGCATGCTGATGCTGGGTAGGAGATCACAGTCAGTGTTCAGTAAACCAGATCTGGCTTTTGTGGATGTGTGAAGAGCTTGACATTAAAGACGTTTCACTGCAGCCTTTGGCCAGGAAACAAACAAAATCATGGCTCTTACGAACGAAAGGTTTCACAGTTCGAGTGTTTTAGACTGTTCTCAAACTAAGGATAGACACTGTCAGTCTCTTTCAGCTACATGCTTGGACGAATGCTGCTTTTTTCTGCATGTTTGTAAGGGAAACCCCCCCTCCACTCAAACAAAGTGCAAGCTTATTATTGGAGTGAGATGCAGTGTTATGCAAGACCAATTTAACGGAGAAAAAAATCTCTTCGACTCAGTTCAGCAACAAATACATTTACGGCACGGAATGGGAGAAAGAACCAGCACATGAATGTTTTGACAGCATGGCTAATTGGAGCAGGTCCTCACTTCCGGCCAGAAGAGGGCGAAATGAGAACTGCCGAGATCTACTTCCTTTCCTGCTGTGAGCTGGACCACAGCCATGGCAACCAGGTGGGACATGCACTGAAATGAACAGAGGGTTGTGGGAGATTAAAGGTCCTGGAGCAACAACATTGCTTTCCCCCAGTTCTGCTGACATAATACACTTTTGGACACACTGTCAGTTTGAACTCTTGTGGAGCATTGTCTTTGCAAGATTTCTACAGTGTGTGTTTTCAAAGATCCAGGATCCATGCAAGTAGTTTTAAAAGTTTCTTTTACTTGCTTTAGTTTCCTGTTAAAACTAGTAGAATTTGTAGTTGAAGAGTGACTCTCCTAGTTGGTACTGCTTCAAACTTTCACCAACTTCTATGATCAAACCTTTTGGCTTCACATTTCAATTTGCACCAACAAAACTGCATTACAGAGGAGGATTCTGTCACACGCACCAGGTCACGTTATGTCAATCGGCACTGGAAGTGACTCACGTATAATATATATACAGGAAATAAGTGTAGACTCATCACACAGACACTGAAGTTACCTGACTTCATGCCCGCGTGTCGAAAGCTCATCTCTACTCGACTCTACTCGACTCTACTCGACTCTACTCGACTCTACAGGAGTCATTTGTATACTTTCTGTGTGTGTGTTCAGAACGTGAGTTCATAATGATATGGACTCTAATTCTATCAGGGATCGTTCTGAGACTAACTGCGTGGCTTACCAACTCTCTCGTGCTCTCTCACGTCTGAGTCCTTCCACCACGCAGCTCACTCATTATTCTGCCTTCCACCATGACAGATTCACTAACTAAAATATGCTGAATTGTACCTGACAGGTAATTGTTGAGGGAGGGGATTGTGTCTCACAGTGTATGAGCATAGGTGGAGGGTCAGTGCTGAACCCCAATTTAACCCCTGGAAATGAGGAAGCAGTTCCGACTCCAGTGTTGGGCACCCACTTCCCTGCACTCTCAACCCCAACACACCTAATCCACCTAAGCAGGTAATTATCAACCCCTTCATGAACTGGGTTAGGTGTCATGAGGCAGGAAACATTTTAATCATGCAGATCAGCAGGACCCCAGGATTGCAGAGAACCCATGACTTGATCATGATACTCTTGGAGAGCACCACTAGTCAGATTAATTCCATCCACTGCCACAGGAAAACTCTCACAAAACTCAAATCTATGGGTTGTGCAGTGTCAAACATTTGCCATTTTACCATGTAGAATTTGACTGAACAAAGCAACTAGTCCATCTGGTTCATTGCAACAGGTTCTATCAGGAACCATTAGCCTTGAGAATTGAAGTAGTAGGTCCCATCTCTGCAAGGGTCAATGCCATTTTAACTAGGCAAAACCCGATTAATGTTAAAATCTATGTTACGTCTACAATGTTTAAGCAAGAGAAGTGAATTCTTCTTCCATGTACAGTATATCATGTTTTAAAGTGAAAGTGAACCATTTATCAGGTGTGAACAGCACAGCTGTGCATTTAACCTATTCACCATTTAACCCATTCACCAGGTGAAGTAGTGGGCACCTGACAATGGGGCTCAGGGAGCAGTGTTGTGGGACAACCTTCCGATAACAGAGGCAACTCCATAACCACCGGGTATCCAGCTGTCCCAGGGGTTAGCTAGGGGTGTCTGAAACAGTGTGGTGAGTTACCTGCTCAGACATACCTTTAGCAGGGAACATCTGGAAACATCATGGAACAGGACTCAAAATGAAAAGTATAGTGCATTTAATGGAGCTATGACCTTGGCACAAACAGTGCAAGGTATCAGTGATAACAGGTGTCCTGTGGATAGCACCTCCTCCTCCTCGAGTGGTGCAGCAGAACCCATGTCATGAATCACTTCCAGCATCAGCATGATTGATTTGTTTTCTTATATGTTTGACTTTCCTCACTCCCTCTTGTGCCAGATAAGACAAGTGGGGCTCGATAAACAGGAACAGCAGGGACGTGGCTGAGTGCTGTTACATCTGTCGCGCGAGAAGATACGTCTGCATCTTGCTTGCGCCTGCTGCTGCCAGCACATTCCCAGGCTGACAGGTGAGGAAGTGAGTGTGAGAAAATGGGAAGCTCCTCCGGGGCACTGCACACTCCATGGGGAGACACGCATAGCTCATCTCAGCCCGTAGGATCCCCCATATCCGCGCTGTCTGCAGGGGAGCTGGGTTAGCGGATCAGAGAAAACACCATGAAGAAGAGGCAAAGGTACAGATGCCAGTTGCTCTTAGACATGTGCAGCCCTCACATCCACATGCAGCAGTAACGTTCATGCACTCCGAGAGACACAGAGTACAGCTGGAGAACCGTTTGTTTGCTCTAATGAGTTAAAGGTATGGCACATCCATAATGAACCCTGTTAAATATGGTTAAGAAAGGAAGAGGATGCACTTTGCACTAATGGACATCTTACATGAGTGACAACTATTACTTAAGTGGAGTTGGGACTTAGGATTTAGGTTGTGTAATTAAGTTTATGTGGTACAAGTAATGTAAAATTAAAGGCGAAAGACTAAATGTTATTTGAAATTCTGAACCAAATTCCATTACAGCCAATGCTGATCTGACAGAGGGCAGACAGATCCTCAGCATTCCTGTTTTGCCACGCTGCCTAATCATGGACAGAACGTATCTTTTGCAATGTAGTAATCACCTCACTAAGCGAGGGAGATGTGAATTAAGAGCCAGGTGTATTCCTGAAGTAGTAAGTTCACTCTGGTCCAAAGTAAGCAATGAAAAGCAATAAAAAGCCGTGAGCCCCAGGCCGCAGGACGCAGATGCGTACCTGCTGATGGCTGGCTGTCAGTGCTTCTGATGGATTTATCCAGTGCATCCACTCCGGACCCTGTCTTTAGCACCACTTGTTTTTTCACTTAGTTGAGAAATTGGTATCCCCCCAAATCCCCCACCCTTCCCAAAACCGTATTGACCCTTGTGGAACCGTAATTTGATGAATTGCATCGTAAAGCTTCCGGATGTTTGTGGTCAGGGACGGCTAGGTGTCCTGGTTTAGTGATATGTAACTCGAGATTGCATTAGGGTTTGGAATGAGTCATTCTGAAACATTTTGTCCATAAGCTTAAGTTCATTTACAAGGTTTGTTAATGCCTGAAGTGGAAACGGTCCGTGGCAATAAACCACAAGTGTCCTACAGGGCCAATGACTGACAGTGATGGAGGATAGATGCTCCTCGGAGGAGAATGGAGAGATGCCTGAATCATTTGGAAAAACGGAAACCTGTCCCCACCTGTGTCATCACTATGCCTGTCAGACAGCTGGATATGCAGGAATGCAAAGCGTCTTGTCATATGGAAAAGCAGTTTTTGTTGCATTATTGGAAATTATAATGAGGAATCAAGGCAATTATACTGTTTTTTTTTGTATTTAAGACCTGGAACCATAAATGTGATGAATGGTTTGTTTTTTAAATTGTGGGCTTATCATTTAGGGATTTAACGTAGGTTGTCCCATTCATTTATTATATAATTTTACAAGTGTGTAAGTAATTCAGACTGACAGCCTAAAGCCTGCAATTCAAGCTAAAAAGAATAAAACATGTAAACACACGTCTATGTATAAATGTCTTGGATCTGGTCACAGTAGCTTTTCTCAGTGCTCAACCTGTCCTGCCTCCCACAAGGTGATCAGGGATTTGACTTGATTCAAGATGACATGATGTGCCTAGACACTCATGTGAAGAAGGATCAGTGTGCAAAACAGGCAGAACTCATTTTGATGCCTTGCCTGTGACTTAGACCTAAAGCTGGTCATTGACGTTTAAGCAAACAGGACACCAAATGAATCAAGAAATAGATCCTTGGGGAGTCAGTTATTCAACGGACTAAGTTTACACTGATACCAAACAGGCCCCACTGGGCCTATCATGTTAGCTGGTCAGAGGTTCAGCTGACACAGCCGAACAAGGCTGGTGCACCCATGATCCACAGACCGCACTCCATACTTGATACCACCTATACACTGACTTAATGTAAAAGGTTGAAACCCAGTCTTTAATTCAAACAAAACAATGTGCTTGCCCTTCATGGGCCCCAAGTGAGCACTTTGCTCATTCGATGCTGTTTATATTACACAGCTTTATTTACTTATCTTACCATGCATGGAGAAAGTTCATATATCACATAAATCTAATGCCAATAAAGTCTGTACAGAAAGCATGCAGGGCAGAGTCAACTATATACACTGGATGCTGCCAAGGCCCACAAGCCTCACACAGAGAGAAGTGGTGGAAGAGATGGAATAGACCTTCTAGGGGAGCAGCCGTTGAAGACGGCACATGCAAGAGGGCAATTCACCATGTCAGGGCTTTTCTAGAGGTATGGTCTACAGCACAGTCTGTAGCTAAAGACTCATAAGTGTAGTATAGACTCTAGTCTTTCTAATTGAGCATACCTTTCTACAGTAGCTGTATAAGCACCAGTCTAAAGAGCTACAGTAGCTGTAGTATCTGTATCCTGCTGTAGAAGCGGCGGGCTGGAATTCTGGCAGCTTCCCCGACTACACCACACACTCCACTGAGTGCCAGATCCTCCCACTGCACTTTTCCCTTCACTTCTGCAGCCACCAAGGCCTTTATTAACAAATGCCACCTGCCAAATGGTTCCATATCATCCCTAAATGTTCAGCATGTTTCAGAGATTTGCACTTTGACCACAGTGTTAACTTTAGCAATATACTGAATCAGGAAAGCTCCCTAGTGAATGGGACAGGTCAGTACACTCCTGTTTGCCCAGACATATCCCAGTAGCAACATAAAGTAAGTATATTCATTAGTTGGTATAATAGAGTAAGCTGATATTTCTGGAACAGGTTTGGTTCTGGATTTCACCTCAATGGTCTCAACCACCAGCTGAATTCAGTTACCAGCACACCTAATCTAAAGTATTCATTAAACCAAACTAGGCATTTGATGGTAACTATAAGAAATTTATTAATACAATATTATATATATATATATATATATACACATATAC
>JBBPCW010000002.1:1474645-1486694 GCA_037974425.1 Phenacogrammus interruptus
TGGAGTGAATGAGACAAAGGGGCGGGCCGTGAAGTCGAGGGGGCGGGGCAAGCAGTGACAGCATGGCTGAGATCAGATCTGATCTGACTGAATTTTGATTGGTGCAGAAGCAAGGCTCTGCAGACTGGCAGGAACTCTCTCGGTGCCGGTCCGTGGCGGTCCCTCTGATATTATTTTTTATCGCGCGATAAGAATCTCGCGCCGTTAACGGCCCCGCACTACTTTAAATATACCAAATTTTCAACCATCCAATACATCATTAGTACCAGCTAACAAATACTTAATAAAAGGATACTGCTTACCTAAAAACTATGCAAAACATAAAGGCCCAGTTTCCCAGACAGGAATTAAGACTAGTCCTAGACTATATTTCTTATTCAATGGAAAGTCTCCATTCATGATAATGTTTAGTGCAGGTCTAGACTTAATCCCTATCTGGGAAACTGCTCCAAAGTATTCAGTCTAAGAGGTTCGTACCTCTAAACATTTGGGGTTACATTTGTCAGAGGGAGCCAGAGTTTCAATTAGGCACCAGGAATGGGGGGCTGTAGTGTTTCACTCAAGATTGTTCTTCCATTTAAGATTCAAGCAATTCAGTGCTTCAGCAGATCCACGTAAGATGACCTTGCAAGTCAGTTAACTCAATTAGAGTGTGTGAGCACGTGAGAAGTGTGAGAAGACTAAGGCACACAGTTTGCAGAATGGTGGGGTATGAGCTATTAACCTCGTAGCTCTGAGGCAAATTTCAGACAGAATACGTGTTTTGGTTTTGAGAAAAGTGTTTTTAAATAAATTGCTGAACGGTCACTTTAATAACGCATTTCCACACAGCAAAGCACAGTCAAAAGCATTCAGAGGGCACATTTTCATTTGCAAACTTCAAACTCAGCAAGGCGTTTCCCACCTGTAGGTAGTTTGAGACTTTGAGAGGCCTGCACTGCTGAACTGCCTGAGCGTCCCTGTCCTTCACGGCCGTCAGGATCTCCAACAGGTCCACGATGCCGTAGAAAGGCATGCAGTCAGCCATACCTGTCACTTCAACACACTTCCCCATGGAGGAGGAATCTGGCCAAAGAAAGCAGAGAGCGAGGATTAATATACTCTAGGTACTAACTTCTCCAGGAAAGAATAATAAATAAATATTTTGATTTACACTCTGGTCGGAGACCAAGTCAAACGGGCAGGGCACCAAATTAAGCACTTAATGACTATTACAACGTCACCGCTGACTGGAAAGAATCACGAACGAGGAGGAAGTTTTCAGCAGATGATTTAGAGATGATTTCTTTACCCCAGAAACATCGCAAAGAAAGCGATTTGCACTAGCGTAGATGCACGGAAAGGATATCAAGGAATAAAACCACCATCTCTTGTGGCATGTATCTCGGTCTGGCTAAGTCCGATACAAAGTAAGGTCTAAAACACATGGAGCAAGTAATGAGCTGTAAATGCAAATATAAAACTGTTTAATTTTACACATAAGCTGACCAACACTTTGCTGTTCCTAACACAGGTTAGAGCCTGTTGTCTGTTACAAAACACTGGCCTAAAGAATGATTTCTTTCACAAACTTTTCTTTAGAAGCACATTTTGAAACTCTTTTGGCCCAAAGGTGCTTTAAACACTTGAAAGGTTTGAGTGCTGAGACCAAAACATGAACGAAAGTGTAAACTTTAGCATTATTTTCAATGTAGTACTGTCACTCATGCTGCCACAATGATTTCTGATATAGTTTTTTTCCTCATTAAAATGTTAGGCCATGGCAAACCAACAACACTGACATTGTTAAACATTGTTACTTGAACACAAGAGATGGAGAGCTAGCTGTTCAGAACATTTCATTAGAAGTCACACACCAACAAATACAGTTTGTTACCAAACAGTTTGGAAAGGCAGAGTAATCTGGTGCAGAGCCTATCCAGCAGCTTGGCTCTTTTTTAAGAATTCCCCTCGTTTGAAAAGGGCAGACTCCACTGAAGTGCAAACCCACTGAGTTGGGCACAGGCTTTGGCAGGTGGCCAACGTAAACCAAAATGACCCATACCAGCACCAAGACAGCACACAAACCGGCAGGGCTAGGCATTCACGGCTCATGGCCGCTCCACAACAACAAGGCAAAATAAGGTCAAACGAACCACGAACAAGAGGAGGGATTTTCTCTGGTGCGAGGACAAGAGTTTAGAGGTGTATGGCAAAGAAAAAAAAAAATAATTCAAGAGCAGTGTCCAACCCACAGGATAAATTCTTGGCTTCATTATGGGGCCAATTATCAAAATATGCAATGACATAACTCATGATTAAAATCACTGGCTTCCTACAGCAGTCAGGCATAACAAACGAGTCAAAATGTTACAAATGTGAAACAACAAATTACCACTTTTTAAACCAATGAGTGAATAAATGAATGAAGTATGTATTTGTATTTGCACTGCCAGCCTTTCCTGGCTATTATTTTTGATCAGTTTAATATGCACATAGTGGTGTGATTATGAGTCAAAATTGAGCACTTTAGTTACGTGTTTAGTTCACAAGTCTGTGTCACTTGATGGGAATTAAGAAATAAACACATCAACAGAAATGACAACATGGGACATTTCTTTCATTTTTCCTTAATCCAAAACCGACAAAGCAACGGACAGAAATAATTGACCATAATCCTGTTATTCATGCCGTTATGTTTGACATTTCTAAATCATTTGTGAACTATGGCATTAATGATGTCCAATGGGCTCAACCTTTGTTAAATCAAATTGGACAATCCTTGAGACCTTTAAACAGCATGACCTTAGGAATAATAAAGGCCCGTTTTCTGGATCAAGCAGGGAAACTATGTGCACCCATATCTCTCGCACTATATGATAGAACAAGGGCAAAGGGGAACGTTAAATAACATTTTAATGGCCATCGAGTGAGCCTCTATTAAATGAGGGCTAAAGCATGAATGGGAAGGAGCCTGCCTTTGAGAACAAGCCTCTTCTTTAACAAGCATGCTTTGTTAAGTGTGCTTACATTGAGGCGCGGTGAAAAAGAAAAAGCTGACAGAGCACTTTCCATATGCGCAGTTACTTCTAAAAGTGACTGAACCCTAAGAATGAGTGACGGCATCCACCCTGCACTGCAGGCATGAATTTGAAAAAACTTGTCAATCAACATTATGTAACTTTTCCCCCCTATTTAGTTTCTAACTGTAGAACTAGAAGTAGCAGAAGATATTTTCTCTACTGTACAACAGCGACACCAATCTAATCCCAAAAAGTAGCCGAATGCCACTCAATATACCATTGGATCTAGGCTAACTGGAAAGAGATAAGTTAAATATGATGCTTTTACTGTGTCTTCCAAGAACTGAAAATGTGGCTAATTGTTTTTTTGACCACCTCTATCCACAGACAGCATGGCTTGAATTCAAACCAGAATTGCAGCTTTAGGGCAATAAAAGTGTCTTTACCTAATTTCCCTTCTGAGCATTAAACACTTGAGTATATTGATTACGTTGATATTTGGAAGGGTTGTCTTTTGTTAACCCATTAGACTCTAACCCTCTGATTTAGAACCAGAATTATAGAACACACTCGTGGACTGTCTACCATTTCCAGTTGCATAAACCAGGAGAAAAATGAACATTACATGAAGATGGACATGATTTTAGACTATAAACCCAGGTAACATCAGCTAAAGGCTGAACACTGCCGGATTCCAATCTGCGGTTTATACAAGGTAAGTTAGTAAAATATACAAAGTAACATTAAAAATGCAAAAAAAATATTTTAATAAAGAAATATGCAAATTCATGGCTTTCATTCTTCCTGCACAAAAGTCCTAATGCACGGCTGAATGCCTTAACAGAGGTGTTAAACTCCAGTCCTGGAGGGCCGTAGTCCAGCATGTTTTGGTGATTTCCCTGCTCAGAAACACCTGGTTCACCTCGCCAGTTAATTGCCAGGTTTAGTTAATGTGTTTGAGTAGGAGAACCATCAAACTGTGCTGGACACCGGCCCTCCAGGTCTGCAGCTTGACACCCCTAGTCTATAGTGAACTGCTCCAAGATCTGTTGTGGAGTGTTACCTGGAATGAGTCTGATCTGAAATCCATTGGCCACCAGCCTGGGATCCGTGAAGCAGATTTCACCGGTTAAATGTGGACTGCCTTTCTCCATACTCATAAGAACATCCATATACTCAGGGCCACCGAGAACCCTGAATGGGAAAAGGCATGAAAATCAGTTAGAGTTGATGAAGACTGAAGATATGAAAAATATGGAAAAATGTCACTGAGCTGAAATCAACATTTTTGCTTTGATCCAAAACTGTCATTAGGTGAGAAAATGAAGCGATACACTACCCATCTGTTAACTGTATAGGGGTCTGCAGGCTCGCTGCTGGAAGTATATTATTCTGCAGAAGTCTCTTAAACAGCAAGGCTTCCTCCACCCGAAATGGATTTAACAACATAAGCTTTCTACCACATAAAACGGCCCAGGCGCAGTGAGAAGCCAAGCGGTTTACAAGCCTGAGGCCCTGTGTGCTCGAGCCGCTCGGGTAGGAGGGGAGCTTGAGCTTAAGCTTGTGCCTGAGGGCATCTATGCTGAACGGGAGAGGCCGGGACAGCTTCGAGGGGTTCCTCTTGCTAGGAGGCTGAGAAGAAAAGAGTTTATCCAGGATCTGCTGGTTGGAGAGGGGGGCTTTGCGCTTCAAGCCCTGCGGCCTGTTCATAGAGGCTTCAGCACGCTTCTGCTGTAGATCGCCTGATGATGCTCGCTCCTTCTTCTCATTGTAGGATTCGAGGGACTTTTGGGCCTTCTCCTCATACCTGTGGCAGGACATCCCCCGAAAAAAGATCAACACTCCACAAGATACTATGACATAGTTTTAACTATATAAAATGACAAAAATATATTCCTCAGGCAACTATCTTAGCTATAATACATAAACCACATAAAATCAAACCACAAAAGCAAAACTATGAAAGATTTCTTGAGGCAAGTGTGTTGTGATTTATGCATCTGCACAACAATAAAGGGTGAGACCTACAATATTACCTTTTAAGGAAAAATGATCCTCATTACAGTGGCAGGAAAAGAAGCCAAGCATTAGTTTAAGCCCAGAATAAGCAAACTTTGGAAACCAAACGCATCTTGGATAACCAGGTTTGGATAACTTTTTCCCCACAAGCTATGCTCCCATTTATAGAGAGGAGGAAGTAAAGACAAACTCAAAGACCATAATTTCAGAACTTCACTCCCATGACCAGGAGTTTTTGGGAAAAGTTTGGAAAACAGCAAGAGGCAAAATGAAGGCCTGAACTTTCCAAATTGTCTTTTGAACTACGTTTATGTTTATGTAAACTACAAATGTAATCATGTGATGGAGGGTATCAGGTGATTTTCTTGTGTGTTTGAATTACTACATCAAATGAGGGGGTGGGTCAATGCCCGGGTGCTGTTTTGCTGCCAAAATCTTTGAATAGTGAATTCCACTAAACACCAGATTGTTGCCCAAAAGCTCCCTGCTTCTGACAGAAGACTGAGACTTCGCCATTGGTAGACCTTTCAGCAAGATATCAACTTCAAAACAAAATCCACACAAATATATCCACTATTTCTAATAGCCAATAGAACTAAAACATAAAGATTTTGCATCTGGTCTCCAGATCTAAACCCAAACTACAGCCTATTTGTGTACTGAGGAATGCAGTCTACAGGCAAAGAATAGTATAACATTTGAAACATTCTGCACAAGGGGATGAGCCAAGATCCATCAACAAGTGTTCTCCAGCCTTGTTAAGCCTTACAGAACGCAGCTCAGTGCTGTTACCCTTGTAAGGGGACAATTTCAGTCTAAAATAAATCACTTATTGAATGGCATGTTTATTTATTTTATGTATGAATACTTAAAGATGATTAATTTAGTTAAATTTGGTTTTTAAATATATGTTGCAGTAAGCATCTACATGCAATCACATAGTAGATGCACAGAACAATTTACTTTGCAAGTAAGGTTAAAAACAAAGGTATAAGCTTTTTATTCCCAATTTATTGTTCTCAGTTGACATTTGAAACCTTAATTTCACTTCCTCTTGTGAATCTACGTACCTCAGAGGAATAGAGGAATTACTGTATATAAAATTATGCAGAAACTGCAGAGAAAAAAACCCCCACTTGTGAGCAAATGGGGACTGAAGAGAGAGAAAGTCACTAAAGAGAAAACCCAGGTCTATTAAAACATGCAGCGCTGCCGTTTCACTGAAGACCCTTTTCCATTAACAACTGTACCAACTAGGCATTGTAGCATATTGGCTGTCAAACAAAAAGCACTGTAAACATAGTCTGGCTCAAAATGCCCACACCCACATGAGGTTCTCTAATAAAATAATATACATGCTACTAATAGAACATGGAACCTTGGAACATAAATACTTACAGTTTGTATCAATAAAATATTAGCAAATACATTTTTTTTTACTTCTGTGACCCACTTGGCAATTCAAACTGTGATCTAATGATGAGTTCAGGTGAAGATAAAAATGGTAGTAAAAAAAAGGTCATATCTGAAAGTCATATATGGCAAGGCGGCTGATTTCCTCAAACTAAACAATAAACTTTGTTATGATAGATAGTGTCTGCTATCAAATCACTCATTCAATTAATGTCAGAAGAGTGAATGGTTTGAAAAAAAACACACCGGTAGTCATTTGGAAATTGAATAAGATGTTAGAAAGTGATGCCAAAAATGCTGTTGGAGACCGTTCTGTGAGAATTTCCCTCTATTTTGAGATGCTTTCTCCAAGTCTCTACAGTATGGTCCAGTCTGAAGTCTAGAAATTCTGTCTGGTTATGAGGAGAACGTTTCTAAAAGCAAATGTAGAATAAAAATGATTTTAGCCTCATCAAGCTCACGTATGGTCTATTTTAATAATTAATTTGGGTGAACTGAAGCCCACAGTTTATATTTAGAACTTAATGTGGCACAACACTGTAATAAAATTAAGCATGTTATAGCATCAGATTTCTGTTAGCATTTCATTACTGTGGGTAGCTGAAAATCCATACCTGCGAGAATAATGAGTAATACATTAATGTATCTCAGCCATAATAAATGTATCAACGCAGATACATAGGGAGGCTGTGTCCAAGCAGATACATTGGAGGGGCTGTGTCCTTGTTGCTTCTCTCGCCGGCCCGATATGCACCTTTGTGGGCACACACGTGTGATAAAGTACACGAGGGCAACGCAGTTTGCATGTCAGGAATTGCATTTCATAGCGACGATCAAATGCACGTAAACTGTGCAATAAGCATTGGGCGCTAGCTTGGCATGGGTGCCTTGGATGTGAACCAAGTTTGTATAGAGGGGCTGGAAGAGAGCCAGTTTTTTTTATTGCCCTATCTGACCACTGCAACTAAAATGTTATATGTGTGTGCGTTGGGGGGAGGGGGGGCTTCTCAAGCCATGAACCCTTGCACCCCTGAACATCTATGGTAATAATCTCAAATCCCTTAGCACAGCAGGCCCATATGTGATGCACCCATGCAACATGACTTCATGTAAATGCGATTCTTAGAAGTCTGTGCCACTTAACGGTGGCAGGAAAATGAGCCAAGCATTAGCTCAGGCTCATTTCTTACTGAAGAACGCAGTAACGCGCAACATTAAACAGATGTCTTTTTCCATACACCCTTCCATACCTTACACAGCACTGCCACTGGCAATGCTGATACACATTTTCCACCCATTTAATTATGATAATTTGGATTAATTTTTTTTTTTTCGAAAGGGGGTATGGGGGCGACTGCTTTCTGAGAGGACTAATGGTCTTGTTTCACAATGCCTGCTTGCTCTTTTCGTTTAAGTGTAGTTTGAGGGCTATGAAGATCAAAAGATATCAGGGTTTATGTACACTTTTACTGGTCTGTAAAAGATCATTTGGATGTTGTAATATACTAATGACTCTAGAGAGCTATTTATGGCTTTTTTGTCCATTAGTTATCACATTATAATTAGACTAGTCTTTAACAACGACAAAGAAAGGAAAATGTAAGCTACTCGCTAAAGACCCGAGAAAACACACTGCAACATATTGCCCGATTTAGTTTAAAAATGTAATAATAAAAAAGAAAAAACTCAGGTTTTCACTTCATCTAGTAAGGAATGAGCTTCCACATATTTAACATTATGACCCATTGAAGATCCCGCCGTGTTAAAAATATGCCATGGCATTCTTCGGAATCCAGAATACCTCTTTTACAGCGGAAAATAGTACTGACCACCGTACCAAGAAATCAAACACAGTTGTCTGGAAAACACAAACATAGTTCATATCAACCACGCGTCCTTTGGACGGCAACGTGTACAAGTCAAGCAGACTTTCCACGCCATATTTTATACATGCAAGTGGCAGGTCTATTCCCTCATCCCCCCTTTTTTTCCCTAAACCAAGAGAGTGAATCACAACAACTGGAAACTGTTGCTTAGGGAATGAAATCTGGAAACTTACTTCTTTCTTCCTTCCTCCCCGAGGCTTTCCCATCTCTCTTTCACAGCAGCAGTGACATCCTGCAGACTGGCTCGTGGGTTCTCCTGGAGGACGGACGATCTGGTGTCCTGCTCAAACAGAGCGAAGGCGGACAGGGGCTGACGCACGGAGCGGCTGCTGAGCAGATCGTAAGCAGTCAGCTTGGCCATTTTCTCCATTATCACGTTTGAGGGTCTCTTGGAGGGACTGTTGCTCTTACTTTTGGGGTCCTGTACTCCGTCGTCATCTCTCTGGGCTTCTGGCAAATGGAGCTTCACAGGCTCAAGACACTGTCCTGTGGTTTGATCTGTGAAAGCTCTGCCCATGGCCCAGCTTTCAGCAGAGACCGTGTTCCCCTGGCCTAGATCAGCGTCATCTTTTGAGGTGCTGGGCGAGCTCTGATCTGGGGCGACCGTAGAGCTCAGTGCATCGTTCTCAGCAAACAACGAGAAATTAACACTGTCAAAATCACTCGAGCTCTTGTTGATTATCCAGTCCTCCGATGTGGAAGAAGAGCTTGTGTTCGCAGTACTGGGTAAGGATGCCTCACTGATTTGGTCCTTATCATCAGTGGTGGAATGCTCTAGTGTCACAGGTGGTGCCATCACACGGCTGTCCAGGCTGCGCTCGGCTGTAACACCTTCAGATACTCGGAGGGGCTCCTTCCTGCTTTCAGCTGCAGGTAACTGGTGATTCTGATCAGCCGCAGAAGGTCCTTTTCCCATTGTTTGCTTGTCATTGCCGACGGAAAAAGAACCGTACAAAGAAATCAATACCGATTCCACTGCTAACAGCACTGCATCCTGGAAAGAGCGGCACAGAAAAACAGTTGATCAGTACAAAGCATCAGAATTACATCATTTGATCCAGAATATAATGAATACCTTGTCCTGCAGCATCACTTGGGTTTTGTCAGGAGTTAGATTAACGTCCACACTCGAGGCAGGGACAATGACGTTCATCATTAGGATGGGAAAGCGGCGGCTGGCTGATTCGTTATTAGAATGTGCCGCATTAGTGTAGTACTGTTTGACAAGCTGCGGGGTAAAGCAGTTAAAACATTATGGGGACTTTCACTAACTAAGTTCAGGCAATCCGAAAAAAAAAAATCAGTCACATAATTTCATTTGAAAACACTGAACACCCAGGTAAAGTGTATACAAAATCTACACAGAACAAAATTTTTAATGCACAATTTCTTTTTTTTTTAATCCTAACATATTGGGAAGAAGTTAACATAAAACACAATGCCACTTTTTAGTTGTTATTCCAGTATGTTAAATTCAGATATAAACAAAAATTGTGCATTAAGTGTTTTCTCTATAGACAGGAGGTCCTCAGATCTTGTGTGTTGATCTCAGCAAATGAATCCTATTGAATCGGTTAGATTCCGATGTTATAGTAAGTTTTCAGAAGGTTTTTTGACGATACATAAGAGTAGAACAGTAGAACAGTAGAATTTATCTCTCAGACTGTAAAGCAAGTCTGGTATATTCAAACATGTGAGCAAACCTTTAGGATATCTTTGTGATGCACTGGCCGACTGTTCACAAAAATGAAAGTCTTGTCCGTGGTGTTGGAGCTCGTTGAGTTGAGATCAGAGTTTGGTTTCGGAAAGTATCCCTCGACGGCAATCTGATCAAAAGGGAGAAAACCGACCAATCAAATTACCCCAAAACTTTAGGCCAAAGTATATTAATAATATTCTCATCAATTTAAAGCGTTCCAGTGAAGGCTGGAGCCAGCAGGAGGTGCTAATGAGCACCTGTAGCTCGAGGCCAGAAAGTTCTCTACATTTATTTTTCAAATAAATAATGATAATAATATAGTGGTAAATTGAAAAAGAAGCTGCGTGACATTTTAACAACCCTCGCTAAAGAAACATTCAATTTTAAGAATCCACTTCAAGCACATTTCAGTCTCTCCCCTCTTGACCCCTACCATTCTCGTAAATTGTCAGTGCACATTAAGGCCTGCATGAGCTTTTCCCAAACAAACAAAATGACACCCTGTTGAGCCTCTGACCCCATCTTAGTGCCTAATTACGATTCCACTGGCCAGTCAGAACACATTTGTCATCTCGTAACTAGGCGTTTGTCAGGCTCCTACAAGCTGTAATGAAAACAGCACTCTTGGCACAACGCAGGCATACACTAGGAAAGTGTTGAGATGAGAAACGGTTCCAAATGACTCCTATATTGGGACGCAAGAGCGCAGTGTTATGAATTAACAATCGCAGCTGTTGGCTCACAAGAGGCCTTTTTAATTGGCGTCCCAATATAGTTCAAACTATAATTGCTGGTATTGTGACTTCAACAATAAGCGCGTCTGTTACATATACTTTGCCATTACAACATTTGTCGATTATTGTGGCACAGGTGACCCTGTCCCTCGGGCTTGGCGTACTAAATGGAAGCCTTTATTTCAGGATAATAGGATGTAGCCCATGCTGCCAAAACAGTCCTTGGCCATGAAATTCAATTCATGTCATTGAGAAACCACAGTGACACAGAACAAAAAGCCTAATTCCTCAATCCAAACAGACCTTAGATCATACAAAACAATTGTCAACATGACCCGAGCAGGAAAAAAGGGGATCTGAAAAAAAAGGATGCATTACAGTATGTGGCAAAGGGCAAATTAGGAAAGGTCACTGTATGTATGTGTAAGCAGCTGAACTAAATTTCAATTTGCTGCTTTACTATCTAAATATTTTTTTTAACTATTTTTAGATACCAATATAAAATAATGTGTTACTAATGTTACTAATATGGAACATGGATATGCAATCAGATTCTGCCAGTAGTAGTAAGAGCCTAAATCAGAGTCGGTCAGTTTTATGCACCAAAAACAATCGGCTTTACATGACAACCTTGCACAAGTCCCCAGTATTAATATATGCTGTTTCTTATTGTGGCTTTAATATGTATATGTAAATGATCTCAGTTCTGACTGCCTGCCTTTCAAAAGCAACCCCCCTCCCCCTTGATCACGACACTTAAACCTCAGTATCTCCAGGGAACCTGTCTCTGTAACTAATGATTGTAAGTAGCTCTGGATATTGGTGAAAAGGTTAGCATCCCATTACCCTTTATTTTAAAGTCAGTGTTACCTTTTGTGCTTTAAGCTTAATACTAGCTAATCACAAGTTGACTTGACTACTACTTGACTTGAAAGTTTAAAAACAAATTTTAAAGTTTGTACTTGAAGGCCATTGAGAACTCTAACATAGATTAATCTAGATTAAAATGCCCCCTGCCCCCCCACCCCCCCCCCCCAAATAATCCCAATGCCTGTTTTTATACTGTAAACCATAAATATGCCACCAAATGTTCTCCCAGATCACTTTAATTTCATTTTAACTCAGTTTAATACATTACCCTTAAAGAACATGTAAATATAAACCTGAGGTTTAAATACGGAAAAGACAGGAACGAGAGAGAGACAGAGAATAAGAGAGAGAGAGAGAGAGAGACAGACAGACAGAGAGAGAGAGAGGGAGTAAATCCGCGCTAAAATATCAAGGTGAAAGTCATCA
>JBBPCW010000002.1:1499495-1511828 GCA_037974425.1 Phenacogrammus interruptus
TTGGGAGGAGGATGCTGAGGAGAGACTCTGAGTGTGTTGGGAGGAGGATGCTGAGGAGAGACTCTGAGTGTGTTGGGGGGAGGATGCTGAGGTTGGAGCTGCAGGGAAGAGGACAAGAGAGGGGGCTAATAGGAGGTTTATGGATGTGGAGGTTTATGGAAGTTCGTAATGTGATCATGAGTGTACATATTCCTTTGTCTGATTATCGCTAATTGCGTTATATCCTATATTTACCAAATGAATAATAACAAAAAAATTTAAATACTTTCCTCTGATTGGTTGTTTGGATTGTCAATTACCTGAGAATGTCGTTGATAAGGTCAAGACGTAATATTATTTGCATATTGCTTTGTGATTGGACGATGCTGTGCTCGGCAGATAAGGAGTTGTGTTAAGCGTACTTATTTGCATAATACTTTGTGGCAGGTTGTATAACTACTGTAAAAAAATTACCTTAATCATTTGCATTTTTCTTTATGATAGATCGTATAATGATTCTGTCTACTGAACAAAAACTGACCTGCTCATTTGCATTTGATTTGTGTTTAGATATCCAATCCTAGAGAAAAATGTATTACTTATTTAGCCCGCTCCACCGATCATCCAATCAGAACGCAAGATGCAAATTAGTATGCTAATATTGCCCGAGTCCACCCCCTCTTCGGTTCAGACACGGTGAAGACGGGCAGCAGGTTCTGACCGTTTCGCTGCTCTGGACCGGGTCAGATTCTGAAATAAAAGCAAGGTACGTATTAGTATTCATATTTTTGATTACTTTTTCACTCATACTCTCGGTTTATGTGCGTTGGAATTTTTCTCTTGACCTACATTTTCCCCACATACACTACGTGGACAAAAGTATTGGGACGCCTGACCACTGCACGAGCAGGGACTTTAATGGCATTGCATTCAAATACATAAACTTTAATATGATGTCGGTCCCACCCTTGAAGCTGTAACAGCTTCCACTCTCTTTGGAAGGCTTTCCACAAGATGTTCGAGTTTCTGTGGGAATTTGTGTCTATTTATTCGGTAGAGCATTTGTGAGGTCAGACACTGATGTTTGACGAGAAGGCCTGGCTCACAATCTCAGTTCCAGTTCATCCTAAACGTGCTGGATGGGGTTGAGGTCAGGGCTCTGTGTGGGCCAGTCAAGTTCTTCCACACTGAATTCCTCCAGCCATGTCTGTTTGGAGCTCGCTTTATGCACTGGTTGTGCTCTGGCGGTGTTCACAAAGTTGGAAGTATGGCGTTGTCTATAATGTCTTGGTATGCTGGAGCATTGCCCTTCACTGGAAGTAAGGGGCCTAACCTAAACCCTGAAAATCATATGTCCCAATAATTTTGTCCACGTTAGCGTATCAACCAGCGTCAAAACAAATCAACTGGTGTGGCGGCGGCTGCAGTGTAACGGTGTTGTGTTTTTGTGCTATTAACCTCATATTTTGGCATTTTTAGAAACAAAACAGTCGTGTTAAACAACCTGAAACGTTTGATAAATTGTATAAATTGCCCCAAACTTCCATTCCGCCATGTTTTTGGATTCTTTTAGATTAAAAGGGAATATTGGTCCGTTAGCTTGGTTGCTAAAGTGAGTTAGCCTGCTTGCTAACATTAGCTGGCTTGGATTTTAAATATGAACTTTGGGCACTCGTGAGGACAAATGTACAAAAATATTAAAGCAACGTTAGAGAACCTAGCTTGATGTCTGGATATTTAAGAGGCATTATAGAGATCAGTTGCTAAAATATCTTCATTTAACCTACATTTAAGTGTCTTTGTAAGGAGGGGGGGGTGAAGAAAATATGTAAAGCGTGGCAGTTGCAAGAGAGCCATGACTTTTAATCTTATCATATCAAACGTTATGTAAGTGAACAACAGTGTTGCAGGAGACCGAGTTGAGCAACCATGAACTTTGAATCTAAAAACAGACCGTTTTAGACTGACCTGACACTCATTAAGTAAACAAGTAGGTCAGAGGCTTTAAAAAACATCTCTAAAAAAACTGACAGCTGTAGGTGTATTTTGTTATGGACTTGGGCTTAAGGGTTTAACACGAACCGTGATAAACATTTAAGAACAAATAACCTAAAAATTAAGAGTTCAAATATGAAAGCAATGAGACATTATATTGTCAGCTGCAGTGTAAGAAAAGATAAGATAAAAGATCTATCTGCATCCAGAGGGAAAGTGCAACACAATTACAAGAACATCAGTGTGTAAGATTTAGTATGCTGTACCGGCAGATCAGTAGTGTAAATGGTTTAAGAAAGTGAATGCACACATTGCTGCAGTTGATGAGGTGATATTAAGATGAATAACGGGTATGGAGAATTGGTACTAATTTGACCAGTCAGTTACAAAATACAGAAACTCCCGCACAAGTGTTGCTGTTTGTGGTGTTTATGTAGTGTTAATTCATTATAACATCTGCATTTTCAAATACTTGCTGGATTGGATCAGTGGGAGGAACAGGAGTGACACTGCACATTTTCAACATATTTGTTGACAAGACACTTGTAGCTCCTCCCTCATTATTAAGACCGGACACTGAATATAGTTTAGTATGTATGTATATATACATACACGCGCACACAAAACACTGGGCGTCTATGGATATTTTTTATGGTTATCATATTTTTAGGTGTCTTCATTTTCTGTGTTTAATTTAAAGACATTATGCAGTTCTTCTCTCTGTTCTATCCTCAGGAAGTCAAGATGAATGTCGGCGTCGCTCACAGCGAGGTGAACCCCAACACTCGGGTTATGAACAGTCGGGGGATCTGGCTAACATACGCTTTAGGTGTGGGAATGCTTCACATTGTGCTGCTGAGCATTCCTTTCTTCAGCGTTCCTGTTGTGTGGACCCTCACAAATGTCATTCACAATTTTGTAAGTCTTCCGTATGAAATAAGCCATTGTGTCACTAGCACCCTTTCCCATGTGGTGCACATTACTCTATAAAGTGTTCTTGAGTAGGCGGTGTTTTCCACTCTGTACTGCCTGTGTTGTGGTGCCCTGCATTCGGTCGTGCAAACAATTGGCACTTCCTCAATATGAGCACCACATTATGTGATGACTCCCCTGAACAAAGAAGCAAGGTCACCAGCATGACATCATTTACCAAGTTAAAACGGTTTTACACATGGTAGCACATGCACTGCACCAAAGTGATAAAAGAAGCTGTTCAAGTGATCACTTCTGCCTATTTTTAGCTGGCTTAGGAGTTAAGCAAATGCCGTTTAGAGCTTAAATAAAACTAGAACTAAGGCTCAATTTGGAACAGTCTTGCTTTAGCATCTTAAAAGGAAAAACACCATTCTTACCTTTTTCTTCAGCCTGATCGATTAGGATCGATTTGAAAACCGTTTGTGTTTCTCTGTAGGGTATGTATGTGTTCATGCATGCAGTAAAAGGGACACCGTTTGAGACTCCAGACCAGGGCAAAGCCAGACTCCTCACACACTGGGAACAGCTGGACTACGGCGTGCAATTCACATCCTCCAGAAAGTTCTTCACAATCTCACCAATCATTTTGTAGGTTTTTACTGTTTCACTAAACAGCTGTCTTTGATTAATGTACATGGCTGAATGAAGTCATTTGCTTAACGTGTTTTATACTATTATATTTCCATGTTTAGCTGTATTCTATTCTGTAAAGTTCCATGTTGTGTATTCTACATATACTTGTTTTGGCTTTTTTCCAGATACTTCCTGGCAAGCTTCTACACGAAATACGACACTGCTCATTTTGTGATAAACACCGCCTCCCTCCTGAGTGTGCTTATCCCGAAATTGCCACAGCTCCATGGAGTGCGAATCCTTGGAATCAACAAGTATTAAGCTCACTGTTCAGAGGGAACCACACTGAGACCAACTTTCCAATGAGCCTGTGTCTCTGCTTTTACAATAAGTAGCCCTCTGTGCTTCGTGATGCAGTTTTGTACAGTGTGTATAATTTAGTGTTTTGTCTTTGCTTAGATGCACCTGAGGTTATTACAGGCGTATGTGATCATGCCTTGAGCATTAACTTAAGTAAATATTTAAAGATTCCCATGCCCCCTGGGTCCTAATGAATCTGGGCTGGCCCAGATTTCAAAGTTTCTTTTGCTTTCATGAGCCCCCCACCCACCCACCCACCTCCTTTTTTTTTGTTTGTTTCCCTCTTGAATTTTTTTGGGTTTGTTTTATTTGTCTGCACTCACTACACTGTGAGGAAGTAATACTTCAATTGCAAAAAGCTGTTTTTAAAACCAGTTCTTTGAAAGAATTGGACCCTGTAGCTTTTTTCCCCCTTTCTCCTTTGTTAATTTCTGTGCGTTACAAAACGTTAAAGATGTCTTGCATGATTTTTCTGAAAAAAAAGTTGGTTGGAGCAAGTATTTTGATAGTATACAGTGATGTCTCAAGTGACAAGAAAACATCCATTAATGCAGCTTTAGTGTTTACTTATACGAGTCTGATATGTTTATGTACTCCTTCATTAAAGTGTGCTTGTTTAGGACACCTCTGTGAATCTCCATTACTTTCTGGCTTCTGCTTATTCATAGTATTGTTGGAGTTCAGAAGAACCCTGTATGCAGTACAGGCCCATTAAACCATCTCATCTTGCTCATCTGTGGTGGTTTCTCTTGCAGAATTGTCAGCACTGAAAAAGTGACAGTATTTGTCAAAGATGTTCAATGGAACAGTTAATGTAAAACATTTTATTAAACTGTCAGAATACATGTGCACTTAAGCACCTGTAACATTGAACAGATGTAAAATCAGAATTTGTTCATATGTGTTAGTATTTAAAATGATTTCTCCTCTGAGATGATTTGTGAATATGGTCCCAACTGTGCTGTACATTTGGAGTGGTTGCATACAGTCATTTTATAGACTGCCATTTTATTTATATATAATGGAATTCTTAAAGGGGACTGAAAATTAGATATTGTTAATCTAACAAAATATATGGGGGCATCTCCCAAGTAGTGTGTATGTGGGAAACCTAGTCAAGATAAAATAATTTAAGATGGTTAAATTAACTCCAATATAAAATACTGCTTTTGAGAAAATCTTTAAAAGAACATTACTTCATTTCCAGCAGTTCCTCACAAGCCTTTAGCATCACTCCTTTATAAACTTCAAAGTGATGATTCAAATCTTTTTGGCAGTGAATTTTATACTTGGTTCCTAAGGCACCATCTACAGAAGCTGTTCCATAGAAAACCCTGTTGATCCTTGAGTGCACTAATGCCATGGCACACATCACGCAGGGCTCCCTGGTGACATACAGGTCATATCCAGTGCAAATGTATGGTTGTCCATTTTCCTTTGTGTTATCAGGGCTGTGGTGGTTTTCCAATACTGCCATGTCACTGTAACATGTGGTGGTGACCTGTGGGTCAGAGACATTGTATCTGCATGCAGGGTACTTCTCATACTGGTAGGCACCTCCGCCTTGCGAATACGCCACAAGGTCAATGGACACCATCACAGCATGATGAAGTGAATGAGAGCCGCATCTACAGTCATGGCCTACAGCAACGATTTGGCCAGACTGTGGGTCAACAATCACTGCACCTACAGGATCCATCCCTAACACAAGCCCTGATCTGGCTGCCTGTATCGCAGTTGTCATATATTCTTGCATTTTAGCCTTTTCAATATAAGTGAACAGCTGACCTCTTATGGCAAAAGTGACTTGCTTGTCTTCATGGAAAGATGTAGGCCAGTGCTTGCTTGCTTGCTCAAACTGGGGTCTGGTAAGTGGAGGTCTGGCTGGAATTTGGACGAGAAACGGCTCACCCAAACCACTGGAGTCAAAGCTCTTGAAGCACAGCAGGTCAGCAAGACTAGGCCTTTTGCATTCCACTTCACTAGCCAGACACACAATGACCTCCAGCGGATGAGGAGCGTTCTTGTCTTTGCAAGCCCTCACCCTCTTTATATGCTGAAGATCTGGTAGAGGATAGATCACAGCCAGCTCTTTGACCAAACGTGATGTTTCTTTCTTCTCAGTAATGGGGGCAGCATAAGCATCCAGCAGCTTACTCTCTTGACACTGTTCGTCTGAGAGAACAGGGAGGACATCCCACGCATCCGTGTCATACTCCATTCCTTTTCTCCGTTTAGTCTCAGGCTCCATTTTTAGTCACTGAGGAAAGCAGCACCTCAAGCATCTCACAAGGTCATCTGTGAAGAGCAGTCACAAGCAGCACAGGTGCCTAAACCTGCAGTCAAATGAAAGTATTGTTACTTTAATGGAAAAATTACTCAAGTAGGAGTTGTTACCGAAGAACAGGCAGAGTGGAGAATGTGTTAGATCATAAAGAAAAAGTGAAGTGTCAAGTTCCCTACAGAAGTGCGTCTATGATTATACAAACTTATGTCTAGGCTCCTTTATTATCTTTTGATGCCCAACACAGAACAGAAAAGGAAGGCAAGAAAATTTAAGTGAAAAGAAAAAAGTACTAAGCTGAGTAAAACTAAACTAAAGTAATGAGTTCCCTAAGTGCAGTGTCCGTACTTATGTATCAGAATCTTTGACTATGGCAACTTATTTTTAGGTCCTGTTCTTCTCATCTACTAAGAAATGTCAAGAGAAATGCATAGCAGAACAGAAACAGGAAAACCCAAAGTAAAAATAAGATAGTTTACGTATAAGAGCAGTTGTACTGAGCAAATGGTTGATTTCCTCAATAAATTAAAATTGAGGGGCCCAAAAAAGGCCCAGATACACAACTACACACAGAATACAGTAAATGGAAATGAGCAACAGTGTTTGGACAAAAGTATTGGGACACCAGACCAATACACCAGCAGGGAGTTTAATGACATTGCATTAAAATACGTTCACTGACGTTGGACGAGAAGGCCTGGCTCGCAATCACTGTTCAAGTTCATCCCAAAGGTGTTGTATGTCTTTATGGACCTGGGTCACAACCATGCTGGAATAGAAAAGGTTCTTCTCCAAAATGTGTCCACATAGTTGGAAGCATGGCGTTATCCAAAATGTCCTGGTACGCTGAAGCATTAAAATTACCCTTCATTGGAAGTAAAGGGCTATCCCAAACCCAGAAAAAAACAGGGGCATCCCAATACTTTTGTCCATATAATGTACGTCCAGCAAAAACCTCGATAGTCGGTTAAGCACAGGTCGACCTCTATGAGTCCACTTGTCTGTTACGTTGCTAAATCCCAAATATCCTAGAATTTCTAATTCTTTAATCGATTTGTTTTTTTGTTCTGCTTTTTTACACAGAAACCCACACCACGTTTTTCCTGCAAAGAAGCGACAAAATACAAACATTACCTCGAAGCTGCCAACACACTGTCAGACGCGTGTTTAAAATAATCTATTAAAACAAAAAAGCCACAGCAAATAAATAATAAAGCACTAAAACAAACTACAGCTATATAACTCAAAAATACTCTTTCAGAAAGAAAACACACGTGTGGTTCCCAATATTTTCCATCCGTCTCAAAACAACGTGCTGGATAGAAGGTTCTCATGCCACGTGCGATGGGTGTATATCATTTAAAATATGAAACCGACAAATTTTGATTTCAGCTCCGTGACTATGTGACTATGAATTTGTTATGTATATACTATAATTTTAAATGGATTGAATACTAAGTATGTTCTTTAGTGGAACCTTGCTCTTCGTGTTACTACCGGATGTGTTTTGGTGCTGCAACAAACGTTCCAGCATGGGTGATCTGACCTGAAACGACAAATATGTAGAGATTGTACTGTTTAGTTGAGATATTTGTATTAATTATGAGTTACTGCATGTTCTGTTCAGACAAACTAAGTGCCAGTTTTCTCTGAGAGCAGGCTAGCCTGGTGAAATGAGTTTTTTAGGAGTCTGCCCTGTGATTATGGCCAGATTTGCTTATGGTGTGTTTTCCAGATCCACTGCCTGCAGCTTCCAGAGGCTCCTGTCACACAGAGCAGCTGCTCAGACAGGGCCCAGGCTGGTCCTGGGTATAGAGACCAGCTGTGATGAGACAGGAGCTGCTGTCCTGGACGAGACTGGGAGGATCCTTGGGGAGGCTCTACACTCTCAGAAAGAAGTTCACTTAAAGTAAATCAATCCTTCTCGCTGCATCTGCGACACTGCAGTATAAGGACAAAAGTATTGTGACAATTGCCTCAGCAGGGATTCTGTCATTGCATTCAATTATATAGACTTTAATATAATGTTGCCCCCTACCCCCTTTCCCCTTATTTTGGAAGGCTTTCCACTAGATTTTGGAGTTTCTGTGGGAATTTGTGTACTTCACTGGAAGTAAGGGGCCTAGCCCAAACACTGAGTAACAGGTGTGTCCCAATATTTTCGTCCATATAATGTATGCCCAAAATTATCCACACAGCTTCCTTGAGTCAGTTCAGCTACATTTAGATGCACCCTTTGCTTGCACAAAGCCTGTATGACCGCCAAAGAAAAGCATTGACATTAGAATGAGAAGCACATGAGCCTGAAATTAACATGTCCAGTCAACTAGTGTGGTATAAAGTCCCCCTGCATTAAACAGTGGAGTAAAGAAATGCATTTTCTCAAGATATTAAGCTGAATCGAATATCGAATGAGATTAGCGTTGGGTTGAAGTGGCGTTTGTGATCCAGCACATATCATCCAACATCAGTACATCATCTCACTCATGCTCTTGTGGCCGAATGTAGTCAAATTTTTTCAGTAGTGTTCCAACATCATCTTTGGCAAGTGTTCCAAATTCTAATAGAAGGAGGGTAGAGTCCTGCGCATTTTGGTTGTCTCTCTACTGTAAATGACCACATTTCTGAACACTGGCCCTCCAGGACTGAAATTGGGCCCCCCTGATAACTCATCACTGTCAGAAGTCTTCTCAGAAAAGTAAGGGAGGGGATACTCTATTAGAACCCTACACTTTTTTGGACATAAAGTGTATATTCAAAATACATAATAAGATTTCATTGGCTTGTATGGGTTTCATTTTTGTGTTATTGGGCTGATAGTATGAGTCATGCAGTCTGTTCAGTGGTGTTAGTTAAGGGATTATCAGTCATATGATCTGAGTATGTCTGAGCATTTTTGGGGGCGTGGTAGTCATGTTCATCTAAAATGTTGTTTTCTGTATTTAGTCTTATTCATAGCAGTGTCACAAGAATGTCTGGTAAAAAGGGTGGGTAAGGAGAAGTGTTTTCATTTTGATCATCATTTCTAAACCATTGTGTTTAATTTGCAAATTCCAATTGCAAATTCTGCTTCTAACACCCATGTTAAAAGTGTATTCATGTTTGGTGCGTATTCTGTTTAAATTCACAGTAAGGCAGCTTGATGAGCTATACATTTATCGCAAGCCTGTGGGCATCCTGTTAATTATTTGGGGAATTTTAGGCCACTGTCAGCACCCAAAGGCGTAGGATCCTTTCTAATGGCTTGTTCATGGTTCTCCTTCAGAACAGGTGGGATTATCCCAACAGTCGCCCAGCATCTCCATAAGGAAAACATCTCCAGTGTGGTCCAGGAAGCCTTAGACATGAGTGGGGTCGCACCCAGGGAACTATCGGCTGTGGCCACGACAGTGAAACCTGGTCTGGCACTGAGCCTAGGCATGGGCTTGCAGTTCAGTCTGAATTTTGTAAGACTTCATGAAAAGCCTTTCATCCCCATCCATCACATGGAGGCCCACGCCTTGACTGTGAGGATGTTGCAGCCGGTGGTGTTTCCCTTCCTGGTGCTCCTTGTGTCTGGAGGTCATTCTCTGCTTGCACTTGCAAAAGGAATTGATGACTTTTTACTTTTAGGCCAATCATTGGATGAAGCCCCAGGAGAGACTTTTGACAAGGTATCAGATATGTGACACACCTCATAGACCTAAACAAGTAATGGTTTCTGTTTTAAAATAGTTGGTTATGCCTGAAGTAACTATTTGTAATCTGATTGTGCAGGTGGCAAGGAGACTGTCTCTTACTAAGCATCCAAAGTGTTCCAGTCTTAGTGGTGGGCAAGCAATCGAGCTTTTGGCGAAGGAAGGTGACAGACTGAAGTTCCTCTTCAGAACGCCAATGGGACAGCACTGTGACTGCAATTTCTCATTCGCTGGCCTGCGAAACCATGTGACAGTGCTTATAAACAAAAAAGAGGAGGAGGAAGGCAATTATTTTTTATTTATTTTGGGAGCTGTGTTGTGGGGAAATTCATCAATTGGCTGTTAAATTATTATTTTTTTTTTTTCTCTCCTCGCAGGCATCCAGCAAGGGCAGTTGTTATCATGTGTGGAGGACATTGCTGCTGCCACGCAGCACACTGTTGCCTCGCATATAACCAAGCGCACACATCGGGCCATTTTGTTCTGTAAGGCCAAAGGTCTTCTACCACAAAGCAACCCAACTCTGGTAAGTTCACCGCACCACAGGCCTTCAGTGTGGCATTTAGCGTGAAAATCAACTCCAGGCTGGCTTAATGAATTTGGCTCACTGAATCTGGCACACACAGCACCCTTTACCTAATGGGCATTTGGCAAATATTTCTGTTATCTCCTTTCTCCTTGGTGCACAACGCCCCCTCCAGGTTGTGTCTGGAGGAGTAGCTAGCAATGGGTACATCCGGGAAGCGCTGAGAATTGTCACAGATGCCACTGGATTGCGCTTATTATGTCCTCCACCAAAGTTTTGCACAGATAATGGAGTCATGATTGCATGGTATGGAAAGAACATTCTCTCCCATGGTTATTTACTCTACATAAGCACTTAATGCACCAGGTTCTGTTAAACACTCACTTTTGCACTTAGGAATGGTGTAGAAAGGCTGAAGGAAGGAAAGGGGATTTTATCTCACACTGAGGAAGTCCGCTATGAACCAAAGTGAGTCAAAAACCTATTTACTACTCTTTAGGGCACACTATTATATATATCTTTTTGACCCTCATTTTTTTCTAGGGCTCCACTTGGCAGGGATATATCTACAGAGGTGAGAGAGGCTGCGATCAAGGTTCCTCAGTTAAAAACAAAGATAAAATGATGACATTTTGAAAGTTCCTGTGAACGTCTTCGATAATAAATGAATAAATGTAAAAAGCGCTCTTTAAAGATTTTTTCCAGTATTGCTTTACTGAATGTACAGTAATTTATCATCTTGCTTCACTAACACTTGGAGCATAGAGCGTAATTCAAGCCGTTCACTGAGGTGTCTGTCAGTCAGCTGTTAGTCAGATTGTGAACTGAGGGCAGTCAGGTGGCTTCATCCAGGCGCTGGGCCTCTTGGCTAGGCTGGGAACTGGAGGGTGATTTTTCAGTATATCGGACTGTTGGCACAAATGTTCTGCTCCTGTAACTGTGGTGATGCAGCACTGGGGCCGACCTGGTTCTGTCAAAGTTATTTCTAAAACCTGGAGGTCTGTGCATCCTTCTCTTAGAGACACCTGGATGGAGACAAGAGAGGACATGTTTAAGTCTTCTCTGAGTTATCCCAGACTCTCTCATCAGAAATCCCCAACATATAAAAAGGTGCAAAGACACTGAGGACATTGTTCTTGATGTAGGTTGATCTTTTGCGCATGCAATTACACACCTGTACTGGAGCGCTGCCGGACAGGTGGGCCTCCGTTTCGCTCCAAACTGCAGAAATGTGCAAGAGAATGGGATTATATATGTTTGAATTGTTCCATTTAAGTTCGATCATGCTTCACTGTAAAATGCCAGTAAACCCACAAAGGCAATGTGGCAGCTTTAGTGTATCAAATAAATAACATACAGCATATTAAACTACCTATGAGTGAGAGATACCTGAGTGATGGTAGGCCCACTGCCTTCTGTCTTTTGAACTCGGATTGAAATCTGTTCGATATCTTGGCATCCTCAGGTAGGTGGTCCATCAGCAGTTTGTACATAAGAGGAGTGTTCCTGCATTCTACCAACAGAAGCCGATACGCCTGTCGGTTAAAGCTCAGGTGACCGAGAGCTCTGGCGCAGGCTGTTTGTACCTGGTTAAAGGTGAATGAAGACCACAGCTCAAAACCAGTATGAACAACTAAATCAAATGCCCCTTTTTATTATTTTAATCCGTTCTATACTCACACCAGGTTATTTGTGTCAGTGATGTCATATGCACCATAAAAAGTGGTGTAAATGGGTTAAAAAACATTCAGTGCTGGGCTTCAGTCAATTCAAGTTTCTGTCTTCATGAGGTTGTGAAATATTGTGGTGACTCACTTGTCAAATAAGTTTAAATCATGCTGAACAAAAGGTCAGTTTTAGAGGCTATTTTTAAACATCAGCAAACCAGCCATTGTGTGTGTGTGTGTGTGTGTGTGTGTGTGTGTGTGTGTGTGTGTGTGTGTGTGTGTGTGTGTGTGTGTGTG
>JBBPCW010000002.1:1541952-1552107 GCA_037974425.1 Phenacogrammus interruptus
ATTAGTCTGTGCCGAAATGTGGTCCTGGAGAGCCAGTGTCAGGTAAAGTGGCCCCTTACACTCACATATGAACACACCACAGCATGCAGAGTGAAATTCTTTCTCTCCTTTAAAGCATACACCAGGAAACACAGTGGCACAGCACCCAAGGGGCAGACTGGGACGGTACCTTTTTTGAAATTACCTCAGGGGTGCCACTGGCTGCCTTGGGACCCAACCCCACAACTTTCTGATTGCAAGGGCATTAACTCATTAACCACCAGGCCACCAAAAGCAGTGGGCAGCCACATATGCAGCACCTGGGAGCAATGTGCGTGGAGCCACAAGAATGGTGGTACCTTGGATAAGGGTACGTCAGTGGTGCCTAGCTCCCCAAGACTAGCAGTCTTGGGACTGGAACCCACAACCTTCTAATCGCAGGGGCGGCTCAATTCCACCAAGACACCAGCTGCCCAGCAGAGGTCATTCCAATGCTCAAACTCACCTGTTATTTGCCAGATAAAGTGAGTGTGTTTGAGGAGGGGTACCACCAAACTGTACATCAGCTCAAAAGCTTCAGACCTACAGACCACTGACTCTAAATCCCTCACTTAGTAAAGTGTCAATTTATCATACACAAACAGCACAAAATTCTTTCTCTACATTTAACCCATTCATCCAAGTGAAACAGCGAGCAACCAGGAACACAGCGCCTGGGGACGATATATTGCTCATGGGTACCTCAGTGGTGCCACTAGGGCTCGAACTCACAAGCTGCTAATAGGAGTCTCTAAGAGTTTGAGGAACAGCCTGGGGTCTGAAGCATACCATTGTCCAGAGTGTGAGGTTATGAAACAACAGATAGAGAGGATGGGTGGGTTTGTATTATTTTTCTTTCTCACTTAAAAAACAAAGCAGCCCAGTTTTCGGCTCAAAGTCACGTGACCATGTCAGTGTTAGCGGTGCGCATGCGTAGAGGGAGCTCTGCGTTCATAAACAGAGGGAGCTTCGCTCGGAGCGGGCAGACCGTCCGGAGCGGAGCAGGGAATTAACGGAGAAAAACCTCCTTTTTTCTCTTTTTTCTTTTTTGAAACACCCCATAAAGGGGGTTATTTCTTTCCAACTTCAGCTACAGTGATAGCTAAGTTTGGAAGGGACAGAAGAGAAATTCGCTTTGTTTCCTAGGAAATATCTTTTGTGTCTTTGCTGAGGATTATTTTGGCTCCGAGGATCAGACATTATTCTTTACTGGGAAAAAAATAACAATATATTATATACATAAATACGCAAAATACTTGGACGACATGGAGAGCACAAAACCCAAGAAGAACTGTTGTGGTGAGATATATATTCTAATGCAAAATTGAAACTGTATATTAATACTTTATTTCATGTTTGCAATTGAAATAAAGTCATTTTGACGCACCTGTATTCTTTTTCCAGACACTGTTAGGGATTTTTTCACATCTGCAAAATTCCTCATCTACCTTGGACATGCCCTGTCCACCTGGGTAAGTCTGGTTTTAGTGTTGATATAACAAGTCTTCTATGCATAAGTGCGTTTCCCAGTTTGACCAGTTTTCACAGGTATTGTCAAAGTCACAGCTCCAGCTGATCGGTCTTCCAACTTTTGCTCTAACTGAGGCTGAATGTATGCCTCTGGAGCTGCCCTACATTCCTGCTGCACTGACTAAACTTGCACTTGACTAAAAACCTGAAAATCTTAAAGTATGCAGACAATTTCAGAAACCTAACCAGTTTCCAGTGGTGCTCATAGTAAAATGACTGGTCACATGTCAGATGCTGACCGACAGATAATGACCGCACCTTCTAAGGTGCCTAGTTGTTTGGAAGTTTCCCCTGCAATCAAAAAGTCATAGCTTTGAATCCCAGGACTACTAGTGGCACCATTGAGGTACCCTGAGTAAGGTACCGTCCCCACACACTGCTCCCCGGGCGCTGTGTTCCTGGCTGCCCGCTGCTTCACTGAATGGGTTCCATTTGGACATTTTACACTGTTTTTACACTTTCAGGGGGACCGTATGTGGAACTTCGCCGTGGCCGTGTTTCTGGTGGAGCTGTATGGCAACAGTTTGCTTCTGACTGCCGTGTATGGCCTGGTGGTTGCCGGATCCGTCCTCTTATTAGGCGCCATAATAGGGGACTGGGTGGACAAAAACCCACGACTCAAAGGTGAAAACCTGACCTTTCCTCTCATTCCACTCACCCACCTATATTCAGAAACAGAATCAGAAAACTTTATTGATCCTAGAGGAAATTGATTATGCTTTGACTGCGATGCAAAAATGTAGTCAAAATAAATCGCAATATAAATAAAGAATGGCAAATGAAAGTAGAAAAGCTCATAGTGAAAACCCTGAGAGTATTAATTGCAGTCCTAAAATGTGTTAGTAATGTTAATTGTGGCTAAAATCTTTCCTTTCATGACAGTGGCCCAGACCTCCCTCCTGGTCCAGAATTCTGCCGTTATCATGTGTGGGATCCTACTGATGGTGGTTTTCCAGTTTAAAGAACAGCTCACCGTGCTCTACAGTGGATGGTTGCTCGTAAGTATTTGGCATATTCATAATAGTAAAAAATTGTAGCCTGAGTGTATCAGGCTGCCAGTTTTGTGTCCCTGAGCTGCGTATGATTGTCTCACTGTGAGACAATCATACAATCTCGCAACTAACAACTGTTTCTGGACTGTTTGATGGTTAGCTCAAAGCTGTAAAATATGACACATATTTCTCCCTCGAAGGGCCCTTACTTTTAAAAGCAAGGTTTTGTTGCAGCAGAGAAGTTCTGTTCTGTGTTTAACCCTTTCCAGAGTGAAATATTCCTTTTTATGTATATACTAATGTGCACTGACAAAAGGAAAACAACTTGCATGAATATAATGCATAGCAAGTACAAAACATACTCTTAGTTTAACTTGGAAACATGTTTGTATTTTGTAAAAATGTTATTATTTCAGTTTCATAAGAACCACTATTTTAAAAAAACCCTAAAAACCTTTGAGAAGTTAATCCAAACATCACTTCATCCTTACACGGCGTGCTTGTTACCCAGTTATTAATCTCAAATCTTAATATATATATATAACTTTATAACTACCTTGAATTATTTGGTCATTTTTACAAGAGGAATGTAATGCATGTCAGTTATGAGAGTCCCTGGGAGATTAAATGGTGAAATTGTCATCAAATCTTGTTTTAATTGGTAAACAATCCTGTTTTCCTCTGCTTTTCATTACTTTTCTGTGTTACATTGGTCTTCAGTCACTGTTAAATGAAATCAGATGCTTTGTGGACTCTTGGAGAGCAGAGATATTTAGATCCTTTAGAGAATGTTCTGGGATATTAGGAAATAGTTTGGCAGAATGTTTGCGGAGGGGTTCGATTTTGTTTTTTAAGGGCCTGTGCTGAAGACTGAGTCTTCGTGCCTCTCTGGATTTAACGGAACATGAGAGCTCTTGAGTGCGCTGTCAGCAGGGTGAGGGGTCTCGTGTGTAAAGGAGACGTGCTGGTGAGCTTGTGCAGCCTGTGTTCCAGTGTGGCTCAGCTGTAACTTGACAACACCAATAACAAAACGGTGTAGCCATATTTCTCACTGCTGGAGTATAGGAGGACTCAGAAGGCAAACAATGTGTAACCATGTTGTTGTTTTTGTTCTGCACTGAGCCCGATAAAGCGTGAAAGCATTCATCCCTCTAAATAGCCTCTTGCCTCGGTTGCAGGACAACCTCATAACCACTTTCTGACCGTGTGTTACTATTATTAGCTCTACCAGTAGTAGGTAACAGTGGCCAACCTCTTTCCATCACTGTCTGAATTTTATGGGTGTGCCTCTTCCCACATAACCTGAAAGCTGACACCTGCTTACTGAGGGCATCCTGCTACGTGACAGTGACAGGTTCATGATTAATGCATAGTTTTGTTATGATTGAGCAAAACTGAGAAACAAAATGGGAGTTCTTTTATAGAATGAGATACAGTTCCGTGCAAAAGTCTTTAGGTACCTATGCTAATTGTTTTTCTCAGCATGTGATAAAGAGTCTTTCTGCTACCACATTTAACATTAGAACAAATGCAAACAAACAAGTAGAAGTAGTAGGAGAATACAGTTGGGATCCAGATTCCTCCTCAGTGTTCACCTGACTGAGGTTTCTGTACAAGTAATACAAAGAACACATTGATATACAGTACTATACATAAAGTCACTATTTATTGTATGAGGTTATTTGTATTATTTATTAATGTGAAAAAAACAATCACTGCGCCTCTAAAGAGTATTTTAATTATAATTTTCACTGAAGACCAATATTTAAAGGCCACATAACAAATGCATAAACCTACAGAAAGATTTATAAAGGCTTATTCCAAGTGCAGTGATATCAGATTTGACTCAAGCTTCCATTAGGACAACGGTCCCTTATTGGAAATAGCCTTGTATTAAGTGTTTTTCATGAAGCATTACAAAGGCTGGTCTTTGGTGAAGTGTTTTAGGCATTTTTATTCACACTTTAAAGACTTGAAAAAGAAAATCTGAACGTTTGTCACTACCTTGGTTCAACCAGGAAATGTTTTGAGAAATAAAATGCAGTTTTGAAATGAAAAGGAACAGTGCAGCAGGTGTTTAATAACATGTTTGCTGCTTATACCTTACAGACCACGTGCTACATCATGGTGATCACCATCGCCAACATTGCGAACCTGGCCAGCACTGCTATGTCCATCACCATTCAGAGGGACTGGGTGGTCGTGGTGGCTGGAGATGACCGGAGCCGCCTGGCAGGTATGGTTTCAGTAGCTTTTACAGGACATATACTAGATAAACACGTGTCAAATCAGGACCTTCAATCTGTGTAACTACTTTATTACTCTCGTTTCCTCCGGCTAATAAAACTGAGAGACAATAATCCAACATTTCCTGTTATTTAATCTGCTGAATGGTTAGGATGAAGGAACCAGCTATAAAGTTCTACAGGCCCAGCAGGTGAACTAACTCCAGTCGTTTTTCTGCAGTGCTTATTGCCCCCAGGGAGAACTATTAACATGCCCCAGATAAACCCAGTAACCCTGCGGAGATTCAGTTGCTCTGAAGTTTTATAGAGCCATAAGCAATCTAGGGACGTGCAGTTCACATGACATATTCACGTACAGGTTTGTAGGCCTCAGGTACTTTTTTATTATTATTGCTCTTTTTTCCTAGACATGAACGCCACAGTGAGAATAATCGACCAGCTAACCAACATTCTGGCTCCGATGCTTGTGGGCCAGATCATGGCCTTCGGTTCCCATTTCATGGGCTGCGGTTTCATCTCTGGCTGGAACCTCTGCTCCATGTGTCTGGAGTACTTCCTCCTCTGGAAGGTCTACCAGAAGACTCCAGCGCTGGCCATCAAATCAGGCCAGAAGGACATTGATGATCAAGAGTTGAAGCAGCTGAACATTCAGAAAGGTGTCTTTGTTCTTCCTCTTCTTCTTCATATTCTTTCTCTTCTCGTTTTTTACAATGCTGTTTTGCAAGCAGCTGATGAAACAGACTTGAAGCAATTTCAGGATAACGCTTTGTTTTGAAACACTCATGACTCAGCAGATTTTCCTTTGTGGCTTTCTAATACTCTCGCTTTTAGAGATATTAAGGGACGTGAGCTTTTTATACTGTCCTATTATGTACACTGCTTTCATCTTTTAGTTCTTAACGGTCTTTGTCTCACACAGTCCCTCTTTCATCTTAATGTTTATTAGATAATAGGGGGCTTATCCTAGATTTAACTTTCTAAAGTTTGATCAATGTGGCTCATGTGGTTTCACATGAATCAGTCACAAAATATCACTTTCTGTAATGAAAGACTTTAGTGACTCATTTCTTTTTTAATCTTATGACAGAAAATAGAAGGAAGTAATATCTAGGCATACATGTTTTTCATGATACATTTTCTATTTTGCAATGTTTTAACTTTTTGTCCTTTATTATCTCAGAATTGGAGAATACAGAAGGCCCGGCTGAAGGTTCTCAGCTGATGAATGAAGGCGCTGTGGTGAAATCCGATAAGGAGAAGAACCCGGGCTGCTGCTACCAGATGGCTGAACCCCTCCGCACTTTCCGAAATGGCTGGGTGGCTTACTATAACCAGTCCATTTTCTTTGCTGGCATGTCCCTAGCCTTCCTCTACATGACTGTGCTGGGCTTTGACTGCATCACCACGGGCTACGCCTACACACAGGGCCTGAACGGCTCCATCCTCAGCCTCCTCATGGGCGCCTCGGCTGTGTCTGGGATCTGTGGAACAGTGGCCTTCACCTGGGTGCGAAAGAAGTGCGGTCTGATCCGAACTGGCTTCATCGCCGGATTAGCCCAGCTGTCCTGCCTGATTCTCTGTGTGGTGTCAGTATTCGCCCCTGGTAGCCCCTTCGATCTCAGCGTCTCTCCCTTCCAGAGCATGGTCAGCCATCTGCTAGGCAACGATGTACCCCTGCCTGAGGCTCCCACCATGGCCAGCTTAGTCACCACCAGCGCTCAGGGCCTGGTCAACATCTCCAGCATGCTGTCCGAAGAGGTCCCCTACACCGAGTCCTACCTGTCCGTCAGTCTACTTTTTGCTGGTGTTATTGCTGCTAGAGTTGGTAAGTTGACTACTTTCACTACTTGTACATTAACCTCGTAGCTCCAGTGCGAAACCGAAGAAGCAACTTTAACGCACTAGATGTGTCTCGGCTATATACTACACAGGGGAAAACTGAAAATATTATTTGCTGAACCACCACTTTATAAAACTGGCTACTGCAAGTAGTTATTTTCATCTTAATTACTATATTATTGGAGGAAAGAAGCAGTAATTGGGTATTAGTATGACACAAAAGCTGTAAAGTCAACCTTTGATGCCAATCCGTCATCATGTCCTCTTGCTAATGTGTTTATGTGGCAGTAAAAGGAACTGCATGACAACCGGTGAATCATTTCCTGCTGCTCTCTTTTTCAGGTCTTTGGTCTTTTGACTTGACCGTGACCCAACTTATCCAGGAGAATGTTGCAGAAGCCGAGCGCGGGGTGATTAACGGCGTCCAGAACTCCATGAACTACCTCCTCGACCTCCTGCACTTTGTCATGGTCATCCTGGCGCCTAACCCAGAAGCTTTCGGCCTGCTGGTCATCATCTCTGTCTCCTTCGTCGCCATGGGGCACATGATGTACTTCAGGTTTGCCTTCAAAACCCTCAGGAGTCGGCTTTTCCTGTGCTGTTCACCCGAGCAGAAATTGGACGCAGACCCTCCCTCACTTGCTCTGTCTGTGTAAGCCGTTAAAGAGACACTACCCCGTTACGATAACAGTCATACTACTCTTGTACTCAGAGGCACTGTGCAAAGGACATATATTGTACTAACATGCTTGCTGAGCCTGTGTATGTTCTTATATTTAATCCAGGGCTTAGATCTCATTAGTCATAAGCTATGTAAGCCAATGCATCCTGTGTAGCTTGTAGTTCAGATGAGAGGCCTAGTTTCGGTCCTCTCTATACCAGCTTGCATTTTGCATGCTTTATGTTTTTGAGGTGCTGCGGAAAGGAGGCAAAAGAGAAATGAAAACACAAAACTGCCTTCAGTCATTAGTTCTCCAGCAAGCCTGGCTTCTGTGCCGTGTGTGGTCCTACACCAAGTCTGGCTGCTGTACCTTGCATGTGACCTGTGTGACTGTACCACGCAGGGATATTTATTCAACCTTATTTTTGCTTGATTGTCTGTTTCTAGTTAATACATACATAAATATGTAGATTGGCAGTAAGATGTTAGCAGTGTATTGTTACTTAATGGAAGTTCAATTTAAGCTTTGTTTGGTGTTGTTTTTATTTTTTGCAGAACAGGGGTGATGTCTCTTTAATAAGGCCATAGACGTTCAGGAATATCATCAAGTCTATTATTTGTATGTCAGCTTTGGTGGTGCTCATATGTTGTTTCAAAAGCTATGCACTCACACACACACACACATATATATATATATATACATACCAATATATATATATATATTTACAATTTTGTACACATATCCAAAGTGGATTTCATCTTTCAGCAGGACAAAGTGAGGGAAAAACGAACATTCTTCTGCCTTCATACATTCCAGACTATTGGTATGAACTGATATTGTATAGCCGTTTCTCTTAATGTGAGGTCCCGGCGCACTTCAATCATCACACCCCAAAAAAGGCATTTTTGTTTTGATTTGAGTTGATTCTGTTTTTCCTCCCATAAGATTGTTACACAAGCACTTTAAGTGATTTAGACTTTTATTACAGAAGCCAACAATGCATCTTTCAGGCCTTCCAGATTTTTAAGTATGTTTTGCACAAGTTCCAATCATTGCCTTCTCACATCACCAGCAAAATGGTTGGGGTTAATGTCAGTGGTCCTGCATCAGCTACCCGACTGTCTAAGCTTTAACCCACTTCCTCTGAAACGTCTTCAAGAAACAAGATTTCGCGAAACGTCAGCTCATTTGTGAAAATCTCTCCCTCCCCCCTTCTGATTAAGTCTTAGTCAGTGTTTCCACCTGGCAGATACAGCAGACCTGTAGCTCCACACTTTGCCTGAGTACAAAGTCAACACTGCTACTTTTTTTAGCTCATGTTTGGTGCGAGGTGTCATACAACCAGACAAACCAGAAAGTGCAGACTGGTCTCAGTACAGTTACCTTCCCTGTTGGAAACTGCAGCTGACAGTTACATGTGGGGCATTTTGTAATAGTTGTATAATGTTGAGGTTGGAGAGCAGCACGAGTCGGCCATATGTCAGAACAGGGAGGGCATTATCCTGCCGCTGAGGCACAGTGCTGATTCAGCACTTTCCCGCTTAACTGCTTTGTTTTTTTTTTCTTTTGGGCGAATGGCAGCTGGTCTTTACAGAAATGTAAGTGTCACGACCCACCGTTGGTCTTCAGCATTGTCATTTGCTCCAGTAAATGAAAAGTAAAGCATATAAGGCATTGATCACTTGAGCTCTTCTTGACAGATTGTTTCAGGACTCTTTCATTAGACTTGTAGGATTCTCTCCTTTTCTCTTGGTGAATATTTGTGAAAATGATTTGTCATGTTGGTGTGTCTTCTTGTGTATGAATCTTTTTTTTGTACATCTGTAAAGTGTTTTTTTATTCTAGTGTTCATTGTTTGTTTGAAATGACAGGCTTCTTGGCTTTGCTTTTCCTCCCACCTGTAATCCTTTAGTATTATAAAGAGATATCAACATACTGCACAAAAGACAAAAATCACGCAATGGTTTAATGTGACATACCCGCAAAAGCAATATTTGAAATCTTGATTCATTGGAGCAGGGCTGGCTCCTTAATCTCTTTGCGCACAAACCTTACCTTGAACACTCCTCTTCTATGGAGGGAGAGCAAACAGCCCAGGAATCATAGTGCTCGCGTTTGCTTGAAATTGAAATAAAGAAGCTTTCATCCACATGGCGTGTCTGTAATTTCTGCAGTTTTGAATGAGGAGAAACAAGCCATCTGAACAGAGAGAGAGAGAGGAGGAGAAGCTTCCTGGAATGGTCCCAGCAGTCATTGTGTGGGGTCACATTCCTGTACAGGTCATTTTCTCTGGAGCCTTTCTCAAGCCTGCCTGTTTAATGGACTGGCTTTAATCTGGGCTTGATGAGGCCAGCGAAGTAAGCCAAGGCAATGAAGAACTTGGCTGGACTTGTTAAGGGTCGTAACATCCCTCAATTTCTTTATATAATGCTGGCCTTGTCTTTGGGGGGGGTGGCAATGATGGTGGTGTCATGGTGGGCCAAAAAGATGTATACAAAGAATGAAGATGTTTTTTTAAAATGTACTATAATACACTTAATAATAAAGATGACATTTCACCAGACAGGAACCAAACCTGTCTTCCTGAAGAACCATATTTAAAAAGTAAAAACTTTTAAATATATTTTAAGGTTTTTTTTCCCAGAACTTCAGCATTTCATTTACAAAAATGGTTCTCCAGCCCATTACAGATTTTGAGTGTTTTTCTACAGCATTTAGGAACACATTGCATCCCTGAAAATGATATTTAAATTATTGGTCAGATAATTAGGCTACTAGGCAGTTGGTAGCTTAGTGGTTAGGGCATTCGCCCTGTGATCAGAAAGTCCGGGTTCGATTCCCAAGACCGCTAGGCACCGCTGAGGTACC
>JBBPCW010000002.1:1552207-1573525 GCA_037974425.1 Phenacogrammus interruptus
CAGTCTTACAGTCATTAGTTACAGGGACAGTCTTACAGTCATTAGTTACAGGGACAGTCTTACAGTCATTAGTTACATATCAAAAGGAGTGTTTTCAACAGGTTTTGATATTTTTTTCATTTCCAGAAATGACTATAAACCCCAGATTCCCTTAATATTCCCTTAATATTCATCCAGAGTCTCTGTTTTCTCTCAGGCTGCCAGCGAGGTGGGAACTGCTTTCTGGTTGTGGATTGACAGCATTCTGGACCTCATTAAACGATGCCTACTTAACCTATGGAATGATGGGTAAAAAAAAAAAAACTATTTTGAGAATCCTTTGTGTCCCCTTTGGTAATAGAACAGAATGAGTGGTCAGATTTACAGACAGTTCTGTAATGTTGGTCTCCGCTTCTGTCTTGTTCTGTGCATGTGCAGGTGTATCCTGGGCTTTATTAATAAGGAGAAGGAGAAGAATTTGTTAAGTGATAAATGTTCAGGCACTTTTCTCCTGCGCTTCAGCGAGACGTGTAGGGAGGGAGGCATCACCATAACGTGGGTGGAGCAGTTGCCCAATGGTACGTGAGTGTCAGTACATACATGGGTGTTTTCAGGTGAAACCATATTTGCACTAATTTACACTTTATAGCATTTGTGATACAGTGGAAATATTGGTAGTGCAGATGTGACACTTACAGCAGCGATCATACTTTGGAGGGGTGGGCTGTTTAGACTTTACATCACTAGTTATGCAATTTGACAAAAACTTACTACAGTGATTTTTTATACTTTGACCATTATTGTAGAGCCACTTGCCTGAAACATGATGATGGTAGTGACCTAGTGGGTAAAAAACAACACTTGCCTGTGATCCCACTAACCACAAAGCCGCACTTTCTACCATTGTACCATTTCTACCATAATGCATCTTGCACTGGTCTGACTTGTGTATACAGTGTGTATGACTGTCAATATGTATTAAACAGGTGAAGCCAAGACACACTCTGTGGAACCCTACACTAAAGCTGATCTCGTCAGTCTCTCTTTCCCTGATGTCATCCGGACCTACAGGCTAATGGCTGGTAGGAACATCCCGGAAAGCCCTCTGCTCTACCTGTATCCGAACATCCCGAAGGACGTCGCCTTCGGATGCTACTACAGCACCCCACCTGATGGTAAATATTCCACAGCTATCAATGCATGTGACCCTCCAGTTGGCAATGGCTTGTGCAGCCCTAACTGTGCCGTATTTGTATTTTTCACTTGCTTAAATACACTACATATATTCAGGCTTCCTTTCTAATAGACGTGCAGGTGTGTAATCTCTGTAAAAAATAATAAACATTGCTAATAAAATGGGAGCAGCCACACATTAGCCTAGAATCAAAGCCATGAGTCAGCTGGTGGCCTAGCAGTTAGGGAACTGGCCTTGTGATCAGAAGGTTGTGGGTTTGAGTGCCTGGACTGCTAGTGGCACCACTGTGGTATGACAAATTGTCACTTTACACTAAGAGTATAGGGGAGGTGAAGCCCATCATTTGATTATAGCGCAGAACTTCACTCGCTTCCATCCAGTACCTTTGAGATGAGTTAGAGTGGCTTTTTGGACTAATCCAGTGTCAGAACCTTACTGCATGTTAAAAAGATGGTGGGATCGCAGGGCCAGCAGTAAGTTAGACATTATCATTCAAGTATTTTTTTATTTATTTTGATCTGTTTCAGCTCCAGAGGACATGGACACAGGTAAACCAGAGGCTCCGTACTACAGGAGATGGATGATTTCAGTGTCAAATAAGTAAGTTTCGCAAGTGAAATTCCTCAGGACCCCCCATGGCCACCGGAGAGCACTTGTAAAGTCGCACAGAAGAGCTTGAAATGGTTTTTTTTTGTTCGATACGTCAATGCTAATCCTAGAAAAATGCAGTATCACGTGAACAGTTGATACTTCTGATTCAAACAATTTCTGTTGCCTCTGTCTGAGTTGTTCGGTCACATTCATGCACAGTTGCACTTTAACGTTAACTGCAGTCTGATGAAAGCACATGAGTCAGACTAACGTTGGGTGTCTATGGGAAAGTCAGCCAAATATGTCATAGTGCCAAAAAATCCCATCCTTGTTCTGTTACACCATACGCAATTGAAGGAGTTAACTTGTTTACAGTCAATGCAGTGTCTGCTGGTTTGTTTTGTTTCAAAATCACTCTTATGAATTTGCTGCCTTTTAAAACCCACAGAAAGGAAAAACATTGTGGCAGCACAGACACAAATAAGAAAACGAAAATGTGTGTGTTTAATGTGTTCAAGTTCATGTTCAAGCACACTATTATACACAAAAGGTCATTGAGTGTGCTTCACAGGAATAGAATATAAAAGAAAGTAAGATAGAATAAGATAATGGGAGAGGTGAAAGAAGTTCATTTAAATAGTACATTGTCATTATTGTTAAGTACTAAAAATAGTCAGTAGCATCAGTGGTGCCCCCCAGAGGCTTTAGTCGGCTTTGCACCTTCTTGGCATAAAGAGCATGCTTGAATATTTAGAAGTTATGCTTTAGCTTATGGTATGTTAAAGTGGAAAAGTAATTGTGCCCTCCTCTCTTCAGGCAGAAGTCTTCAGGATAGTATGGTGCCTTTCAGCCCAGAGGACTTCGGTGTGCTTGAGCATGTTAACAGAGACAGTGGAATGGACACATTGTCTTAGAGGCAGTGAGCTGGGCACCCTAGTGAAAAAATATAGTTGTTTTAATGGACAGGATTCAAATTTGTCGTGGTTGCTGAATACATGCAGGGTGTTATGTGAACACAATTCCTACTAAAACAACCAAATATCGTCTGTTTGTGTGCAACCACTCGACCCATTTGAATCAAGAAACTTTTTGTGTGCATTTGTGAGACAATATGTGAATTTATTTATATTATTGGCGTGTTCTTGTTGTAACTCCTTTGAGCTCCTGTTAGAAACCTGCTACATGTATAATGGTGTGTTACGCTCTTACACAATCATTTGGAACGCATGACATTGTTTTGACAGTCTCTCAGTGGGAGTTGCTCTGGCTGCAAACAAAGTAGACGCTGGAACATGTTGGAAATAAAGTAATATCAGTCATCCAGGCAGCACTAAAAGAATGCAATTAAATAAAAAAAAATTAAATACACAAACATATCTTGCCAAGTGAAACCATCTTAAATGTAGTCAATGTAATGAATATTTCTCATTTTAATATATTTTTATATATTCTGAGACTTGTTTTACTTAAACAATTATAACTGGAAATACTGTCATTTTTCCTGTTTCAGGACATAATTATTTTAAAACGCTACATTATTTGTTAAAATGACATTTTCACTCCATACAAAATAATTAAAAAGTGTATAAATGAATTTTTTAAATATACAACCCTATAAAAATGAGAAATTCCAGCTACATTGACAGGATTCAAGAGTTTTGGAAATATTTCTTTCAAAATATTCTTTGCCGTGCAGTCAGTTTTGTGAGGGCTGTCATCTCAAACTCATGCGTTCCTTTCCTTTCTCCTCAGTGCAGCGATGTACCTGTCAGTCATTAATGTGAAACGTGAATGAACCGTGTTGTACAGTTGTAAAAATGTCGTTTTTGTTCCTGTGCCTTCACAATACAGTGAAAATATGACACTCACACTTTGCTTGGAAAGCATAGCTTTCTTTAATAGTGTACATCAAAATAAATAGGCCTATTATTATTCATTGCATGGAATATTTGCACATGTATATACACACACACACACACACACACACACACATTTCACACTTTGAATTCAGTCGGGTAGAATCTGTCCAATAAAATCAGGAAAGAAAAAGGCACCAGATGTGTCCATCGTTTTATCTGGTACACAGTGGTTCAAACAGACAACAGTGGAGCAGAGTTTGTTCTGAGGCTCTTGTTCAAAGTGAGCTAATTTCCCTCAACTGAACACAAATATCACATCTTTGTCTGGGTAATGCGGTTTTCATCATTAACATTTTCCAAACGACTAATTTTCTGTATACAGGCACTCAAGCTGCTCGCCCAGAGTGTAGTGAAGCTACAATTTGGAGATGGATGAAGAAATGAAGATCTACTCTCAAACTGGACATAAGGAGTGTGGAGAAAGAACAGCACCGCGTGCAAAGGAATAATCTAAGAAAACATTCAGCTCTGTCGAAGTAAACAGTATCTATAGTCAATACAAGTGCATCACGATCTGCATTCTTTTTAATTTCACCAAATTTCCAATAGTCATGTCCAATCAGGTTTCCCCATCACACCACACTACCATCGCTCCCTCCAAAGGCACCTTTCCACAGGTCTACAGGAACCATGCCGTACCTAAACGCACTGCGATGGCACGGACGTTAAATCGCACTTTGATGTTCCAGCGTATCTCAGCCTGGTAACAGTTTCTGACTCAATTCTCGCTACATGGTTTATGGACGGTCGTCCCAAAACCGCGTCCATGGCATTGAACCTGTGGAGTGTTTTTCTGTCAGAACTGTTTTTGATCTAGTGGTCTTTTATTTGTATCATTTGGTTTGTTTTTCATTTCTTTCTCGCCATGAAATCCTAACCTAGAGAACAGGACAGCAATGTCCTGGATCACTTTTGCCTTTCCCAGAGTTCAAGATAAATTTCTTAGCGTAGAAAACTCCCACTGAAATGTATCTTCAGCCCAAACAGACAGTCTTGTACTTCGTCGACATCCCAGATTGTATCTCTATTGTTGTTTTGGTTTCGCATGGACAGTGGTCTATTTTCCTGTTGTGATGAAATTTCGGCCAATCAGGAAGCAGTGAAGCAGTCCGCTGTGGAGCAGGACTGTGACAGCTCGAGGACAGGCCGCTTTATTTGCACTGGAGAAACAGTTGTTTGCGGTACGGCCGGGTCCTCTGTGACAGTGGAAAAGTGCCATAAGCCGTGTGAAGCTCCACCACATCTGTTTAACCTGTCACTAATGCAGTGTATTGGATGGTAACCACCAACTGCCAGTTCCATTACATAAGCTAACAGATGCCTATGCTGGATGGGGAGTGAAGGAGGGCGATCCCACCCATCAGGAGAAAATTAGAACAACTGCTCTCATGAACTCTCTTCTACAGATGGCTGTGGCATCACCTGGGATCAAACTCCCACCAACAGGCCCAGTGCATAGACAGACGCACCACTCAACACCTTCTGACACACTTTCTCTAGTCAAAGACAACATTTACACTCACAAATTCTATAAGAAGCCCCTCACCCAGTTTAAGAAGGTTTAAATGCACTAGAGGAGAAAAGTCACAGCTATAAAACCATTTTAACACCTGAACCTCTGCTTTCCCACCGTTACCGGCTGCAGTGAAAGTTCTGATAACTGCTGCAGAATGTGCCTCTAATCACACTCAAACACTCCTGAAACTCACCCATGCCAGACAGCCACGCCTCACTCTTTGGAACAAAAAAAGCAGAGATTACACCATAAAGGAAAATTATGATCAACCCTTAGAGGTCGCAGTGAACAGCGGTGATGGAAAACAAGTCATTTAATCGCAATTCTTAATCCAAAAGTAAATATTTCTTAGACGTTAAAGTCCTTGACTCTGATTTACAGTGGTAGTGATGGAAACAAGGGACACCAGTGTTAACAAAAATAGCCATTTTACTTACTATCCAGTGAGAGTTTTGACATGCAGTGCTGAGAATAGTAAAATAGTGTTTGAAATAAGGGACTATTTTGCTGTACATTGCTCTCCATGAAACTGCGGGAAATGGATTCAAATATTTTAGTCCAAACCGTTATCAAACTCTATCATGAAACAATGTCTCAGGCAGCATATTCACAACCGTTTAACACAAAACCTTTCAGTGAAGTAGCTTCGAGAGGCATTAAACTTATCAGACGTCTGGTTCCCATCACCACTACTGACAACAGCTTTTACTTCTATCAACCCCCTCTTCTCCACTTAATTAAAAAGAATTGAAAAAAAAAAAACCTTTTAAAAGAATAAATAAAACATGTTACAGTAATGTCTTCAATCACAATAATTCTCAAAGAAAACAGGACATTTTAAAAGGATTTTAAGAGAAATTTTAACTGGAAGTGACCAGTGGCTGCATTTATAGTCACTGGAAAATTACAGACAAGGTCCTTCAATTATTAATGCAATGTGCTGTTCAGTGTCACCTGACATTCTTGTGTGACTTTTCAATGGTAGTGCTTATCATTCATTTACACCTTTTGGTGGTCCATGGTCATCCTTCAATGGCTTTGCAAGACAAACAGTAATACATCACCAATATACACTTTACAGTTAGTTGTACGTAGGTTGTAGAAGCAACGTTGTCACAGATTTATATAGAGACGTTTTCTAATACACAGAAATGAACTTACACGTTAACATAGGGAACCAGTTTAAAGCTAAATGAAAGGAAATGAGACTGTACACACCTCAGACCAACAGCACAGATACACTCACTCCAACAACAACCTGACACTCACTCCAACAACGACCTGACTCCGCCAGAGAAACCAGTCTTTGGGCTGGAGAACCCTCCTCTCCTGGGGTGGAGGTCTATGACTCCAACATTCCATCCAGATTCTTGGCACCAGTGTCTTTATCTGCAGCAGCTTTCTCTGAGGGACCGTATTTATTATGGTACTCTTGGAGAAGTGTTACTACCTCATGGTGTCCGAAATGTATCGCTTCATCCAGCGGTGTGTTGCCCCACCTGCAGTACAGATTCATCAAACCAATAGTTTGCAATTTACAATTTTCAGTAACATTTTTAAATGGCTTTAAATAATGAATCATACACTAACTACCAATAGCCATCACTCAAATGAGAAAATGACAAAAAAAGGAAGCAAATTTAAGATACCAAACGTCTTGGCTGCTCTGCTGCATTTAGAGAAAACTATTTGATTTTCACCCCAAACATTTGCTTTCAATGTTGGATTTTTCTTGCTTTACTAAGATAAAAGAGTTAAATGTAGTTCAGAACTGCTGTTAACATTTAAAATTTAACATTCTCTCCTGAATCCATATGGTCAATATTTGGAAACTTGTTTTGACCTCACTGATTGGTGGACATGATCTCTCTCTCTCTCTCTCTCTCTCTCTCTCACACACACACACACACACACACACACACACACATTCTTTTAAGGAGTGTTTCAGTCTAGCTTTTTAAATGAGGCATAAAAAAAGACAGCTAATCAGAACAGAGCTCATTTCAGTCTTAAAGGGACAGTAAGAAAAACAACCAATTGAAATCAAAGAGATTAACAGGCCAATAAAATAGTTATGTAGAGGTGAATTATGACTTTTCAGCACGTAAACCAACACAGATTAATATGTGGATCTCAGGAAGGAAAGATACAAGAAAAATGCACAATATTTCCACTGCTGTTTACTACGTCCCTCATACATCTGATTTACACAATGAATGGGTTGATGATTAGCTGAAGAGTTTATTCCCATCCTAAAGGCGAGAACTGGGGTCTGTTCAGGTCCAAACAGATAAGAATGACTACTAGTCATGCCTTTATCAAGCTGTAGGTACTGCACTGAAACTTAGATGTTATCTTTTCTGGTTATTCTATGACAGAGCTTTATCTCACCTGTCCTTTGGGACGGGGTTCACCTTGCAGGCCTCCAAAAGAAAGCGCACAACGTCTGAATGTCCTATAGAAACAGAGAAGAGTCAGGTATATAAAATAATATAATATGGACAAAAGTATTTACCATCAGGTACATTCATGACACTCCATTCAAACACATAAACTTTAATATTGAGTTGATACCCCTTTGCAGCTACAACAGCTTTCACTCTTCTTGGAAGGTTTTCCACAAAACTTTCATTACGAATTTGTGCCTCTTCAGTCTGTAGAACATTTATGAGATCAGACACTGAGAAGGCCTGGCTGGCAATCTACTTCCACAATGAACTCTTACAGCCATGTCTTTATGGAGCTTGCTTTGTGCACAGCTGAATATTAGAAAAAAAAAATTTGTGAGCTGGTTAGAAGAACACAGGTTTGGATCCAGGTTTCTGCTCAGTGCCTCCAGTCATTAGGTGAATGAATAAAATCCCATAATCAACATCTAATTTAATCTACTGCAGTAAAAAGAGCCAAAACCAAGGATTTAATGGAGCTGCAAGTAAAACTGGGCTTCCATGAGGAAAGAGGTCTGGAAATGGTTAAGTGAACACTTTGCCACATAAAACCACCATTTACTGTATTAATGTTGTTTGTATTTGTTGTAATGTAAGTGTTTTAACATTACTTATCACTACTGCCCAGTAGTAAACAGCTTTTAAGCATAATTTTCTCAGGTGAGACTTTTGCACAGTACTGTATATATACAGTAACGCCCCACTTTCATGGACCTCCTGCCTCTGCGCACAGCTGACGGTGACGCCCGGGCTTGGTAGTTTATGTTTAGCAAGGCTATCAGACCTGAACAGAATGAACCTCTGCTGCTCGGCACCGCCCCAAACATAAACAACCAGCACAAGGGAGAGGCCCAGACATCACAGCCAGCTGTCCTCAGAGGCGGGAGTCTTGAAAGTAGCCAAACTGAGAACGTTATTTATTCCTCCTTGCAGTTGATTGGCTGCTGCCCTGTGACCCTGCAGTCCAGAATGTTCTCAAGGGTTCTTGTGTTTTTCGTTTTGTTCATCAAATCCTGTATTTTTATTACTGTATATTAAATTCATTTATTACTGTATTTACCTGCTTATGCCAAAGAAAACGACAGCATACACTAAATAAAACGCCCGCACATGAATTACAGTACAGTCTATACAGCGGTAACATCGGTATTTACATTCCAGCACTGCGGGAGTTCAGTGTAAACTGTACAGTACGAATATGGGTTTACCACTTACATTTTCCTTTAAGGGTAATGAGTTTAAAATGAAAAGAAAATGTTTTGGGAGCATATATGGGGTCATATTTAGGCATTTTAAGCACATCACAACAATGCAGTTTTTCTATATACACACACACACACACACACACACACACACAAAGGATCTCTGTAAATGCTGAGGCAGTATTTACCCTCAGCAGCTGCCACGTGCAGAGCAGTCCTAGAGTCATAGTCCCTCTGCTCCATGTCCACAGCGGAGAGTGCGAACCTGGAAAGATTACACAGTTTAGCTCAATACGGACAATGTAATGTGACACAGGAAATACACAAATGTGCTCATAATTTACTTTCATGGAAAATACATGTATAATAGAGAACACACTGAATACCGTTATATAAGTAAAGTGACCATTCTGTCATACGTGAACACACCATGAAACTCAACCTCTGCATTTAACCCATTCCCCAAGTGAAACAGGGGGCAGCCAGGAACACAGCACCCAGGGAGCAGTGTGTGGGGACAGTACCTTACTCAGGGTACTTCCGAGGTGCTTAGCAGTCTTGGGAATCAAACCTGGACTTTCTGATCGCAGGGCGAATGCCCTAACCACTAGGCTAACTAAGCAGGATGTTGTGGAGCAGCCATACATGAGCTTAAGATTGCCATGCAGAGTGTTAATAGAGGGGTTTAAAGCCCTGTGAAGGTGTGGAACTGTGTTCTATGGACTGATGGAACTCCAGCTTTAGAAGGAGTTGGAGAGGCGTTTGTAACCCAGAACTAATCCAACATCTGTACCTGACCTCACTATTGCTCTTGTGGCTAAATACAGTCAAACTCTCACAGCAATGTTCCAACATCTAGTGCAAAACCTTCCCTCAAAAGTCGATACTGCTATAGTAACTTAATACTCTTTATTTCAGTTGAAATGTTGAATGAGTGAGAAGACATGTACCATATCAATTACAGAACGAGTCATTAGTGATAGTAATCAAGCGCTGAGACAAAATATACAGACTACAGTCATTTAAGTGCTGTTCCAGTACTGACAATAACAGAAAATAACACAAAAAAGAGGAAAAAAAACAACAAACGTGAAACAAAAACAGAGAATGTTATCGATCTGGGATGGATAATCCATTAAAGGACCGCAAGAGTGTAGCTCTACTTTCCACCCAACATGACACTTTCGTGAGCACGCAGGCCATGGATGAGCTGTAACAGGATTTGGAGCTGAATGTGCTGCGAGTGGGTGGACTGATAAGAAGATAACGCCCCCGTACCTTCTGAGCGCAGATACGTCTCCGGTGTAGGCCGCAAAGAGGAGGTTGATGACAGACTTCACCTGTAACGGAGGGAAAAGAGCAGTTTGTGCACAATGGAAATGCAGCAGGGGGAGGGGAGCTTTGGCTTGCGGCAGTTGGAGCCTTCCAGGTGCAGAATCTACACCCTGCCTTCCTTCAGAACAGAAAGGAGAGAGGAAACCACTTCAGAAAACAAAATCATCTTAAAATTATTCGAAATGATTAGAATTCTTTGGTGCAGGGAAGAGTCTTTTCTTATAGAAAATAGAAAAATTACTGGAAGTGTGGGAATGGGATCCTAATGCAGGGCCACAATGTAAACAGTTCTTCCTAGCACTTAAAAACATGTAGAAACAACTTAATAAGATGCAAGAATTTGATAGTTAAGTAAGCAATGCATTAGGGTCCTGCTCCTCCGCATTATTTTCAGGGCACAGGGCACAGAGGCAGCTCTGCACTGATCTCTGCACAAAATCTCTGATTTCACCCAGTTTGATTCGGTTCAATCGCTGTATTGCAATTTTTTTTAATGCTCTGCAAATATGACTGGATGAACAACATTTACAGCAGTGAAATACGAATAACAGAACGTTTATTTTTTTTACTTTAATTCCACATTCCTTGTTTTTGTGAACTTTAGAATTCTATTTTGGCCATAAAATGTGTGTGTGCTTTTCTGAATATTATTTATCAATTATAATCTAACTATTCAAGATACAGATGGCTTTTTAAAAAAATCAAGTAAAACAACACAAAGGCAAAACATGCAGACCTTTACATTAAACAGATAATAGGGAATTGCAGCTATTTATTTCAAATAAATAAATAAATAAATAAATAAATAAATAGATAGATAGATAGATAGATAGAAAGATAGATAGAAATCTGATACCAGTAGATGTACCATGATCTACTGTGGGTCTTACTGATCTACTATAGTAAATCAACAACAGCTTTTCTAAAAGCCATCTGTCACAGAGTTCAAAATCAAATAAGCAGCGATTCATGGGACTATCAGCGGATTTGAAAGTGTTCTGCATTGATCTGGGTTTCAAATCCTGAGATCCATACATAAAGGTTTCTTTTTTGATCAATCCATCATGTCCACACTTAACAAATAATTCTGACTGAAAAGTGAAACTTAATGACGCCCCCACCAGTCCTCTGCTTAAAACAGCTACAGCATCTCAGTGCAATTACGTTGTTTTTCTCTTGATTACTTTTATGCTATAGTTTATTGATGACTGAGTCCCTCTTCCCAATTTAACTTTAACAATTTAACTTTAAATTAAGCTGAAAATTAGGGGTGTTTTTTCAGTTTCATGGTGTTGATCCTTCACTACACATGCAGCTCATATTTTGCCATAAGCTATGGGCTGTAAACTCATTTCTCATTTCACTACAAGAGCCTCACATCTCTAAACACATCTTTATCTCTCTTTTAACCACACACACACCAGAGAGGACCTCAGACAGAAAGAGAGCCACTTTTTCTCTACAAAATCCAACATGCTGCTAAGTACCAATCCAAAAATAGAGATCCTAATGTTCTCCAAGCACTATTTGTTTAATTATATCTCAAACAAACTCAATTGTGCTTAATCCAGCATAATAACCCAAGTGTAATTATAAAACCCTCCTTTAGTCTAATAAGACACAATTAGCCTTTAGCTCTAATGTGTGTGGGAGCTGAAGAAATAGGTATAATTACATGTGCTTCACAAATTCAGTGGTATATAGTTGCAATATGTCTGAAAGGGCGTTTATCACTGTCAAAAGTTCTGGAGCAGAAAGCTGCCTTCACTGCACAGTGTGGACAAAACAGCACACAGACTGTAAGTGAGATATGCTTTGTAACATAAAAGTAGTAAATCTAAACGCTAATGCTCTCTGAATACCTTTTTGTTCCTCATTTTAGTTGTAACAGCCTTTATAACAGCAAATAATTCTGTCAGGCAGGGATGACAAGCTTCTTCCTTTATTTAACCATTGAATTTGGCTGTCAGATTTTAGTTTAGTTAAATTCTGATTTATTTATACTTATATTTTCCTTGATTTTTACCTTGACTGATGAGACTTTTAGCTGTTTTAATTTGGTCTGTTGGTTATGTTCCAAGTTGGTTAAATTCCTTTTTAATACTTTGAATCCCTTTATGAACTGTGAATATATGCCTACATTGTAAATGAGGGTCACCCGCAATGTATCTAATATAGAGAATGAAAATAAAGAATGACAGAATTCTGCTTCAGTTTGTTTGTGCCTATTTATCCGGAGAACTGGGATTGAGGTTTGGAGCCGTTTCTGTTCAGTCAAAAACAGTTCCAGTGCTCCATCATGTCTGTGGAACTGCTTTACGTTTGAGATCCTATTATGTGGGAGTCTCAGTGTTGTGTTCTGCTTGAGCATGAAGCACAAAGTTAGTGGAAGAGGAGTGAAATGGACGGGAGTCTCTTTAAAGTGCTGTAGACGTGTCAGGGTGGTGTAGGATACAGTTTGACTTACTGTGACCTATAAAACTTCCCTCAGGAGTAGGAGTGCTGACAACAATAGTAGTTTTTGCCACAACAATTCCAGAAAAATCTGTCGAAAGCTCACTGACGAGTTACATCACCTTAACAAAGAGCTGGAAGTGGTTTGAGTGGGCTGAGAGAAGCTTGGGTGACGTCTTTACAGAAAAGATTGGGTGACTATTGACTTCTTTGTTAGCCTCGCAGCTCCAGTTCTAAATTAAGAAGCAAAATTGGATCTCGGTTTGACTGCATCTTTGGTAAATGATGATTTCTTTTGCTGAACAGGTCCTTTACGAAAGTGGAATCAGTTGTGCTTCTGCTGAAAAGGCTGGCGACCCTGGTTCTAAAATTGAATACAACTCAATTTCCTACAGTATCATTATTGCAAAGGCCAATATCACATTTATCAATACAGTAATACACTAATAATGGCTTGGCTTCTGGTCAGGCTCCATGGCATATTTATTTCAACATACCATTAAAAGCAAATGAGACATTTTTCTGTATGTTTCTGAGTTAAGCATTATGGCAAAATGTAAAATGTAAAATGTGCTACAAGTTTTGCACAGATTTTGCAATCTGTTAAATTTGGTACAGTAATTGCGCTTTTAAATGTGTAGACAATCTCTATATAGAATGTGTACTTATTCTCACTGAGGTTGGATATAAGAAGTGGTATAAGGATGGAAGAGCTGGGTTGATGCACCAATAACTGCAGTGCTAATCTGAGAGAGGTGTGTTAATTAAAACACAACTTAAATTACATCTCCCCAACTAATACCTATTTCATTTTCTCCCTCTGGTTTCAAACCCAATGCAGCAGGAATGAGTCTTAAATAGTCACATTTAAAGTCTACACACACCAAAAACATTCTCTACACACACACACACCTGGCCTGCAGTAAGACTGGGAACAACTAGCTAACAAGAAACACACAGAAGGTGAGGGAAGAGGGATAAACACTCATTATTTAAGACCAACCTTCATGCAAGTGACAGCGATAACAGCAGCTTCACCAGCGAGTTTACACCCCCCACACCTCACTTAAGCTCATCCGCAACAAGGAAACAAAGATCAGGTGACAAAATAAATCACAAAACAAACAATAAACAGGAGCACGACAAATAACCCAACAATTCCAACAGCAAAATCTCTGAGAAACAGAAATTGTGCTCATATGGGGGAAAGGGAGAGAAACATACTGGACAAGTCACCAGTCCATCACAGGTACCACCACAGTCACACCAAGCAGCAAATGAACATCTCCGAATCATCTGATGTGCATCTGTTTGGACTGTGGGAGGAACCCGGAGCAGAAACCAATGCAGACGCAGGAGAACATGCAAACCTGGCCAGGAATCAAACCTTCTTGTTTGTCAACTCAGCAGCATACATGCCAATATACAAGAAAGTACTTCTAATAAAAATACTCACAGTGCAGAGAATCTAGAGGTCAGTTGGCATGCGATCATGCTCAAACCTTCATTCATTGTTAGTTTCAGCATTTTTGGTTGAAGTATTTCAGGTGAAGTCTTTGACTCACCCTGTTTACATAAACCAGGTTTGAACTACAGACCAGGCAGACTGTTCAACCAGTGCCCTCCAGTGTCTGGCTACTGGCTATGCTGCTATACCTCTATATGCATCTTTTGAAGCATGAAGTTTGTCTCTTTAGCTTTAGTACTGGAGCTCTGAGGATAATGTAGCTAACACATGATGGAAGTGTGAGATGGTTTAGGAGAGCGTTGTACAGACTGGGCTGACGTACTGCTTTAGGGCCTGTTTCTGACTCTCAGCCATGCAGTGACACAGTATGAAGGCAAAGATCTTTAGCACAGACACTTAAACACACACAACTGGTTTTAGCTTCTTTATTTGTGTATAACAAGACGATTTATTTATGTAACATGATCCAGGATATTTCTCGTGGTTGTAGTAATATTCGTTTGCTTGTGTGTGTCTTGTCAGGACATATAAAGACAATTCACTGCAACACTGTTAGTATAAAGTCATTAAGGGACTGGGGCCGGGTTTCTTTTTAGGGGGTGCAGATGTGGAAACAAACAAATGTATGAGATGCAAACAAATGTAAGAAAAAAAATGAAAGAGACATGGAGTGATAGAGAAATGGGATTAAATAAATTTATTGAAATTATACAAAAATGTGAATTACCAGCAAGACAGTGAATGTGAACAAAAAAAGCAAGGAAAGCAACACTGTATTTGAAGCACTAGAGAATTCCTTTTATAAGATTTTAACACCTGAAAGCATTTCTGAATAAATACTGCTACTGCAAGCCAAGACTTCCTCATAAAGGCTGTTTTCTTACAGTTCGAACAGGAGTAGTCACATTAGTAATACAGAGAAAGATTTAGATTCCCTTCATTGTTCAAGTAATTATCTTGCCCTGCTTCCGTTAATCTTTTCACACCCAGCGAGTGCCAGGCGGTCTCAGAGAAACTGTGGCAGCACCGAAAATACACGCATCCAATCCAGTCAGTTTACGTGGAGATAAAAAGAGTAAGTGACAAATGGTAACAAAATGGGAAAGAAGAAAAAAAATCATCCTTACGACACACCCCGATTCCTCAGGGGCAGCCGAGCTTGTGAATGTGTACAAAACGATGATAAAACAAAACATAAACAATATATAATACATACACACAAACATACATGCTCTACATATAACTTAAGAAATGAGGCCTAGCAATTTATACACATGAAAGTAACAAATAGGCAATGAAAGAAAAACACACATAATACATTAGTTTCAAATCAATTAAAGAAATATTCATGTCATTGCTGTTGCAAGAAATCACAAAATATTTTTAAATCTTTAATATGATTTAATTCTTATATATTTTACGGACATTGTGAATACACCCATATTGTTTTTTCCGAATCCAACATTATTTAAAACAGGCCGAAACTGCATTGACGACAAATTCTGCTGTTTTCGTGAAGGAAAACATTGATAGAAATAAAACTTCTTGCAACAGACATGATTAAAAACTAAAGGCTCAACCAGAAATCATTGCCGCAAATAACCCAGAACAGGATACTGCGCTAAACAAGGGTGCCGAAAAACCGACCCCTCCACTTTAACATATGAATGTATGGTCATTAGTCTTTGGGGGGCTGTGGTGAATCCTGATTGAGGCTTTAATCAATGAACCAAGACGGAGGAATGGCTAATGATGTTCCCCTTTCAACAGAACCTTATGTAGTGGCAGTGCACCAGGATAAGCTCCGAAACAGCTCAGCAGCACAAGATCTAAGGCCTCAGCTGAAATATGTACATGTGCAAATGGGGCAAGCTCAACATTAAGGGTGAATGTCAGGCGAGAAATATTTCATGCCACGACTCTGGATGGCTGCTGAACAGTGCCTGATCGCTTCTCCAAACACAGAGCACTGCAAAAACAGCGTTAAGACTATGGGGAATTAAAATAGGCCTGATTCAAACTACCACCTAATGAGTGAAATTCATCTGTCTGACAGCAGGGGGCGCCAAGGACCGTTTAAGCCTTCAAGGCTGGCATGAGTTTGTCATTTTTAAAGCACTTCAGCTTGGCAAAGCATTAAAACATGGCAAATATAATAATCGAGCTACAGTCTTACTCTCCTTATGATTTACCAACCTTAGTCTTAGCTATATATGCAAAGACCGACACAATAATAATAATAATAATAATAATAATAATAATAATAATAATAATAAATGTTCCACATTAACCACCAGTTAATGATAATTTTACATATGATTTTTAACTGATATAATGGCCACTTAAGCAGCTGTTGGTTAGAGTTAATTGGAGGAAAATAGTTTAATGGAAGCAAGCTGAAGCATCTGAGGCTTTCGAGCCAGTCACGACCGAGTCCGACTGAAGGTCGTACAAACCTGCGTCACCACTCCTCCTGACAGCCCACTGATCAATACACACTTGGAGGGGAGTCCCAGGGGAGCGTGTTCGGGCGGGTGTGGGCGTTTGAACTCAAAAGCTCATGATTGTGATTCACAGTGATCTCTGTTGACGTCATGGTGTGACCCAGACAGACAGGGTGGAGTTTTGGAACTGAATAAATGCGTTTTTTGCCTGCACTGTGAAAAAAGAGAGCTTCAGTCTGTACTCAGCAGCCACTCAGGATCATAAATACCTGACTTTTCATTTTAAGGGTATGGCTCAATCAGCCAAACATGTCAATGCTGCTAAAAGCAAATAGAAACAAGCCTCCGATATCACCATCAATTCTACCAGCAATTCTACCAGCAATTCAATAGCCTTATATTCACTGTTAGCAACATTAGCGCTATTGACCAAATCATTCCTTTAACACTCGCCGGTTGAGATAAGGAAGAAAAGACACAAAGTAAGAGAATAAAAGAGAGAAAAACAATCCTCCTTGCCCTTTAACTGCACTTTGACCTTTCAATGCACTTCCAGCACACCCTTATTAACAACAGGTTCCTGACTTCTGAAACACACTTTCTTTTGCTTTGGTTTCCTGCAGTGTAAGTAAAACACAGCAGAAACGGAAGCAGAGCAGTTGTCCCCGCGTCTACCTCAGTGAGGACACAAACGAGACACAACATCTCTGCTAGACAAGCACAAAAACAAGACAAAAATAAAGCAAACAAACCAAAAGAAATGCTGAGTCAAGCAAAAATAAAATAAATAAGCTGTCTGGGCCCCCGCGTTTATAACGGCCTCTATCCAGACGATGCAGGTCCGTTTAGTTGCGCTCCCCGACACTCTCCATCCTATAGACTACAGTGGTGGAACTGTCCTCATTGGACTCAGTGGGTGAGACTTTTTTCCACAGAGTGTCTTTGAGAGCCAGCTCCTGCTGGAGGCTCTCGTAATCCATCGGTCCGAAGGAGATGTGCTGCTGTGTTGAGCAACACGGGGAGAACACATTAGTTTTGCTCGCCTGCAGGGCTGCTGCGTGTCTGTGCATGCATGTGTGTGCTTGTAGATGTGTGTGTGTGTGTGTGTGTGTGTGAGAGAGTTTCACAGTACTAAGTTTAGTAACATAACATTAATACCAAACAAAAACAAAGCAAGGTACAGATAGTGGCCCCTTATCTACAGAAACATTCAACCAAACATGGGTGTGGTGAACGTTCGCCACCACTGCACTACTCGACCACCTTCATACTAGATTGTGTGCATGCCACAACACTCACTCACATAACTGTTGGTATTAAATGAAGATATGATATGGAAAGTCCGCAAAAGGAATTAAAGCCTTCAGATCAGAACAGCCTCAGCCTTGACAAATTAAAGCCACTGAAACAGTTCGACTCCAAAAATTCCTCTCCGCTGCTTGTTAAGAGGAAATGTGCTGCTAGGCATGCAGAGTCAGGGCACAGTGCTTCATGCAGAGCAGCTTTCTGGACCCTTTTTTGTAACAGAACGGTGTGCTGCTTGTGATCATTGTTTTAGGTTAGAATGTCCAAAGCCTTGCAGCATGTAGCATGGAGCAGTAAGTTAAAGCACTGGGTTAGTAAGTTAAAGAAGTACAGATTGAACAAGATTACTTCAGCACAATCCCAGTTTCGAGAAACAGTTTGGCAAAACATCAAATTCACACTTTCCACTTTCCCCAGATTTAGTTAAACTCTGCTTCTTTACTGTATAGGCTGTGAGGTTAATGCTGCAAAAAGCACTAGAAGTAAACAGTCACCCAAGTCTGTAAATACATCCCCAAAACTTTTCAATCCACTCACACCATATCCAGAGCTTTTTACAGTGGAGCAGACTTGTGGACATGAATTAGGACACTAAATAGCCAAATGTGGTGGTCTGGTGTCTGAAAAGGCTGGCCATAGTGCTGATGTTTTGTTTTATTTAATATCTCAGAGTAAGTCATACTAAACTACATATACAAGTCTGGACTACCTTAATGAAGTGCTGGATGCAGATAGAGTGGGCTGAGATGTTTTGGGGGTGTATTTATGGAAAAGACTGACTACTGACTAGTGCTAGCAACATTAGCTCTGTAGCGCCAACTACAGAGAACAACCAAACATGTCTTGTTTGGTTAATTGGCTGGTAAGTGAAAATAGTGTAAATTGGATTTTTTGGAAACCAGTACTGACCAGTGTACACAACTTTATAATATACAGTTTGAACCATAACCAGAGCTGCATATTCTAGAGCAGCATTCCTGATCTATGCAGTGTGAATGGAGCGAAATTGTGCCTCTTGTTATTTCACACTGCTAGTACATCAAGAGCAGCTGTGAAGTCCGAGGGGCAGCTAGCGCTCCGGAGAAGTTTGAGTCATAGTTTAAAGTGGACGACACTGGTCACTAGGCAGCACATTCTAATGGTTCACATTTTTTGGCATGTAGTGTTCAACACTGTCCTGTAGGGGGCGGGAGGCTTCACCAGTAGTTGATTAGCACAGCAGCACAAGTCCGCTGAGAGCGGCCACGTGACAGGAAGGAGAGGCTTCCTCTGCTCTGCTCGAGCCTCAGTGTTCAACCGTCAGTCCACGGTAATGGAGAAAAGAGGCGGCAGGGTTTGATTTGGGTGCAGTCACTCGTATAGGACGCTGTGTAGTGCGTTGATGGGGCATGCAGGGACGGCTAGGTGGGGAGGCAAATGAAAGAGTGCACTCACCCGTTGATCACCGCCCTCACGCCGAGGGTCCAGCTTCTTGGCGAAGTGCCGCAAGTTGTCGTAGTTGTGGAAGTTGAACAAGGACACCAGATCCTATCAGGAAGAGAGCATGAAAAGACATGAACAAGGATTTAACTCTTACTTTGACATAATACACACAAATTCAGATACACACAACCTTTAAGGCTACCAATGGTATTTACACCCTTACATACCTAAAAGAAAGGTCTTCTTGTACATGATTTCGTTTTGTAAATAAAATAGTATTTTTGCTACTAACATTTGAAGACATTGAAACAAAATGTCAAAAGTCAAAAGAACAGACTGCAGAAATCCAGTATATAATGAATGAGGTAATGATGTAAATAATCATGTAATGTAATTCACTGTAAAATAATTTTATGACTAAGCTTAAGCTGTATAATAATGCAAGTTTAGACAAACTAAACTACCAAATTAAACAGATAAATATAAACAAAATCACTATTTCAATTCAGTTAGAAAGTTGCACTACAATCTGCATTATTTAATAATGTATAGGGCTAATTATATTCTACACAGATGTGGCTCTGCATGTTCAATTGGATGGATATCAAGTGCTCTTCTTTATTTCACTCCCTATCTGAGAGTCCCTATGTTCCAGAGCATACATTTAAAGTATGTATGCATTTATCTTATTAATAAGAGGAATTTTGTTTGCATGACCTATAACTAAGTGGAATGACTTAGTTATAGGTCATGGCCTAATAAGTGCAAATGTATGAAAAGTAGCACTTAAAGGAGAATTTGCAAAACACTGGAACATTAAAATGATCATGGTATGCAAAGTCAGCTATAAGCCCAAGGTTATAAATGACACAGTATTACTGAGACGCTTGGTTCATATAAGCCAAGTCCTCGGAACAGCCTGGAGGAGGCCTGTCAGTGACAGTGGAGTGTGGGCACACACACACACATGCACACACACATGCACAGAGCTGGATCTAGATAGTTGAAACTGTTGTGCCTTCAAAGGGAAAGTGTGCTCATGTCTACATTCATCAACACACATTGACTTTCGAACACTTTGTTTGGATCTTTTTGAACAAATAACAGTGCGGACCACATCCTCAACTCCCAAAACCAAGCACACATTATTCAGTGACTACTCCTCTGTAAGTGCAACATTCTGCTTTGCCTACCTCCAAGTAAAAGATCCTCTTTACATACAGAAGGGTGACCTAAATAACTGAGTGGAGAAAGTGGACATTTCCAGACAAGTACACTATATGATACAATACAGCAGTTAACGTTCATAAACGTACTACGCAGGCCCAGTTCACTTCGATTTTGGATCACAGCAGCTAGTTATAAGACATTAAAAGAGGGTTCATTATGATGACAAGGTCGAAACCACAGAATCAGTGTGTGATGCAGAAGAGAAACTTTCCTCAGGTGACTGAGAATGTCAGTGTAGGACATGACAAGACTGTCAGCCAGAACAATTCACCTACAACTACACAGACGTACATTATAGTAGGGCTGCAGGTCAGAAACCCCTCATTACAAAGACGAATGACCATCTGACAGGTGCTCACCACTGCTCTACACAGCAGTAGTATGGTCAGATAATTCATCCTTCACCATAAGTGTATAGCTTCATGTGTAGAGAACAGAGGCCTGAATGTTGACCCCTACAGTCCAGTGGCTCTGGAATGCTTTGGGGGCATTTTTCTGGCATAGTTTGAGCTGGGTCCACTTATCCTCTTAGAAAGAAAAGTCACTAGAAATCAGCAAGGCTGTTCTACTTAATCACCTTCATCCTATGATGAAACATTCCTATTCCAGAAAAGTGGTCTCTTCTAGAGCCCCTATTTATTGACCATGAGGGGTACACTGAATGGTTTCATGAGAAAGAAAATAATGTAAATCATCTAGGGCTGGGAATGTTAACGCGTTATTATAGCGTTAATGCATTATTTACTTAACGCCAACAATTATTTTATCACGCGTTAACGCAGGTTTTTAAAATCCTTTTATTTTGAAAGTC
>JBBPCW010000002.1:1612863-1623453 GCA_037974425.1 Phenacogrammus interruptus
AAGAAATCTGTCTGATCAGATGCCAGTGGCCAATCACAGCTTGCAACAAACTGGCTCTAGGATTTCCAAGGGTCTCAAACTGCCTTTTTAGAGCAAAAAACGATATATTTAGCCTTAAATGCTAAAAATGATGCCTTTCTAACAGCGGTGTCACGCATTCAGACACTGTCATAACAGTGTTTTTGAAATATTATTATTTTTTTTACAATACAAAGGCAGCACTGTTGCATTATACTGTGAATTACACAAGCAGCAAGACTGAACGACATTTTAAGAGCTTTTAACTGTACTTTGAGTGAAACACTGTGGATTTCATGGCCGGTTCACTCCTCATTTCACAAAGAGGGCCCCCCCCTTTTTTTTTGTGCTAGCCGTGCATGATGAAACAAATACCCCTCACCTACCTAGCAAAGGTGTGTGAGTGCGTCTGTGAGTGTGCTTACGTGTGGTGTATGCATGTACAGTCAGGTTCAACCCAGTTTTTTTTAACGTCGTGCTATCTGCGCAAATGCATGGGCGTGGGTGATTCCAAGTGCGCCTACGTAATGATGTCACATCTACCTCAAGACTGAAGGGTAGGCGCGCGACTGAGCTCATTTGGACCTTGCCTGTGCGTGTGTGTGGGCGAGTGGCTTATTCTCACTGGTGTGGCTGGGCGGGTAGTGTGGGTAGCGCCGAGGCCAGACAGGGACAGGAGGAGGAGGGCTGTTCATTTGAGACACAACACCATCAACTGTAAAAAAAAAACTCTGCAAAGAAGCAGTGATGGAAAATCCACTCCAATCTTCTGTGGTGCAAAGTTACTATAGTGCAGAATTACAGCAAAAAAAAAGCTGCTGCAGATTTACCGCTCAGTCCTGCACGCCTTAATTGTGCGATTGCCGATTATTCTGTGTACTTTTTTTGGTGTGACGTCATGAGTAAACCAAGGGTTATGATGAGGTTGAAAGTGAGTAACCATGCAAATTAGGGGGAAAACAGCACCTCCCTAATACTAAACGCTGCTCAAAAGAAATATTCTTATGTGTGCTTCGGAATTGTGTGTATTAACCCCTTTAACCTTGGAAATGCCCAGATGTCTTTTATCTGACTTAAGAATGCTGTTTACTTTGTTATCCCTTGTTGTATAATAAGCCACATACTCTTAAGAACCTGTACATGGACCCTCACTCAAAACTTACACATTGCATTCACAGTAGTTACTGAGCAATACATAGTATTTTACATATACGTTGATAGTATTTCAATTATAAGCAATTTAAGTGTTCATAACCATGGTAAAATGCATTTAGTGGACAGGTGTGAATCCTTTAAACCCTTAATCCCTTTTCACACCTACAGTTTTACCCTAGAATGCAGCTGTAATTAAATGGGAAGGGTTTAAGTGCGAATGTGTGTCGTGAGTCCCAGGAAAGTTGACACGGCAATCAATCAGAGTACAACACCCAGGTAATTACTAGGAGGGCTCGTGTATGAACAAAAGCTGATAAATTACTGACAAACACAGCAATGTCTAAACTACGGACTACAAAGTGGAACAATTCTGTTACGGCTCAATTCATAGTTAAAGTTTTTTTGTGAGTGGAGACACTAATGATATGTACATGTGCAATAGAACCAGTCCATGGGTAGGACAAAGTCACAAATGGGACACTAACAAAGCAAAATGTGTGTTTTCTCTATTTATGAAAGAAAGTGTATTTAAGGCATCATTTCGAAAAGCTGGCCTTTCAAGCTGAGAACATCACCTCCAGATTACTGTGATTTTCATGGCGTGTGAATTTAAGTCTGCATGTGTGAAGCTGCCCAAATATTGCCAGTACATCTATTGGGATAGCTTTAAAATCCTCACCCCTCCATCCTTTCATTCACTGGTAGACTATCGAACATTTCGCTGTATCATATGAAGCATGAAGATGTTCAAAACCACTGACTTTCCCAGCTGGTCATGTGCCAGCGTCTGATGCCCCAGTTTTGAAAGGAGGCAAAAGGCAACATCAGCCCATCCAGACACCCAACCCAAGCCTACACTGCTGCGGAGGGTAGAGATGAAGTTTCGAGAAGATCTGAAGCAGGGATAACTGCCAAATGTGTTATCCGGGAGCAATGAATGGACAGCTGCCACAAGCACAAAGGCCTGTTCAGCACGGCCGCATCAAATGTAGAGCTACGAGCACAGAACAGATAACGCTCTCAAACACATGCCGCCTTATCAAGGAGCACACATGGGCTGGGCGACGGGGCTTTAAGGTGTGATTGAAGGAATGTAGAAATTTCCCACTCTGCTTTATACTTATAAAGCTTAACCTTTCCTCCACATCATGACACGCAATCCGTAGGGAACCGCCCCCCCCTCCATCCTTGCGAACCCCTCCCACGCAGTTCAGCGCACTGACAGGCAGCTATGCAAACAAAAGCCACATTGCCCCACCCAATGTCAATCCTGCCTCCTACGACAAGCTCCCTGCCTTCTGGTGTGAGGGGTTAGCAGCGTGGGGGGCTACCACTGTACCACACTGCACATTAGCAACCAGCACACTAACGGTTCCTGAGCAGCCTTCATTATTTAGATGATGGTACACAAAATCTTTCAAAATATCGTACATTCCAGCTCTTGAATCAGCTCTTTCCTTCTCAGAAACAGAGCCACTGAAATGTCTGATTCATTCTGAGGGATGCCTGGGGTTTCCAGCAAACGTCCTTGATCCAAGATCAACACTCTTACAGCCTTTCAGATATAAACCAGTGTCCAACACGAGACAAAGACATGATAGTTTAACTCACCTCTGTTTTAATCCTCTTGGGGGAAGGTTCATCCCTGTCTCCACACCGAGATCTGCACAAGGTAGAAAAGAGAGATAAATCCATGAAGAAGTAGCTTTCATTCTGAACACCATCTTGAACCCACTGACCCCAAGGCTCATAATCCAAAAATACAACTTAAGGCTGGTTAATCAGTATCTGCTATGAAACTAACATGGTGAGAGGGTGAGAGAGCAAGGCATCTTAGAGTTCAAAGGACTAGTTCAATAAAAAATAAAATTAACTCAATGTACCTCTTACCACTGATGGAGTTTACTAGCCATGGCATATTTAGGGTCCACATTTTGCTTCTCTGGAAATATGAGACTCTAGATGCTGCTATCAAACACTACAATTTATAAACCACCCAAAACATCTCTCCTAAATCTCCCCAAACTCATCAAAACATCTCTCCTAAATCTCCCCAAACTCATCAAAACTTCTCTCAAACTTCTCTCAGTCCTCATCCTGCTCTTCTTTAAAGTGGAGCAGATCTGCGCATGTGGTTTTGGACACAGTATGTCTTACTGTGAGCTACAGAAATGAACAAAACTCTGCATAGCCAAATGCTGTGGGCAGCTATTTTAGACAACAGGGTCTGTTTTCACAAACAACATGAGGATTAGGAATAGTAACGACCATCAGATATGTGGAGAAACCTGGTCCTAGAACAGTCCTCCTCTAGCCTGCTTCATGAATACCAGCCCTGGTGTTGTGTGAAATGGCTGACATTTGCTGATTTTTATGTCTCAAAGTAAGTCACACTCTGTCATAAACCATGCCAACAAGTCCTTGAAACCTTACTGAAGAGCTGCAGGTGTATTAAGTGTATCAAGAGAAGCTCTAATGAACTATTTTACAGAAACAGTTTAATTATTGACATCTAGTGTTTGGTAGCTTCACTAGCCTTGAAACTTTTAACTAAAAAAACAAATCTTTGGACTCCACACATGCTTTGACTGAGTCTGGAGAAATTTTTGAGCAAAAATAAATGCTTTTCTTTTTCCAATCCATTCAGAATGGCCATTACACACATATACTCCCCTTTGAACTCAAATGCACCGTGTTAGCAGAGAAATGTGTGCCTTGTTGACGCCGCTGACAATAGATGGCTTAAGATCGGATGTAGTGACTAACCACCATAAAGAAAAAGCTTCAGGAATGCCCAATCAAAACACTTCCTCATGCATCACTTGATTTAGGTCATACGTTTATCCACCTCGTGGAGTGTAATTAGCCGTCAAGTGTCTGTGACGCCATTTGTAAGGTGTGACAGAACTACAGAAACCTGGAGATAAAAATTATGCAACACCAAAGTGGAATTTTCCATCCTCCAGTCTGCCAGCTGTGCAGTGCAGGAAGCACCTGGACACGGCCTGCGCAGATTAAGCCTGAATATCTAAGATCTAACACGGTGCATTCAATACACTACCCACACACAGGAGCACACAAACACGTAAACACACACACAGAGGGCATCTGCCTTTGACTTTAAACACCCTGCTCTTCACTGATTAGGTACTTCACAGACAACCTTGTTAAGGACTTGGAGTCAGAGAGGCGTAAGTGACATTTAGGGCATAAAATTGGAATGAATAACAAGACTCATGGTTTTTAATGGTGACTCACTATTATAGCTGCACTAATAAAATGACATTTTAGGCCTAGGCTTAACCCAGGAAATCAACTCAAGGTCTAAAAGACATTAAAACACGATGTTGGAAAGGTTAGCATTGCGTCAGATTTATATCTTGATAACGAAAAGGAACTGGGTGAACGTGATGGCATGATGGTGCATGTATCAGTCCTACAGCCACTCAGGACAAGTCTACTACACTGCACTGCACTGCATGTACGAATCGTAGACTCTACACCCAACAATGAATGTATGCAACGACCGCTATGAAGCATCCTATTTAACACTGTCCATATTGGGCTGAAGATGTTTTTCACACTACACTGCTTTTATAAAGCCTTCAGGAATGCTGGAGGAAGCCCTTACTTGCTGGTTCTGTAGGTGTATTTGTAGGTGACCTCTCTGGAGACCTGCCGAGCAAGTCCGAATAACTCGTCTCTGCGTGTCAGCAGCGCCACGTCCTTCATACACAGCTGGGCTGCAGCCTCATTTACCGTCAGCTGTGGGCACACGTGTTAGGAACCATTTATAATCACAGCATGAACAAAGGAGAGAAAAACAATGTATTATACACAACAAATGCACTTTTCAGAAAGCAACAGTTCCATCAAAAGCTAATTAATGAATAAGAAAAATGACTGCATGTAATGTGACACTTGTTCCCAGCTAGAACTTTAAATGAATAGCAAATGAATGGCAAAAAAAATCTAATTTGCGCTTACTATGTTGTCAATCAACCAAGATATACTTGGAATGCAAAATTTGCTTCTTAGCTTTAGAACCAGAGCTGATAGATTAATGTTGCTGACAAAAGAAGTCCTTAGTCCCAAATCTTTTCCTTAAAATCTTCCCTAAACCCACTTAAATCGCCTTCATTAAGGTGATGCAGTCTTGTCACCTGCCCTATGGAAAGCAGCATTGATGTTGTCTGAAATGCCTCTATGAAGCAGTCAAGCTCTGTTGATGATTTATAACTCACAGTAAGTCATACTGTGCCATACTTGCAGAATTATTCATTCAAGCCCCTAAACTGCAGGCTTATTATTGAAATATATTAAATGTTTGTGGCATATTATTAATAAGACATGTTATGAACGAATTACTATAAGTTATTTAGTAATCATGTGATTATGGAATTTGGAGAGAGTGAGTAGTAACTCAGATGACTCATTTCCATATTACCAACATGTAATTTATTGAGTTATGAGGAGTTGAGGAATTAACATTCACTTTAATTTGTCCATAGAGAACAACTTTAAACAACATTCCCGTACCTCATGCAGTGTGAGGTGCTTCCCGTCTTTTCTCTTGGAGTCGAAGCGTCCATAGATGGCGCTGTACTTGCGAATCTCCTCCTCCCTGTGTGGGTCTTCTTCGCTCATGTCGAAGATATGGCTGATCATCTTGGCCAGCTTTTTGTTGCCCTTCAGCTGCTCTTTGACCTCAGCTGGGTCACTCTTGGGGAGGGCCTGTGCCATCCTCTCCACGCATTCTGTCACTGACTGGACAGCGGCCGCGTCAAGCGCCTCCAGGCCGTCGCGGGGGGACGAGGGAGAGTTGAGGTCAGCGGGCGACAGGCTGTGTTCGCTCTCTGTCCCATGTCCAACCCAAAAGCGTGGCTCTGTCCCACTCTGGAGGGGGGAAGCAGTGGCTGAGGAGCTCCCATTACCCGCCTCGCCTTTTCCAGGGTCAACCAGGGCTGCCGCCACACACTTAGGCACCTTCAGTCAATGAAACAGTAATTTATACTTTTTTGCAATTAAACAATTGTTATTGTAATAGAGTAAGGCATTTGGTTGGGAAATAAATATTGACAGGATTTGGATCATGAATGGTGGCATTCTGAAAAGGACTTGGTCCGTTACAAAACTTGTGTAAATGTAAGCATAATTATGCAGTGCTATTTAACCACACATAAAAAATCCTTATTATATTATAATATAGATTTTTATATGTGGTTAAGTAGCAATGTACTTTTGTCCATTTATATAGATATACAGCAGATGCAATATGTCAATAAGTCTCAGAAACCTCACAAGCAAGACTATATTGGTATAACAACCTGATGTGCTTTGAGGTAAGTGTGTGATGATTCAGGAATGCAGTTTGTACTGAGTTGGCTTGCTAGGTTAGATACAAAGTTCCTGTGCAAAAAAACTTGCCTTGACTGACTGCCAATATAATAATGTATGTGAACCTTCCCCTGGACCAGGAAAGGTTGAGTGAATTCTGAGAACAAAGTGATTATTGACTATTCACAAGATACATGAAAAACATGAAATTAGCACCTTGACATGCGTCTCTCCGCGGGCGCCATTGCCGGGCAGCAGCGTGGGCGAGCCCTCAGGCAGTTTGTAGACGGGGATGCTGCAGACGGGCAGAGAGGTCAGGGGCTGGTTGAAGAGGGCCGGGTTGGTGACCCAGTCCCGTAGTGCTTTCTGCAGACGCCGAACGTGCAGAGGTTTGCTGGCCATGCCTACAAGCGCCATGATCTCCAGGAACTCATCCTCGCCGGCCTCGCACAGCTGCTGCACGTCGTCGCCACCTTGCTGGATAAAGGCATCGTAGTAGCACAGCAGGTTGGCCCTCTGCAGGATGCGGTAGAGCTGCAACTCCCCAAGGGTTCTGGGTAAAGTCGCTGCCATACCTGAACAGAGGAGAGAGGATAGTATGATAAGGAGGACAGAAAACAATTCTGTGCACTAAAATGACATAGGTTTACAGTCTCAGTCCTACTCTGTCACAAATGACCCAGCGCACTATGGGAATCAGCTAGAGTGCATAGTTTATTCTCCACTATGTTTGCACTACTACAAAATGTCCAGAAATAGTGCGCTGCAGGGTGAACAGGGCAAAGCTATAGACAGGACCAGGGGTGTGGTAGTGGCGGGTGGAAGAAATATGTGGCTGTATCTGCAAGAGGCGACTATAAGAGCGTGCCTGTGAGGCTCCTGGGCCGTCGGCAGAGTCACATACCACACTCCACCTCTGCAGAAGGCGTAGGTGGACTGGCCCTAACACAGCAGCACAGGCCGCGTTTGTTCCTGCTCGCTGGGATCCAGCCTCCACCGCTGTCCCCAGCTCCCCAGCCGAGAGCCTTCAGCACAGCACAGCAGAAAACGCAGCAAAAAGAGAGCCTGAAATACCTTTGACCTTCATATTTTTCCTGCGAATATGGGTAGGGATACGCCAACACGGGAATTGTGGGCGGATGCTAATCTCCGATATATTATACAAATATCCTCAGATGATACACGTACTTACTTGTAGACGATAAAAAAATGCGCACTTTAGCACGTCATCCAAATCTAAATACTGTTGGATGCCCATATGTCTCATATACCAATTCCAATTCCCGCACGTGTGTATACACATTTTAGGCTCAACACTGAAGTGAAGATTTGACACAGTTGAGATTTAGGTCTGGGCAGTATGACGGTATAGCAGGAAGCAGAAATACTGATTGGAAAAGCTCCAGTCAGGCCAATATTGAACAACTACAGCCACTGTTTAGGCTCATCTGGTGGTAAATCTTAATCAACAAACTAACCCCAAGCCGCTCAGATGTTTCAGCATCTCTGAAGGCCTTGGGGAGGCATCGGATATCATGACAGCTGACTTCCAGTTTTCCACTGGAAGAGTGGAGAGATAGAGGACAGATAGGTGCAAGAACAGTGACACGCCAGCGCTCATCATGTTTTGGAAAAAAAACAAAAAGTGTTACCAAGAGCTAACAGACTCTCTGTCCTGTGGCATCATTGCTCAGACCAACAGCTCGGTGTCTACCTCCATCCTATTCCTGCCTACAGTGTATTCAGTTTCATGGAAAAAACATCAGGGCCACAATCTAATTTGCAAACAAGCCCTACATAAACAATAATATAGAACTCAGAGTAATATATCTGAGGCACGCCCCTATGTGATGAAGATCCACTGCCTTTTGTGGGCGCTCTTCGTCTCTTCTCTTCTCATGAGAGTCAACCAACCACCGCCCATCAGACACTCTGTGTGAAATAGCTGCTGCATGCCTATGTTCCAGTATGTCATTTAAATAGTAGATGTAATAATAAGTATTATATGAATTGCTGCCAGAACATATTTTTTACATTTTCCACTTTTTTACACAATTTCAATATACCAGGTGCCCTGTACACTGTACACTACAACTTCATGGCAAACAAGCCAATGGAAGTGGATACAAATGACCTTAAAAGAACACGATTTATATTAATTTACGTTTAAAGTTAGAAATGTCTTACCGACAGTGACGATATATAAAACCTTATTAGTAATCTCAATCTGTCTCATTTGTCTACAGACAATTCTAAATCTGACCTACACTTTAATCTTGGTAACCAAAAAGAAAGGGTTCAGTTTTGAATATGAAACAAAAACAAAGTAATTTACAAAGTCCTGTTTACGTCTGGCATCTCAACAAATCCAGACATCCTGAAAAAACACGACACACACACACACACACGCACAGCCACGACTGTGGATTTGCAAGTGTATATAAGTCTAATAAGAAGGCCCCGGAAGAGTGTGGAGCTCCTGCCTCTCTAATGGAGCATAGAGGCCGAGGCCCAGGGAGCAGGGGGGCTTGTTGAAACCAATTCAGCGCAAGCATGGATGGCACTTCAACCACTGAGCTCTCTCTCTCCCTCTCTCTCTCCCCCTCTCTCTGCCTCTCTCCCCCACTCTATCTGCTGGTCTCTCTCCCTCTCTTCCTGTAGTGCACTGGGCTCTCTGTGGCTCAGATATGAGGCCAGGACTTCACACTGGGGGCTGAAAGCACTCTCAGCATGCACTTATATTGCCCAACAGCACACTCTCATCAGCCCCAGTGAATAATGCGCTCGCTGAAAGGAGTTTCACTGCTACTGATAGGAGCTCCTTCTGAAATACATGGAACCTGGTTAGAAGCTCAGAGAGGGAGCACTGGTAGCTTGAGATGTCTCTTCATCACATGTGGGGTTAGGCACTTTAGGAAACGTGTACATCAGGGTGAAGAGGACAGTGCATTTTTATATTGGGGACATAACTGTAAAGGGGTCCTACTGCTATCAAGAAAAGGTCCTACAGTTGTATGGAACAGACAATAACACCACCATGTAATTCAACTATCCACACCATAATGTGTGAAATCACCTCCTCTCTGCCAGGATTAAGTCCCAGAGGCAATTCAGCATCAATCAAATGTCCGAATGTCATTCTTTTTTTTTTCATTAGTGCTGTGTCACATGTACAGTATATTATAAAAAGACTACAGAAACCACACATTTATACCATGAGTCACGCTGTCAGTGTGAACCAACTCACACCTGTGGTCTCACCTGTGGATGGCAACAGGCGCTGCTTTCTTATACACAGATATAAAGTTCATTTAATACGTCTCTTAAAGACCAGAGGGCAGAATTGCGGTGAAAAAGGAAAGTAGAAGAAAGAGAGGTGTGTGGTTCAGACAGGCAGAGCCCAGGCATCAAACGTGGAGTGAAAATCGCACCACATGACCCACAAGTCACAAATTTCCAATTACATCATCCAACAACAGTTTAAAATACAACACAAAGACAGACCACCTTGACTGTCCCCCCAACACTGAACCAGCGCTGATGGGATTTTTTCATTATTCACCCCTGACACAAACAGCAACAAACACACGTGACTTAGGGTTATTGGGAAGATGATGATGTGGTGATGACAACAATGATGACGAAAGTATGTCCCTGATGTACAGTTCTGTGTGAATGTTTCTATTGTTATTACTACTCCAGTATATCATGCAGAATATAAAATGTATATTACCATTAACAACGAAAACAAAGTGTTTACTAATAACCACTGCAGCAACTATAACAATCATCATCATTATTGTCAGTTAAATAGTTTGAAGAAGTTTAAGTAGTTAATTTTGTTTATTATTGCTAATTATTGTTATTTATGATTGTTGTTGTTGCTGTCATCCCTTATCAGTACTATCATTACACTTTACTCTAGTTATCCTTTCTGAACTTACAAACGACAACAAAAACAACAACACAACAAAACATCTACTGCCATCACTATCATTGCCACAACACCATAATAACAAGAAAAGAGTCAAAAGGAAGAGGAGGAAGAAGAAGAAGAAGAAGAAGAAGAAGAAGAAGAAG
>JBBPCW010000002.1:1652468-1662785 GCA_037974425.1 Phenacogrammus interruptus
ATGTGTATACACACATATATGTGTGCATACAGAACTGTTTTGGATCCACATCATGTGTAAATGTGGTTTCTAGTGTTTCACCATTTAAATACCATTTAGTCTAGGATTAATCTGGGAAACCAGCTTCTGGTAATTCTACTAAAACCACAGTAAAGCACTTATACTTAAATTTGTGACCACAGGCCGGTCTAGCTGTTTCTGACTCACCCTTTCAAAAGACGGCTCTTCTGCTAAATTCGTCATAAAGTGATGAAAATGGTGGTGTTTTTTGTTACAAACACCACGAGTGTGCAGCTCAAATGGGAGCGATCGTGATTGTGCCAGCTCAAACCTCCGCCTACAAGGCACTTGACTTGCATTATCAACAATAAGGGTGGATTTTGGAACTTCTTTAACCTCTTTAACCACTACTTTTCTTTAATGCCTTTCAAGATTCGTTGTTCCAGTTAAGGCTTTGGCAGAAAGGCAAACAGTGACATAGAATTGAGACTTTTAGATTAATGGGACTTTTTTGTGCCTTAAATGAAACCACAAAGCCTTTCACTAACCGTTGCATGACTGTTTTTCCTAATGCGTTACTGCACTGGCTCTGCAGCACTGTGCATCCACTCAGTGACAAAAACACCCAAAAAACGGCCATTTGAAGTTCAAAACATTTGATTAATTACTACTGATTAAAAAAAAAAAATCATTAAAAAAAAATTACTATTTATTCAGAGGTAAGCAAGCAAAGAACTAGAAAAGAAAGAGAACCCAGTATCCTGAAGCAATACGGTTTTAAATATGATGTGATTTAATATGCTTGTTTAACTGTTTTATGATAGCAAAACTTACTCACACATAGCAGACCATGGCCTGCCTGACACAAAAGTAAAGTTATTAAACGAAATCCTAATAGCATATAATGGTTTCCTAATAAATAAATGCCTCCATAATGTATAATGTATACTTTTGTGGGGATAAAATGCAGCATGGACATCATGTGAAATTAAACAGGTCAATTATATTGCATAAAGTTTTAGTGCCTTTTGTACAGGCTCATTTTTTCCCAGTACGTTACAGTAAAGTGGCCACTTATAGTCATGCATGAACACACCACAGCACAGTATGAACAGTGTGAAATTCTTTCTCTGCATTTAACCCATTCACCAAGTACAGCAGGGGGCTGCCACCAACAGGGGCACCCAGGGAGCAGTGTGTGGGGATGTTGCCTTGCTCAAGGGTAACTCAGTGGTGCCACTGACAGTCCTGGGATTTAAACTCATGACCTTCTGATCAGAGGGGAAACTCTCTAACCACTAGTCCACCAGAAATTCAGCAAATAAGCAGTATTTTCCATTAAAATGTATATAAATATGTTTCCTGTAAATTGTGTATAGGTAATAGGTAATAGTTTCAGGTAGAAAATCAACAAAACATTGCATTTGACCATGAGTTATTTCAATTACTCTCTTGGTGGCTGTAATATAACACCACGCTGAAGTACATAAACAACTGTGAGAGTTAGTCAGATTAAAGTACAGCCTACCAAAGACAAGAGTTAAGGGTTTATAATTAAGACCCCCAAAGTAAACAGACGTTCCCGCCTCCCCAAAACAGATGTATCAGTATTAAACAGATAACACTGTGCACCTATTACTGTTACAGTCAGCCCCTTCATTTGTGACTGTCAACCCCTGCTATAGGTCCAGTGGTCATGTGATGCTGGTCATGTGTTGATTCATGTATCATAATTAGTATCAGAGATGTACACAAAAGGCAACTTGTTTTACTTGTTCTATTTGTTGTTATTTGTTATGTGTTTTACTTGTATTCAGTCTGAAATTCTATTGTTTTGTGAGACTTGCTTCTTTATATGCTTCTTTTGTACTCATATTTATTCAATTGTTGTATGGCGTCCTTGGGGGACTTGAAAGGCACCTTATAAATAAAATGTATTATTATTATTATTATTATTATTATTATTATTATTATTATTATTATTATTATTATTATTATGTGTATTTAGCCTGAGCTTCTACGCTCAGGCCATAAGATTCTTTAACCAGGACATAACATCACAACATCAACAGCAACCAGCACATTGCACTTTACAGTACATACTATACTCTGTAACATTTGCACACTTGGGCGGCCAGTGGCCTAGTGGTTAGAATGTTGTGGGTTTGATTCCCAGGACCGCCAGTGGCACCACTGAGGTACTTTTGAGCAAGGTACCGTACCCACATACTGCTCCTTGAGCACTGTGTTCCTGGCTGCCCACTGCTTCACTTGGTGAATGGGTTAAATACAGAGGAAGAATTTCACGTATGACAAATGGATACTTTACAAATTAGTCTTTACATGTTTCTGTACAATTGTATAGTTAAATCTTTTTTGATCTTTACATATTTTATTACCCAGCATTAGCTTTTATTTTCTCTTTATTTTATTGAACAGTCTACTTGCATAACTGTATATGTGACAAAGAATCTTTAAAAAGGGACAGATTCCTATTCTAAAATATGTTTACAATGAAAAAAAAATGTATGTGTTAGGTTGTTCCTCAGTCTCCATTAACACGCTTAAAATAAAATCCTTGTGCAGTAGGGTTGTCTTGATCTCAGCAAAAACAGTAGATATGCCAGATAGGGTGCTGTGAGGAGGTGTAATCTCAGCTCAGTCTTATAATGAAGTGCTAGATGGTGCATTTCCTATTGGAGCCTAACTAGAGCAGAACTTCTCCATTCTAAAGCGAAGAAGCATGAATGTTTAAAAGTTAAACAGCAGCATCTGCAGTACTGTGGGCTCTGCAGCATGCAAGAGAGCGTCTGTGACAGTAGGCCTCAGCCTGGCGTGGGTGTGCCTGTCAGGAAAAAGCTGCTGTCGTCTCAGCATCCTAGAGAAATGAGAAAGCAGCCGCCTGCTGCGTATACGCCCACCACAAAAATCCCCCTTCCATTTCAAAGGGCGAGCGCTGCAGTGAGATGACATTTTCATCGGGCCTTTGCAAAGTTTTTGGTTTTACATTTTTCCCCCAGCTTGACTGTGTCTGTGCCTCAGTGTGCTCAGTGGAAGAAAGAATGTATGTGTGTATGTGTGTGTGTGTGTGTGAGAGAGAGAGAGAGAGAGAGAGAGAGAGAGAGAGAGAGAGAGTGAAAGAGAAATAGAAAGAGTCAAGCAGACACTCATCATGATGAGATCAAATATGTTCAGTACAAAGCCTTGTGCTAGACTTCCTTTGATCTTTTACCACTGCACACACTACAAAAACAATAGGAGACGTTTGGAGAGCACTGATTAACGGACTCCTATTGACAGAGTAAACCCACATCTGGAAATCTAAGATCTTTTAGGAAGTCTAGACTAGCAGATGAAAAGAAAAATAGCATTCGAGAAATTGTGGTGTCCAAAAGTCACCTACTCGTTAAAAATTTCTTCTGAAATCAAGTGTATTAATTGGAACTTCGATTGCATTCAGCCACTCAGTAATGAGTACACTTGGATGAACAGTTCTGGATCACAAACACAGCTCGTCCCAAAGGTACTAAATGAAACTCCTTCACTCATAAGAACACAGCTCCACAGCCCAGAACTGAGGGGCATTACTGGGCATGGAGACCTGGCACTGGGCATGGAGACCTTAGACTTGTGTGTATCAGTCTATTATTAGTGCTGTTCTATGGAATAGTGAAACAGATACTTTTTGACTAATTATTTCTGCTCTTTTCAGTCAAATCATCTGGTCCAGTTCACAAATCAGAGCTGACTCTTTCAGCTTCCAAATGAGTTTTCAGCTTTCCAAAATTATCCAACCGACTAACATTATGTAATTTAATATTCAGTAAATGTTTAGTCTACTATTTAAAGAAATAATTTAGTCTAAAATATTATCCTTCTGATATCAGGGGCAAGATGGGCAAAATGTAGATGAATTCAAGTCGAAAATATTACAAAACCTAAATATTTAAAGCAAAAATAGATACAATATACAATCGTCATATAGTTACGTGCGTATATGATTGTGTGCTTATCTTTATTTACACTCAATGCACGATATTTTACAGGATTTTGGCAATACTGACAGGAAACACGTGTAAAAAACTGTTTATTTATGAAACCCCCTTGTGGTTTGACCACTCTGAGCCAAAACTAATCGATTAGTAGTCTTTGTGATGACAGCGCCGACAGAATTTATAAAATTATTTGGTGTTGGTGTAGGTGGAGTGTTAGTGTGCAATATAAATGTGACTAATTTGTCACTTCAATTGTTAATAGCAATCGAAAGTAAACAAAATATAGGGAAATAAACAAATCTTAATCGAAACGAGCTCTCTGGTTGGGTTGGTTACGTCTGTACCATAGCAACGCACCGAATTTGAAAGTGGAAGTCTGTGTTAGCTTAGCTTAGCACATCATAACACTCAATGTTCTCCTGCTCTAGGTCAAACTAATATTATTTATAATGAAGAAAACACTCCTGTTTGTCCTCACTTTAATTGGTGTCATCCTCGTCTCAATATCTGAAGGAAAACAACAATTTTCTTACGCAGGTAAATAAAAACTCATTAGCTTAGCAATCATTAACCTTAAAGCTAATTGAAAAACAAGGTAACGGATATCCGAATGAGCAGAAGGAGCAATATTTACTGATTATAAATAACTATAGATCCTTAACGAGGGTTTTTTCTGAGTCTGTGTTGGATTAAATTATAGTACAAAGGTCACATACGAGTGTTAGCTGCTTAGCTAATGCTAATTGAGTTATTATAATTCACTTTTAGTTAACAGATGTTTTTTTTTTAAACCCACAGAAAGTCATATATGACTTTCTTATATATTTGTGCACCATGTACGTATTTCGTAAAAATAACATTTTAAAGTCGATATAATCATACTGGTGGTTGTAACTGTTTGTGGGGAATAAATTCACATTTTTAAACGTTTAAAACTTGGTAAAGCTGGTAATGAATTGGATAAGCAGTCCAGGTACGATCAAACCAATACAATATAAAATAATGTCAAGAAGGTGTTGTCACTGTTAAATCAATGTTTCCCATCTCCAGTCCGGCAGACCATCGACACCGCACAGTTTTGAGTTTTCTTGTCCCTGAATTTATTAGATGATCAAATCCTTCTGGGGTTGAATCATAAGTGGTAGAACAGTAATATAACCAGTGCAATACAAAAAGACTGCTAGGCTAGAGAAAGAGAGGACATTTTTTAAAACTGGAAAGACCAAAGAAGTCAGAGAGAAGCAAAGCATTTCATGACGTTCTTTGACATGAAATCATGTTTGAAGTAATGTAATGAATGCTTTTTGAAACTGAGTGTAAGCTTAAAGTTCACTACATTCACTACTTTTAGTGGCTATAAAGTTCACTACTTTAGAAATATTCAGGTGTTTAGAATTGTCATTGGTAACTACACACTGGTTAGTTATCTTTGTGCTTTATAATTCCTCTTGCTGCAGATTGCACATATGTGAAGGGAGATTACGCCTCTGTGTATTATGGGAGTAGATGTTTTTGCTACACTGCTGCAGGAATCAAATGGAGAGACATCTGGTCCACATTCCAGGTACCTATAGCAGGCAGAACATTGAGAACATGCATCTTTTATATTGTCTTTATGTTCTTCTCCATTGAAATATGTTCAAAGCTGACAGTGTATTAACTAAACTATTATTAATATTGCTGCATAATATGAATGCAAGTGTTATTATATCAGAGCAAATAGGGATAAGATTGCAACATTACTACAAAGACCAATTTATAACATGTTATATATTGCACAGCTTTAGTTAGAGGCACCAGAAGAGGATTGTTGATACATAGCAATTTTATTTCATTTATTCTTTAAAAAACAGTATTTGTGCACTTTTTTTCTGTAGTCAGGTAGGTTGCTGCACATCCATCTTGCAACTCATTTCACAGCACTTGTATAGATGAAAGTAGATCATTTATAGCCATGTTTTCCCAACGCGTAGGTCCGAGTGACAAGTGCCGAGGAGGTCATCATCATGTATCCAACGGAGTTCAGAAACCACGATCCATGCCATGATCCCTTTAAAAATCCTTTGACACTGGCAGCTTGTATGATTGAGCCCTATTGGCCCTCCAGTGTACAGAAGGAGAAGATGCTGGACATTCCACTTGCTGAAGTGGAGACTTTCTTTATGACCAAGTCTCCCACAGCCAGTGCAGAGTACACCCTTCATGTCTCCAGACAAAGTGAGCATGAACATCTGGCCATCATGGTTTATTCTCGTCCTTTCTGTGTTTCTGTTTTATCTTATCTGTGGTGACTGTCATTTCTTGTGTTTGATGCTGTGGTCTTTGCTATTTTTCTACATTAACAGAGAGGTCAGACCTTGCCCTGTACGAATGATAATTAATGTCCTTTATAGGAATGCTTCAAACTGAAGAGCTAGACCTTTGCTTCCTGGGGGAAAAACTCATCTAGTTTCACTTTAGCTAAAGAGACTCATGAGACGAAAAAATGGACCTACTGGGCCTGTTTCTCTCAAATATCGTTTTGCACTTAACCATTTAAATGGAACCATTTAGGCAGGAATAACGCTCTGACTCGCTTTTACGTTTCTCTTGAGAGAGGTCGATTTTTTCTGAAAAGCTATTGGGAAAAGATTAAACATAAGGGGAAAAAAAACCTCAACAACAAAAGATTTAGAAAACCCGCTGGCCAACTAACATGCAGTCAGAACAAGATACAGCTCCCTGTTAAATATGATGCAGATCAGCTGACAGTTTTTTTTTGGCTCGAATTCACAAAGTAATTTGTATGTATTTGTTTTAAATTTCAGGGTTTAACTGGATGCGCTTTTTCCTCTTTATCAGTGGGCTCACACTCTTCTTTTTTGCTGGAACAGTATCTAGGTAGGCATCTGCTTGCATTTAGTTTTATATTTGTTAAGCATTTTGTAATTTACATTTTAGATTAGCTTTAGAGGATTTGTCCATACTTTAGGTATACATTGACAGTATTCTTAACTCATACATTCCCTTTTGCTTGTGCAAGAATGGTGAAGAATAGAATGTGCTGACCAGACTCGCCCTGTCTTGCTTTGTCCTCTTCCAGGAGCTCATTATTTTTCTACATCTCAGGGATTTCATTGGGAATGATGTCCATTTTAGTTTTTCTACTCCTAGTCCTGAAAAGATTTGTGCCAAACGTAAGTACATTTATTTGTGTTTGTTACAGTCATTTCATGTTTTAAAATGAGAAATACATGAGAAATGCATAGTTTAATGGAAAGCAATACAGCTTGTACTGTACTGACCAATGGTTATAAAATAAGCACATCATGCATAATAAAACACTCAGGTTATGTGAAAAATAAATCTACTATAATTATGTAGCAGTTTAATGTTTGATGTAATATGAAGTATTAACCATTTTTCTCCTGTTACTCATTACAGCAAGTAGTTTTCCTGGTGTTGTTCGGATCTGCCTCTGGTCTGTCTTACCTGGGCATCCAGAAGTTGGTGAATGGAGGAGAGGAGATCATGAGGCTGTACTGGAAAGAAGTTCTGGGTAAGTGACCATTTTCTCATATGGTTTGGATTTATATACCAAAATGTCATAATTTAGGTTGCTTATTAAAATTCCTTACTTTGTTCTTATGATTTATCTGTTAAGGTTCTGTTCTAATTGGCTGCCAGTCAGAGAGCCTGTGCCTCATTCAAGGAGTAGTTCAGACTGAAACAGTCCTTAAAACCTCAACATTAAAAGACTGGACTGAACTGCCATAGCCTATATATGGCAACATTTTTATATTCTGATATTTCATTTTATTTATTTTATTTTATATTATGATGATCATTTTATTCATTTAACCCAAAGAAACAATATGCACAAATAATTTTCATTCAACAGCATTTCAGGAACTACACTGCTCTGCACTAATTTTGGTTAAACTGGATCAGTTCTGCTCTACATGTTTTTTAGTGTTCTTCAAAAATAATGTTGTGCATTAAATAGTTAAAAAAAAAAAGAAAAAGCAATTATCACAGTTATCACATTAACACTATGACTAAAACAATGTATTTAAAATGGCCTGTTTTTAAAGCTTGGTTTCCACACATGGGCTGTATATACTAAAGCGTAACTTGTACCTTTTGGAACAATGTTTTTATTTCTTTCTAACTGTTTGGGGAAAAATACACTTCAAAACTTTGTCAGTTTCTACAATTTAGATCTCTGTCGTCTTGTAGCCTGATAGATGGTCTGTAATGAGCAGTTGAAGTCAATAAATAAATGCATTCCTTACGAGAAGTTCAGGACTTTACATTCAGCAAAATTGCCTGTAAGACGAGTAAGCTATAGAGGAAAATCACTGAAAGGGGAAAAGGTGGAAAAACCCAGAGGTGAATGCGAACAGTATCAAACATCTGTTGAATGCAGGGCACTCCCAAAACATGCACAGAGCTATAATTACTGTTCCATAATCACATATTGATCCTTAAGGACCTGTCACACTGTTTCTCTTACAGGTTTAGGGTGAGTAAGTGAACTAGTTTCAGGTGGAAATGTGTTGTGCCACACCTCTAGCCTAAGCTGCAGTGTTCATAAATGACTGAAGCTCTTGTTACACACCTTGTTACAGGCATCTTGCAATATCTGTGTATGATGTAAAGTGAAGACACTAACTACCATTGTGTGGTATAACGTTTAAGTGAAACAGCATCTGAAATATTTCTTGCAAATAAACATAGATAGGGAAAGAAACCATTGGCGTTTTGGAAAAAGGTTGTAATTGTAAACGTCACTCTTTCTATTTATGGATTAATGGTGGATTTATTTAGACCTCAAATGACCAGTTATCCCAAATTAGGCATGTACAAAACCATGTTAATCTTGGGTTATTCATTTAATTTTATTGCATTATTCCATACTACCTACAGAAATGACTGCTTGTAAAGATCCATCAGGCAGATTAGCCCCAAATCAACATTACGTACTGACATGTTAAAGCCCATTTACCTTTTCAGTTCTATGTCCTGGCTTAGTTAGTGTCATAATATGAAGCCAAGTGCTGGAGTGACTGCCTTTTGACGGCTCAATAGACTATTCTTTGCCAAATCAATTTGCCTGTTTTTAAAGCTCTCACTGGGTTCGCATCAGCATGTAAATGGCGCGAACCACAGGCATATTAGGATTAAGGGAGAGACACAGAAATATGCTGCCGGAACATTGATTTCTGTGCTTGGAACAAAAAGGCTCTGGGAGGATTACAGCCCAAATGTCTCCTTTCCCTTTTTCATTTCTACACCACTGGAACGCAGCAAATGTTCCTCTGTCTTCCTTCTGCCCCAGCTATTGCAGGAACATAAAACATTTATTTGATTTTTTGTTTGTTTGAACACGAGAGAACAATGTTAATGGCATCAGTGCCAACCACTACCCCACTGAGCTGTGTGTCATTTAAAACATCTTTTATTTTTCCAAAATAAATTGAGTTGAATTTGGGTAGGGAAAGAGCGGTAGGCTTTGTAAAGCAGGGGTAATGGAACAGCACCATGTATTGTTATGGAAATCTTTATATATGGTGGTATTTTTCATCACACGAGAGAAATAATACATGTGTATAATATATTCTTACAAATGACTACCTTCTGTGGTTGATTTACAGAAGCTGTTATAAGTACTAGATGTGATTTGAGACACATGTCCTGTTCTTTCCACAGGCTATCTGCTGCTGTCAGGCTTTGTCAGCTTTGCTTTCTGCTACAAACTCGGCCCCGTCACCAACAGGCGCACACTAAATCTGATGACCTGGGGTTTGCAGGCTGTAGCCATGGTGGTGGCCTGCCATGGGATCACCTACACTCCTCTCTCCTGGCTGCTGCTGGCCATATTGTTGTGCTTTAGGATCCTGCCCCTGGTGCTGACCATGCTTCTGGGGATATGGAGGTAGATACTTTGACTGCGTCATGACATAAAATGTCTTCTGGTGTTTTTCTCTTTGTCAGCAGACCAGATTTGTAGATAATACAGGCAACGCTTAAAACAACCTTTATCTTCCAGCTACTACCTGAAATCATAGCACACATCTGAGTATTTTGAGTCCCTATCCAGAGCAACTTGCAATACTTTTCAGCTATTCCTAGTATGCCAGAATTTTTAAGTATGCGTCCAACTTTCCAAATGCCAGCAGCAGTTATGGTTCAGTGAAGGTATTTGGTTACAACTAGGTTATTACACAATTGCTAGTCTCAGCCTCAGACGTCACAGCCACGGTACGTTGGCTAAACGTCTGATGCATATGGTACACTTAACTGGAAACACTTCAGGAATGTCGAAGTCGTCTCTGATTGG
>JBBPCW010000002.1:1670132-1682896 GCA_037974425.1 Phenacogrammus interruptus
ATAAATAAATATAAACTGGTCTAGTGAAACGACAGAAGCCAAATCACCCCCACGCTTCCCTTTAGTGTATTGCAGTGTATCTGGAAGATCATAGCTCTGTTGGAAATAGCCTCCTGTAAACTGCTTATGTGTGTGTTTTGCCCAAAAATAGTAAGCAGACTGTGTCTATCCTGAGTTTCTTTAATAGGCCAAAAATATCTCAGACGATGTACAATTCTGGCCAAGTATTGCATTATGCAGCTGGAGCTAGACCACAAACCTCTGATGCAACATAGTCATTTCAGGACAAAACCATGGACTTAACCGCTGGTTCGTAATGTGACCTTGTAGAACACGGTTCAAGATAAGGGTTGCATAAGGGATACGATACTATTTATACTATACTGTTTACTACTGATTGGAGCAAATGCTACAGAACAGTATACAGTTTATAGCACATAGTTTCTTACTTGATTCTATGACCTCTTTGTTTTGTTTGTATTTTACATATTTGATCATTGTACAATATTTTTTTTTTTGCACTGTTACTTTGTCCACTGATTATTTGAACCTGAGGTTCCGACTGCTTTTAGAAAAACCACTAGTAACTGAGGGCACAGATCATTTGTGTGAGCAGAAAGAGCTCCAAAGCTGTGCTATTCACCACAAGAATGGTTGGAATTATTTTCATTAGCCGTATTCTTCTACAGAAGACACGATATGTAAGTAAAGGCCAAAACAGTCCATGTCAGATTGGAAGATTTTGCCTTGTGCAACTGGAAAAGCCAGAGATGTTGTACTGAACTGAGCTAATCTTCTTATAGAGGTGAAGCATGGGCTCACTCACTCAGACACACACAAACACACACAACGATGCCAACACCAAAGTTAAGTTGTGTATGCACATGCCCAGCCATGTCCTTATTTGTTCATCGTCCTGTGCCTTCCTGTTCTTTTCTGTGAGCAGGACTGTTATCATGGATGTGCTTCTGACTCCGCTTTCTTTGACGCCCCGCCCCGGATTTGCCCTCTGATGCCTCAGCAGTGCTGTGAGGAGAAATCAGATTAGTGGGTCAGCGTTACGTAACTGCTAATGCTGCTCTTTTTCTAAGTCTGGTCTCCTCTTCATCCAGCCTTCCTAATACGTTCGGTGATCCTGTAAGAAAGCTGGCTTTCTCCTCTCGCCCTCTGACCGACTTTTGTTCCCAGGCTTTTCTGCCCTGTGCTTTTTACATAGAGACCAGTGATGCAATGATGAGGGACTCCAGGCTGACCTACATTGTCCTCCCATGAGTCACAGCCAAGACTGGAGGGCTTCAGTGATTCTCTCTGCCTCTGTCTCTCTCTCTGTCTGTCTCTCTTTCTCTCTCTCTCCCTCTGTCTGTCTGTGTCTCAGGGTGAATAGTTCATGGCTCCTGATGGGAGAGTGTCTGGCCTGTTTGCCAGTTTGGGCTGTGATGGGTTACAATCTGGATCAACCTATCACAATAAAAAAATGTTTTCTTTTGTTCTTGGGCCACTTTTTCATGTGCAATATCACTACTTATGTCATTATTATATGTAATAGCAGACTTGGTATCCACTTCTCTTACTGACCACAGCAATGTGTGTAGAGTGTATTTATTACTGAGCATTCTATGAGAATTTCTGGAGATATTCATGTAAATTATTATATTTTAACTTTATCATATTTTGTATTGTTCTTGTCTCTGTGTGTGTCTTTGCAGCCGTAGCATAAGCCATTTCTTCCAGTATCAATAGCGTTTTAACTTATGGGCGTTAGTCAGGCTGGTGGCAGTAATGCGTGTTTCAGTAGATAATAATAAAATCTAAATGAGGGATTCTCTGAAACTTTGCACCTTATGTTTTCGCCCCAATTCGGTTGACTCCAGTTCCATTTAGGACCCCCCCCAGCCACACAAGGCCACCAACCCTGGAAGAGTTAAGGCTAGTACTCCACGAGTCATGAGAATCCTGTATCCTCTCTAGTGCAATGTCATTAGAAAGTGGAACTCGCTTGGAGGTTAATTACCAGGCTTAGTTATTACATTAAAGCAGAGAAATCATCAGGCTGCGCTGAAACCTGCTGTCACCGGCTTGGCCACAGTGTTAACAGAGTCATTTTTGTCATCTTTCTTCTCATCTGTCCTCTTCCCTATTCACCTCGCACTCTCCCGCTCCATTCTCTCTCTTCTGCAGGATTATGTTGGAGAAACCCCCATCCACAAGGCAGCCCGTGCTGGCAGCATTGAGTGCATTAACACTCTCCTGATCCAGGGGGCGAAAGCCGAGTAAGTTCAAGCTCATAGCTGCTCACTGGTCCTTTTAACTGCATCTCTACCCTCAGCATCCCTGAAAATAGTTCACTGGCACGTTTGATTCAGGAAGGACTGCCATCAAAAATCCTTTATGAGCTGCCCAAGTTAGATGAACTAGCTTTTGGCTGAGACCTGTCTCAGGTCAGGCTTTATTGGTTCGAATTCTCTGCAGGAGACACTCTTGTGTTTGAGGCTTTCAGGGCATATACAGTTCAAGTCCAGCTCCATCTGTAACAGGCCTTTCATGACAAAGAATAGCTCAGCAAAAAACCACAATTTTCCACAAACTCCTGATGTAACTGATCAGTCAAGACTTATTTGGTATCCTTTAGTTTAGCATTGGAGCTACAAGTGGGGTTTATTGGAGCCACAGATGGTATTTAACAGTGTGTCAATAATCCCCCTGATTTTCTCCATAACTACATTTCCAAAACTTCTCTTAACAAGACTTAACTCCGTCTGCATTATGGTGGCATAGACTGGTCGATGTGGTTTAGTATGCAGGATGAATTCATGTCAGCCTTCAAAAATGAGTTGAGAAGTGTTGATGGTGTATTTTTTGGGTGATAATTAACTTCTGGAGTTTGGTTACATTGACCTAATGGTTCCAGTGTTAAATTGAAGACGTAAGAAATATTGGTGCTGAGGCAAATTTTATCATTTGCATGGAAACTTTTATAGAAGTATCTATATCCACCTGATCATGGAACAAAACCAAGTTTGTTCTTTAAACAAACTGAACTGTAATTTTATTTATTAAGCAAGATCGCCAGCTGACATATATTTATTTCTTGAGAAAATTGTAGGTGTAGGAAACTTGTTTAGCTTGCGGCTGGTGGAGCTGATCATGGTCACTCCAGAACATTGCTTCTGATCCCACCAGATGCACCACAGTGCATTTCAGAGGCTTCTCAGAAGCAGCTCTTTGCTTCTTTCCATTAAAAGTCTGTGCCAGATGGATTTTTGATGAAAGCCATTTCAAACACACGTCAATACCTGCTGTAGGAGAACAAATGCAAGTGTCTTCCTGTTAACACTTCTGCGAATCTTCGATCCATGCCATTCGTAATAAAAAAAAATAGAAGAACACATTATTGTTACAGCATTAAAGTGGAGAGAGCAAGAGAAGAGTACAAGCAGTAAATTAAAATAACCAATAGAATAAAAGCTATATGACACAACAGTATAATATAAAAAAGTACACTATAAAAATGTAATTATGTATATTATTACCTTCTTATTTGTTGTACTGAAGCCTAAAGACAAAGTTAATACTGTTAAGTCATACACACGTGTGTATATACATGTAAATGTATGTAACTGGACCTAACTGTATTAACTTTGTCTTTGCTCTTCAGTGCAACAAAAAGAAGGAAATAACAAATAATAACAGAATAATAAACAGTTTAATTATGCAGCCTATCTGGGTTAAAGCACAGAAATCAAGGAAAAATGAGCAAGCTGGGACACTCCTGGTAGGGTCTGACCGTGTTGGAGGTGTAATGAGACGCAGCCGCTCCCAGTGGAATTCTATGGCAAGACCGATACTGATGAGTTTAGCTAGTCCTCTAGTAATTACTTTCTGATCTTGACCTTGAATCTGAAATAGGAAAAACAATCTCAGCTGTGAATAAAGGTCGTCGCTGGCTGAACTAAAAAGGTGAACTTGCAAAACAGTCCCCAGCGTAGTTTAAGAGCAAATAAACATAAATAAACAAACAGAATGGCCATGACACCAAGAAGGCTGGGGAACCTTCAAATCAGTATCTATTAACCACAGAGCACAATTGGCAGGACGTTTGTCCTATAGAAGAACTGTTCATGTCATTTGTGCTTTTTCAGTTGCTTTTTCGAAAAAGAAGTTTAAAGCAGTTTGTAAAGACTGGTGAATTCCATACAGGCCTTATAAATATATATCAAGTATTTTTATATGGGTTGGCATTAAAAAATAGTACATTCAAAATAAGCTGTATTTTTAATGCCAACCTATTTACAAATACTTAATATATATTTAAACATATACTTGGCGTACAGTGCCCATTTAACCCCAGCCATTCACCCCTAAATTACCTCCAGTCAGAGCAGAGATAATTTACAAATATCAGTCTTAAAGACACAGGAACAAAACAGACTGTTTAGCTGCAAGGGCTAAAGAGAGGTTGGAAACTAGTTGTTTAAAAATGAAATGTATAAAACCACTCAAACACCATACGTGTAATGTAACATAATGACTCTTTTAAAATGTACATTTTATTTAAAAAGTTTTGGAATCAAAATTGCGCGTAGTCAGTGTTTCTGGGTGTAGACAGTATTCTTATCCTGTGTGAAAACAAACAGTGAGCATCACGTTTGAAATACACTTAAGTTTAAAACGTTTAAATGTGCGTTTATTTTTGATGGGAGTCCTTCTTGAAAATTTGGCCACATGTGAAAGAATTATTGTCCTAATATGACTTGTGCTAAATGTGTCCTGTAATCTCTGAATTGGGTCTCTATCATCTTTACACTGTGTGTTACGATGTCACCGGCTGCTGAGGTAATGTCCTTTTTGTTTTTTCTTTCACTTTGAGTTTTTGGTGTTTTTTTATGACCTGGCTACAAAGCTCGGTGCACATTTCCTCATGTTTCAAAGCAAAGGTCAATCACTGGTGCTCCAGACTGGGGTCCAGAAGGTTCCTTTCCCTTTTGTTGAGGGATGGAAAATAGGTGGGACATGAGTGGTCTGTCACCAAAGCAGGGTTTCTAGCAATTAAGCTCTCTCTGAAAAACTGTTGATTTAATTTATACAGAATTAAACAGTCATTAGTCATTCAGGAGTATCTGAATTTATAGCGTTGCATAATATTTTTTCTGCTGTGATAAACTGATCAAATACATTCTGTGTTCTCATCAGAAGCATTCCTGATTCAATAAATGGTCAATAAACTACATCAGCATTCAACATTAAATCAGTGTCACTGGTGCTGAATTGGCTAAATGACTTTCAGATGTGGCTCATTCATGAAGATTAGTGCACTAAGACCAATTTGGCTTTTAAAAAAAAAAAAATATTTTCTGTCTGCTTTTCTGAGCTCCTGGTCTGTTCAGTAGACCAGGACTGAGTTCAGAGCTGAATTTCCAGTCAAATGGATCTCATGTCTCCTCGAGGCATTACAGCTGAATAGAGATCAGAAAGAGCTTCTTGCTGAACCTGATGGATTATTAATATTCACTGCTCTGTATCTCTTCAGTATGTAGAAACAGGACACCTGTTCTCTGATATTTGAAACTGACACTCCTGTTTTTGGCCGTTTTACATAGTTAAGATCTTTGCACCCTCTTAACTGGTGGAACCTGTTATATGTGCACAGCTAAATATACAGTTAAAGCATTTAGGGCTGGTTTCATGTCACAGATTAACAATAGTCTTGGATTAAGCCTAGTGTTGGACTAAATTGAAGCACAAGTGGTAAAATAGAAATTCTTTTTAGTCCAGGCTTAGGCTTAATCTGGGTGTGACATCCCGGCCCATATTTACTTAGGTTACCTGAGTGGTGTCTTTGTTGCTCATTCTGAAGATTATGCAGTAGATATGGTCCCACCCTTTCACATCCCTCCACACTGAGAAACGACAGTCTGGTTGTTTTAATTTAACTCCAGTTGTTCGATGCCCATTGGGTACCATCTGCAGTTTCACAGAAGCAGCACTTTCATACTCATTGGCAGCTCCAGTTGATGTACATTGGATTACTTTTTACTCTATGGATAGTTCTAAATTTTACATTGGCTATATTCAGTAAAAGTACAATTCCTTATAGAATAGTATATTTTTTAAATTAAAAATATTTTAAAATCAGAAACATTTTACAGCTTCTATTAATTGTCACAGTATCTATTAGTTATCAGGTTTGTAACTAATATGTGATTTTAAAGAAAAATCATAGACTTAAATTAATATTTTAAAATGAATCAAAGTTCCATTGAGTATGTGAAAGTATTTTTAATTAAATTAAATATATTTAGTAGTATTTACAACATTATCTAGCAAACGTACTCTGAAACAATAAGATCATATAGTAGTATAAGGAAAAAAATCAACATTTTCAGTGCATTAGTCAACAGTAGAGTAGAGAACCCCAGTGCACACGACACTTTCAGTTCATTGCAATTATAATTGTATCATGTATTTTCTTGGAGTAAAATTAATGTACCTTTGGATCATGAACTCTTTCAGTGTCATTTGTTGACTCTTAATATATTAAATATTCTTAATTGTCTCAAAAGCCAATTAATTCCACTGTTAGTGTTCCCGATTCCAGTAGTTAGAAATCAGGTTTTAATAGATGATGTAATTCTCTTATACTTAATAGTATTAACAATGGCATTAATAACAGAATAAATAGTATTTCAATAGTGAACGCATCATTTAAAATCATCTCATTTCTCCTCAAACAATAATGACTGAAGCGCAAAACTTTTTGCTTTTCATTGCAGTTTGTTGAAGGGAAAACGTGGCACTGTGTACCATTTAAAACGATACATTTGTGGAGCTGTGCCTTCTGTGAAATAGCAGATCCAGGTTATCCTTGATATTCAAAATCTTCAACAGCCTGATATTTTAAAACAAGAAACTATTTCTCCAGTGACTCTGAATGTCATTGTTGGCAATTTATGTTCTCAAAAATTGCATTTTTCTAAATCCTGGAATTTCCGTTACGTTCCATTTGTAAAGATTCTGGTCTAAAAAGATGAATTTCAATCAATCCTTACTGCTCTAAATTGATAAATGTTTTTCTTATCCAAACAAAGATCTAACATATTGTACAAGATACAGTGCAGTCTGTAGCTAACTAGACAGTGGGCTGTGATTCACTAATGGTTCATATAAATAACCTCAAATACAAAATTTGACCATGCCTAGATTCTATAGACTGCACTGTTTCTTAAGGTGCTAAAATAGGAATAGAGTTTAGACCGAGGGACGGAAAGAAACAAAAAGAGGGATTGTACTAATACAGTACTAACCCGAGCCCATTCAGACGCTTCCTCTTCATCAGACAACCTGTGGCATTCAGACTCACTGGCATTACACGTGTGTTGTATCTTGAATGTTACCAGATGCCTTTTCTTTTAAAGATGCTTTGAAATGCAATGATGAAATGTGCACATTGTATTCACTCGAATAGGATTTGCTGAGATTTTTGTTATTATTGCTGTATGACTGTATATTTTTCAAGGTCTTAGTTGTGTTAGTAGTGTTGAAGCAGGTTAAGGCAGAATTGAAGAATCTTGTAAGTATGTTTTTCCCTTGATAGGTGTTTCAGAAGCACTTAAGTAAGAAGTAAGGGAGTATGAGAGGTCTAGAAGAGTGCAGGGTTGGAGCTGGAGGAATGAAGGGTTTTTGTTTTGTTTATTTTTATATAGATAGAATAACTGTTCCCAATAAAACGTAGATCAGATACCAAAATGTAAAATAGAATTTTTTTATTATCTTATCTTTATTATCTTTAAAAAATCTTATTTTTTGTGTAAAAGATTGATTGATGGCTAAAGGGTTAAAATGAAAATTAATAATTTTATATTACTTTTTGATTGTTTAAACAGTCAGGATCTATATCTGACCTCAAAGCCACATTTGTTTACTCTTATTAAATACTCATTATCCCCAAAAAGGTGTATATATAAGGGATCAGTAACAAAATAAACCTTTTTATTACTATTAAAATGGTATATATTAAACATATATATTTGTCATATTCTGTCAAAACAATTTACAGTCATTTTCCATTAAACGAATGTATGCAAACAGTACTTGTTCAGGAATTTAATTTAGCTAATTTTTTATAATAGGCTGATATTTGGCAGCTAAGCGCCTTGTAAACTCTTAAAGGTTTGCAGTTTTGTTGCTGAGTGTCATATGGCAGCATCACTTCATCTTAACATTAGAGTTCTAAAGCTATTCTTAATAAAAGATGTGTAAATTGATCTTTATTGGAGACGTAATCACAAAAATAATACACATTACAGAAATGTTCTTAAAAAATACTTCAGTACTTTTAAATCTTGTTTTGAAGGAAAAATGTAGTGCATTTTGAAAAACAACTAGAAATGAAGCAGAAATCTAGAAGATAACATGTTTTCTACATACATTTCAAAATAAGCTGTAAAACAAATGAAAACGACTGGATATTTGGTCTGTGACTTTCTCAAGTTTTGGATTATGAACAGTCAAAATTTGGAGAAATACTGGACAAGCATTGGTTGAAATTTTCTTCTTTACACACATTCTTGATCATTTAAGAAGCTCACCCAGTATCCACATGGATTTTGTTCAAGAAATTCCTAATTTCCTTTCTGAAGAAAACTTGAACTCCATACGTTTGCCCAGACAAGTTGTCTTATTTGTTCCTGCTTGATTCTTGGTCCATGATACTTGTCCCTACTTGATGGTGAGGAAATGGAAGATCAAAAGAAGTTCTCTACACCGAAGACTCTGCACATATTCTTCAGTTCAGCCTGCTGGTAAATCTCCAGATCCTCTTCTTTGCCGAGTGTCTGAATGACAAACGAATCACTCGTTCCACTTGGAGATAAGCAATCAATCTCTCTTCCAGCAAAATCTCTCCACAGATGGATGGATCATTTTCTGTTCTTCTCTTGCTTTTTTCTGTTAACCTCCCTGCAGTTCTCACTCTACTTTTTCCCTTCTGTATCATGATGTACTCTTGCTGGAGCTCGGTGATGAAATCCAGATCAAAGTCTATAGTATATATCAGGAAAACAAGAATTTAGTCTTTTAAATGATATAATTTATCATGTTTGGTACACCACATGAACTACAAATTTAAATAAAGAGATCAGTTTGGGTTCTCGGTTTCCAGGGTCTTGATAGAAGTGACTCCGACTCTGCCAGTAATTTCATTAATTCTGGTCATGCCAAGATTTTGGACAGATTCAACACTTTCCTCTGGTCGCCTTCTTCACTTTCTCTTTTGGAAGAATGTGTGTATTCTTCTGGGGCTGCAGCATCAACAAGCTTTACAGGTTTGTGTCAGGAAATGTGCTTTTAATGTAGCATTTGATCATGTTGTACTGGACAGCAAGGGTTGAACACCTTAACAGTACATGAAGAAGACCTTCCAGTTCTTCACTGCACATCTGAACCAAGACCAAGACTTTCTACTGCTCTCTAACCTGAGCCATCAAAGCCAAGAAACTCTCTCTTTCACTTTCACACTTCTTGGTGTATATCTGAGATCGCCAGATTGAACCTTGGAAAATTTTGGTGCATTATGTTGATTTGCTTTGCACTAGTTTTGCACCAGTGATTTCTTACTGGCCATATGAACTTCAGAACTTAAAACCTGTAGACTGTTTTGACCTTGGCAGTGGAGAAATTCCAGATGAAATATCCAGTTGCTTCTACTAAAGCTCTACCATATGCCTTAGCAAGATTACTCAAACTTAAGTTTATATACATTTTATATTTAAATTAATTTAAATGGAACAAAATAAATATATCCACACAATGTAAATATTGCTAAAATATGCTTTCATATGTTTTGTTGTGTTTTGTTTCTTTTCAGGAGCCCTTACTCCTCCATGTAGAGGTTAGCGGTGTGGGAGGGGTTGATGTAGGACAGTCTGTAAGGTACAGGACAGGGTTATAGATGACTGTGCTTTACTACATCTGTACTTTGCTTTAACTCTTATTTAACCTGTCTTCATTCTTTATGCTGAGACGTTTTGCATAGAGGTTCAATGTTTTTGTTTAAAAAATGTAATCTGCAGCGTTACTTCTGATATAATGATAGAACATGTTGTTTTATTAATGATGTCACATTTATCCTTCTGAAAGTGACACACAAAAAAAGATCCTGCAGATTCAACTACTTTGGTTTTGTTAACTGTTGCCGCAAAATTTTTTAGAGCAAATCTACACGTCTCAATGTTTTTGCAGCCATTGAATTCGAAATGACTTGACTTTTTCAAGTAATCCTAGAAAAGGGGGAGAGCATTCCAAATAGACACTGCTGACTCACTCCAAGTTCCCTCAACGAAACTGCACTGTTGTGGCATTAGGAGTGTTCTCACTATCGCTCCCTTCAGTATCTACACACTGGCAAACTGTTGAGGTATTTCTTGCGGTGATTGGTTTTACTGATAGGAAGTTTTGTACGTAGAGAAGTTTTCAAAAGAGAAGGCTTTTGAATAGAGATGTAGTTGTCTTACTTATTAATTTGTTTTATTTGTATGTTTGTTTTAGATCTGCATGCTTTGCTAAATTATGCCCTTAAATCAAGCCTGTTTTTTGTTTTTTGTTGGTTTTTTTTGTATTTTAACTTTTAGTTTCTTTGTAAACTAACCATAGGACTTTAATGTGTAGGACAGGTCTAATCAGTTCCTCTTGTCACGTGCAGAATAAGCATGGGTTAATAAAAACATGACGTTCAGGAGGTTATGTAATAGGCAGAGGCAAAAAAAAAAAAATGTCAGGGAGTCTGTGTACCCAGAATAGTCAAGCAAAGCATACCAGGAGAGAAGAGGAAAAATGAATGCATCCATGAAACAAATTTGCAATGAATACATTGGCTTAAGTGAATAGACTTGGAAGTATACATGAAAGCTGAAGACATTTGGATTCAGTGAAATGCTTGGAGCTTGGTGGGTCTCTTGTGATAGTCTAGTTCATTTATGTAGCTTTCTTACACAAAATGTCATTTAATGTGCTTTACGGAAATAGAATTAAATATAAGAAGAAATGAAAGAAAAACATACTAAACCAGTAAAAAGGTTGAAAGTACAAATGCAGTGGAAAACTGTAGAATAGTAGGTTTTTTTGTTGTATACATCCAGTAATATCTCCACAACTATGTGTTCAGAATAGACACTGGACATCAATGTCATCTTCACTGCAAGAGTCCCATCAGTGTGTTTTTATTTTATCTTATTAATTTGAAGTTGTGGTTAAACGCATATTTTGTGCTGTTAATGTACTTGGTGTCCTGTGTCTATATTAATCCTAAAACCACAGTGGTACAAATACAAGGTCTTATATTTAAAGATTAATTTGCATAATATTTGCATAATATTTTAACAGAAAAAACGTAATTATGAGACCACTGCAAAATAATTTTGGGACCACCATACTGTGGGACTATTTTGTAATGAGTGCAAGGAAGCAGGAATGCAAGGAAGGCTTTTCTGAACTGTATGTATTTACCTGTATAAAAAGAATAATGAATTATTAATTTTTGTAAGATCTTCATTGCTTTTCAGTTGTATGCAAAAGCATTTAAATACATAGATATGTATTTCATTCTAAACATAGACTTTATAAATACTTTTTTAAAAATGTCATTGGAGTACAGTAAAACTACCTTAAGGTGATTATAAAGGATGAGACTGATCCAGAGAAAAATGTACAATATTGGGTAAAAATGGAACAGATCACTGATATGTTTTATTATTTGTGAACTATGTACTAAACTATTCAGCTTTTGCCTTTATTCTGATATTAAATAAATAACAATAAATTAATTCCATCTTTAGGGTAACAAAATAAAAACTGTTTGATAGATCTGTATATATGTTCTAGAACTCAGACAGTGCCTAATGTATATAAATATAAAAGAAATTCATACCATATGCTTAAACACTTCATGAAACTGAAATCATCTCTTTTGAAAGGTGCCAGAAATGTGATGTATGTTGATTTGATGTTGAGGAGAGGATGTGTGCCAGTCAAAAGAACAAGGCAACGTTTTGTGCTGGTTTGGTATAATGCATATGCAAGATGTTGATCCTTAGTCATCTTTCATGATAAACATGTTTAAAAACGACTTGATCTAAAATTGGTACTTTTGGCCTTTGGTCTACCTATAAAATGGTACCTCTAAATGTACCATGCTGTGCCAAACAACTATCCTGACTCGGATTTGTTGATGTGGACGGATTTGTTGATGTGCATAAATCCAGTTTTTATTCCAGAAAAGTGGGTGATTGAAGACTGAAACCAACCCATTAAACAGATGATTGACTAGATCGTGGCCACATGGGCGAATAAGATTTGACACCTCTAGGCCAGGCCGCACCTTAACTATTAAGTTAATTAATAGTTCACCCATGCATGCTAATTTTGCTAAAAATGAATGGAGGCCAGTAGTCACCAGTTAGCATTCCATTTTAATTATGCAAATTGGTGACTACTGGTTTTCATACATTGTTAGCAATGTTGGCAGTGAAATTCAGTGTTATGGACTGAAGTATTCCTTTAAACATCATATTTAAGAATGTTGCTGTATTCAGTTGTGGAAAGAAGTGAGCAGTTTAAGTGTACGAGAGCAGATGATACATGACTATAGACAGGTCTCATGTGATCATATGTTTTTTATATATATATATATATATATATATATATATAGATAGATAGATAGATAGATATAGATAGATATAGATAGAGAGATAGATAGATAGATAGATAGATAG
>JBBPCW010000002.1:1692881-1703272 GCA_037974425.1 Phenacogrammus interruptus
TGATCAATTAGGCCATTCGTTTAGACCCAAGTTTACTGTTGGTTTGAAGTGCTGTAATGTTATATCTAGGTAACCCTGTCTCCCATGTCTCCAGGGAGTGTGGTGCCCCAAATAAAGTTGGCCTAAATATTTGTCTCCTGCTTATGACTAATTCTTTGTATTTCACATAATCACTTCTCATTGTGAACTTTTTTCCCTCTAAACAGCCCAGAGGGGACACCTTTTGAGGATGGTGAGTGTGTTGCACACTGTGCTTGTTTTGATAGAGTTTATATTCTGAAGGGTAGGAAAGTAGTAATTGTGTGTCTAAGGGCGTCATATGAGTAGTTCTGTCTTTTTTCTGTTTAATTTGTTTTTGAAATTCTTTATAAACTGACTTTTTTTTTTTTAAACTTTGAGTGTCCCTTGTATATTCTAGTGCAGGACAATAAAATATAAGTCCTGTGTTTAACCTTCCAGGTACGTTCAAGCTAACGGTTGAGTTCACAGAGGAATACCCCAACAAGCCCCCGACTGTTCGATTTGTCTCCAAAATGTTTCATCCGAATGGTGAGTGTCCCAGTTGTTTCATTAAAGGACCTGAGTATGTTACTGTTTTTCACATATAGTCCTCTTTAAAGGAATCGAGCTCAGTCCTCTAGAAGTGGCCCAAAAAGTGAACCAACAGAAAGGGAACTCCGTTCTTTCTATGCTCACAGTGTGAGTTCATTTGAGAGGAGACTTGGTTCTCTTTCTGATCCTCATCAGCTCAGATGTGGTCTCAGTTCTTTTTCTATTCACACTTAAGTTCCTCATCTGACCTGCCACTTCTGTCTTGTCACGTTCCCCTTTCTTGGGATTTTTTTCTCTTAAGAGTAGATGGGTAAAAGCTCTACATTTTCCATAAATATCTATGCTACTAACTGATGGAGAGTGAGAATGCTTTGAGGCCCTGTAACTTGGTAGAGAAACTTGTTCTTGACAGGAAACTCTAGGACCATTTATTTATTAGGTTTTTTTTCATTATCATTTATTCATTCGTATTTATTAGTTTCTGTATTGTTCATTTCTATATATGGTTTCCCCTGGCTGTACCACCTGATCTAACTACGGAAGGCCTAGAGGGCAAAAACTGTTGAAGCTAACCCAACGCTGTTTACTTGACTTCGCCGTAAGCAGGGTTGCCAACCATGATGTGAAATACGTAATTGTTCCGTGTTTGAAAGATAAGACACATTCCGTATTGAACTGATAGACCTCGTCCCTTTCCAAACTCCCCACCCCCCCCACCAGTATGTCCCCCCACATAAAAATGCTTCCAATGCCCCAGTCTGGTTGGTTAGTATAATGTTTGTTAATCAAGTGACTGTGGTAGAGTTGTTCTCATCTGTTAATAAACAAACTGCCAACGAACGCCCTCTGTCTCTCTCTGTTTATCCTCAGTATATGCAGATGGCAGTATTTGCCTGGATATTCTTCAGAATCGTTGGAGTCCAACATACGATGTTTCATCTATCCTGACATCCATTCAGGTCAGTAATCAGAGAGAGAGAAAACTATTTTTGAAGAAGAAATGCTGTATAAATACAGATTGATCTCGTATTTAAAATTTGGCCCCGTTGACTAAATCTGACGTGATATAATTTGGTGATTCAAGATGGCTTAGAAACATGTATTTGCCCTCTGTGATTACTCAGAATTAAGGTTGGGCTGCATGATGAATGGGTTTGATATTTTGATGGTGTGCCATCATGCATAATAATTTTTTTTTTCAGATATCTGAAATTACAACATGTAATGTCACATTTAAAAATTATTAACCTTTCACTCTGCATTTTACTCTACATAAGTCCAATAGAACAGGCCCAGTTGTGCTTTTTGTTACAATATCTGCACCTGGTTAGTGTTTTTCAGTACTGATCTTCACAATATACTTGTATTGGATATTATTTATCATGCAAATTCTGAAGCCCTATGGTGGGTAATGTCTGAGCTTGGCTCAAATTACTATCAAAAGTGAATCACAAATAAATTCAGAGGAGTTATGGTGTAATTACATATTTGGAACACTATTGGGCAGCGAACCACCTTGGTTGAGTGTAGCTAACCTGATCTCTTAGTCGAACTTAAACCTTTTCACCACTTTTAATATTTTAACTTTAATTATCTCAATGCCTTGACCTGCACAGTGCTTGGTCTGAAAATTTTTCTGCACTTTCATATTTTCACTGGATACGGTTAAGGCAGATGTATTGAAATTCTTGATAAAGAGAGTTTAGTAGACTTTTTGCAAGAACTTTTGAATGGCCCTTGTTTAATAGGCACATAGTCATGTCTATGAAGAAGTGAAGGTTTTTCTTGTGCTGTTTCAAATGCAATTTTTCCTCGCCTATGAAATGTACCCTGAAAAGTTTACTCTCTTTTTGTGTCCCTGCAGTCCCTTCTAGACGAACCGAATCCCAACAGCCCCGCAAACAGCCAGGCAGCTCAGCTGTATCAGGAAAATAAACGGGAATACGAGAAACGGGTGTCTGCTATTGTCGAGCAGAGCTGGAGAGACAGTTGACCACACAGTCGCACTAAACCTTTTTCATATATTGTGGTTGCTAGTGGAGGAATATCTTCATTTTTTTTCTTTGGTTTTAAGTTTTTTTATGCACTTTACTTACTTGCCATACAGGATCATGTTTTTTTTTTTTGTTCAACTGCATTGACGTTCTCTCATGCATGACTAATTGTTTGACTCCTGTCACGAATGTTTCAAACTTGACAAACTCTGAATGGCTTCAGCAAGGTTCTTTTTCTTCAACTGACTATAACATTGGTCCGTTTTCTTCCGACAAACACTTTTTCAGTAGCAGAGCTGTTGATTTCATAAACAGAACTCCATTGGAGTAAATTAACTCAAACTTTACCTGTTCCATCTGGCTTACACTGAAGTTTTATCCTTTTTTTTTGTGTGTGGGGAGGGGGTGGAAGTGTTAAGATCATACATTAGGTGAAAGACTGTGGACATGTTTGTACATGCCAGCTCCAAGGACAAAAAGTGAGTGGTTTGTGGATAGTGTGTAGTGTATTCTTCTATTCTCTATTCTGAAGTAACTATTTACTGTTGCAGTCTTTTGGTCTACTGCTTTTGGGATGACCCCATCCTAAAATGACCAGTCTTCAGTATTTCAAAATATACATTATTTTTCCCTTCTGCCAACCTGACTTTGGTGTTGTATGCTGTTACATGCATGAATGCCCAAGTGTGTGCCCACAGTAAGCCTACTAATCTTGTATATAAGAGAAACATCTGAATATATGTACAGATTTTGCACTGGTTGTCAGTTATTTTCCAGCACCTGTAAATAATGAAGAAAAAAAAAAAATCCTGTAAACTTAGTGTGTTGGGTTTTTCTTCCCTCCAGTTTCACCATCCAAATACTTTCAGATGCAGCCACAAATCAAATATCTTATCAGCAGCTCTGACTGTAGTATCATCTGGAGTCTACACTTCCATCTCTCATAGTACCTACATGAGCATTTGAAGCCGTCTAAATCACATAAAGCAGCTGCTTCGTCCTGAAGAGTGTATGTTACTATAAACTGCAATGAAAAAAAAAAATCTGGAACACGATGCACCAGTTCCTGTTCCCACTGTGCTGCTGAGTCAGAGGACGCAGTGCATTATTTGCCAAAATGGAAACAGTGAGCGGAAACGGCACATGATAAACATAGTTTCAGGATGTCATTTTGGTAAACTGGTAGTCATGCTGGGGAAAAAAACTACAAAGCACAAAACGCGTATGAACTTTTATTATGGCACTAATAGGATGCAAAGTAGGTAGACATACAAAACTGGTAGTGTCCATAAGAAATGCAGCGCTGCTATGAGATTTATGAACAAGCAAGTTTGTACAAGACATTCAGGAATCTCACAGACCTCATGATGCCCTTAAAGGGATATTCTGGAGGTATTCAACCCAATTTATATCTGTCATGCAGTTGATTACCACAGACGATCCAGATGTTTCTGTGTGGTTAGTAAAAGAACGGAAAACTTGAAAAAACAGAACCCAACAGGCCTCTTTTATAATTACTGTCTGTGGTAAATATGCTTCAGATAGAGAGTAGGCTGAAAATATTGGAGGATTCCCTTAACAAAATGCTCACATGTTGAATAATATTAAAAAACACTGAATGAACCAAACATTGAACAAAATATGGTCCTGTTGTGATGGTACTAAAAGTATCAACAAAGGGGTTGAGAAGAAAATCGCTAGGTAAAAGACTACCTATTGTACACCCGTTCCTTTTTGGATCTCTCGAGAGCTTTGTCCATGGTCTTCTCGTTCTCTCCTCGGCACTTTGGGCAGTACCACTTGCCTTTGGGTTTGTGGTGAAGGCCGACGCAGGAGAAGTGAAACCATTCGATGGGGCATTTGTCATTATCGCAGCAAATCATCTCTCCAAAAGAGACCTGCTCACACAGGCAGTATGTGGGCTCGTTCGGATCGATGGGCAGGTCAGCTGGCGACGCCTCTCGGTCCTGCTTGGCTTTTGATCTCCTCTTCTTTTTCGCAGACGTTGACGAAGTCCTGGGCTTTCTATCTCTTGGGGTTCCCATACCCATGTCTTCGCCGAGGTCCAAGCTGTAGTTGGTGTTGTCACGGTTTTCTGAGCCACTTTTTTGCCTTCGCGAGCGTTTAGCACCAGATTTATCCACGGATCCCGGTGTCTCGTCTCGCTTTCTGTCAGCGCTGGGTTTGCCCAGCGAGAGCAGCGGAGTGGATAGCGGCGTCAGGGTCACTGGTGTCACAGCAACAGAGGAAGCACTACCCACAGACACAGCGCTCTCAGGTGAGCTCTGGCAGGCCCGGAAAAGCTCCGCCTGCCACTCAAACTGCCTGCTGCGGTTCTCCACCAGTTCCACCATCTGGCCTGCGATCTGGATCTTCTCATCTCCAAGTTCCTGGGCGTAGATCAGAGAGCGCTGAATGCAGTGCAGGAGACGGTGCCGCAGCACCGGGTCTGTTTCCTCACAGTGTCGCTCATAAGAATCGTTCAGCTCCTTCAGCACCTCTGTGAAATCAGCAATTACATTAATTAGTAAAAAATAAAGAATTTAACCCAAACCATAGTACCTAACTAAGACACGTTTGGCAAAATACAATGAAAACAACAATGCTGCATAAACCAACTCAGTCATATAACCATGGATAAATATCACTGATAATTACAGCTTAATTTTTCTGATGGCGCTCTTTGGTCCTGTGCCACACTACTGATCTAGAACTCTCATTAAGAGATAAATTAATTTACTTACTGGAAATTTTCATGCTGCCCCATACATGAACTTGTTTAATAAAGGGGCACTCCAGACTAAAATGTTTAAATATCTGACCTAAACATGCCTATTTATCTCCAGCACTGGTGCAAACATAGTCATGAGAGTGAAAACCCCTTCCTAATACCACATTCAGTTTATTTTCTCGTTTCTGAAATTGGACTCCTGAGGAACAGCCTTTTATTTTCTTTCCAAGGTCAGGTTTGTTCCCTCAATTAAAAATTGTGTGTCTGACTGTTCCAGGCCACCACAAAAGGTGCAAGATCTTCTCTTCTACACTCCAGAAATCTTCCAGAAATCATTTAGTACAGAAACAGACATTCACATTTAGCTCCTAAAATGGGGTTAGGAGAAAGAGGGAAAAAATAAGAAACCAATCATCACTTGTTAATTCAATACCACCTTCTATTGAATTTATGCACATCTATTGCACTTTTAATTTTTTATTCACTTTCTATGTATTTTTATTGCTTCTGCTATTCTGTTCTATATTCTATTTTTGTAAAGTACATTGAACATGTTTTTTTTGTGTGATAATATGCCACATAAATAAACTTGATTAGAGAGGCATTTTTCCCCAACGGAGAGAATAAGGTCATTAAAAAAGGTGCAAGAGGTCTCATTTATCTCCTACACTATGGTTAGGAGAAAGAGGAAAGGATTCAGAAACCCTCTTTATGTGTGTGTGTGTGTACACACACCCTATATGTGTACATATTAATATCCTGCATAGGGTTACATACATATTAACTCTCAAACTTCTATATTAATATTTTTATAATGTACTTTTTACATTAAACCGTTGTGTTTATAGTTTTATTCTATTGGTTATGTTAATTTGCTGCTTCTACTTTCTTCTTTTGTTCTGTCCACTTAGCTGCTGCAACATTGCAAACTTCCCACCTGCGGGACTAATAAAGAGTTACCTTGTCTTTTCTATGTATTCCTGTGCTTTATAAATAAACTTGAAACTTTCTTCCAACAGAGAGAGCTGTTGGGATAGTTTTTACTAGAGAAGGCAAGAGGGACACAGCACTAGTTTACCCATATTTTGAGGACAATAAGAGACTTAACTATTTTATATACATTTAAAAACTCAGAAACCTTTCTCACACTGTTGAAGTACATAACAGCATGTTATATAAACTTAGTGACAAAACCTCTTAAAAACCGAACTATAAAAGTTAAGCTAACTAGATTCTCTGCTAATACGTCCCTATAAAACATATTCCTAGCTAGCTAGTGAGAATAATCCAACTACAAGAATTAGATATTAATTTGTTGAGTTGTTGGGTATATCTATAATTTTATGTTTTGGTATTTTGTAACGTTTATATTTAAACACCAGCTAACGTTACGAATGCTAACTGGCTAGCTCGTATTTGCATATTAACAAAACTCTAAAATAACGAGTAATAATGAACTTATTTTGCAGGCAGATTGCTTATTATATCTTCCAGAAATGGGAGTGTGTCTAAAGAAAAGAAAATAGTATTTAGTAAAGAGAAAACAGTGTTATGCTAAAGAAGTTAGCTACCTAGCTAACAGCGTTACGATGGAAAGTTTGGCGTGCGGAGTAGACGTGCAGCGTGTTTACCCTGTTAAATAAGGATTAAAACCACTAAAAAATGGATGTTATGAGTTCTTAATGTCCCACCTTGATATCTGGCGTCTATTTCTCTCATTAAAGTCACACATCTTTGGAGATCCAGGGGTAGAGAGTCAACAAGGTCCAGATATTCTTCTACATAATTGGTAAAAACCTGCAAAGAGTCCCCATTTGCAGGGTTCAGCATGATGGCCTTCAGGACCACCAGAGTGTTCCAGGTCAGTTTAGGCTTCTGATAGACCACCAGGCTGTTCCAAACCCCTGGTTTCACCTACTGTTTTGGTCTTCAAAAGAAAAGAAAAAGTTGCCCTGTTCTTTCTGCTCTGTCCTCACGCTGCTGGTTGCGATTTTCCTCACAGAAGCACATATCCAGCCTGGCCTGCAGGAGGCGTGGTGGACCATGCTGAAGAACATGCATGGCCCATGTATGAAGACATCTTCCAAAGTGGCGAAGTGACAGCTTCTACTCTTGCTGTGCGGATTTAAGGTAAGATTGCATTCTTATTCCCAAAGGTGAGAAATTTACATTGTTACAGTAGAAAAACAGACAAAACAAGAGACCAACTTAAAATAACCCCCTGGATAAAAGCTATTCAACGCAACAGAATAATATACAAATACCTAAATATTTATAATATACCAAATACCTTTGTAATATACAAAGTTGGGCAAACCTAACTTCCCAAGAGGACAGGAAAGCAAGTGTTTTACTGAGTGAGTTTGTGTTTGAAAGAAAAAAGAAGAAAATAATGCCATGGATGTACTAAGGAGGGCGCCCTTGCAGTGATAATGAAATTTCAGCACATAATTGCCTAACACATGTTCAAAAGTATCAGCCCCTCTGATTGTTGAATTTTCTTATTTCTTATTGAGTTACACGGTTATTCAGTCGTGCTTAATTAAGTAATGCTAATAGAATGGGAAACTCTAAACCCCAAAAACTTCTCTGGAATGATGAAGCATAGTCATACTTTTAGGAGTTAAACACATTAAACATTTTACACGTTACATTTGAAAGCTATAGAAAAGCTCACATTTCTGCAAGTTTGTTTATGTGGCGTATTATCATACACCTCATCATACACAAAATTCAATGTGCTCTCAAGAATGTTGAGCTGCATTGAGTCCTGCACTTGGCAAAAATCTAATTTTCTTAAAAAAAAGATACTTCAAAGTGCATCAGCTCTTCAATAAACTGCCATCATTTGTGCCATCATGAAATCTGTCCAGTGTAATGGTCAGTCCATGCATTGTTTTTTGATTTTTGTTTTTATTGAAAAAGGCTTATTTGGGTCTGCACATGGGGCACATGGGTTAGTACTGTAGCCTCTCAGAAAGAAGGTTTGATTCTGAGTGGGTTCTTTCTGTGTGGATGATGGATTGTGCATGTTCTCCCAGTGTCTGTGGGGAGCTTGGTTTCCTCCCACAGACCTCCACACCTTGCCCCAGGTGTGAATTTGTCTGTGGCTGTCCTGCTAGATAGTGCAGAAAGTACACAAAGTATGGACAGAAAACAGGAAGTTGCACACAGACAATAGTAACACAATATTCAAGTAAGATGCTACAGACATGTCCAGGGTGTTTCTCTGCCTGCCAGAAAAGGCTCCAGCACCCCTGTGACTCTGCTGATAAAGATGAATGAGGATGCATTCAAACACAGAGAGTTTGGAGTTGGTCTCCCCTTTGCAGCTAAAACTGCTTCCGCTCTTCTTGGAAGGATTTCAACAAGATGTTGGAGTTTCTATGGGAATTTGTGCCCATTCAGTCTGTAGAGCATTTATGAGGTCAGACATTGATAGTGCATGAGAAGGCCTGGCTCGCATTCTCTGTTCCAGTTGCTTAGTGCCGGATTGGAAAAGGTTCTTCCCCAAACTGTGTCCACAAAGTTGGAAGCATGGCGTTGTCCAAAAGGTCTTGGTCTGCTCGGTTTTACATACCTGTGGCAATGAATATGACTGAAACACCTGAATTAAGTAATTAAGAGGTGTGTCCAAATACTTTTGTCCATTTAGCGCACATAGTCAGGTACCCAAAGGCTGACCTTACGGGCTCGTTATGTGACTCCTCAAACTGTAGAGACATTTGGAGTTGTAACCTCCCTCAAGGGAGGTCTGATCTACAAAAGACATCTGATTTCATCTGCTGCCACTTTTGTCCTAAGGGGGTCACTCTTGCAGTGACAATGAGATTTCAGCACAGAACCTCTTGGATCTTGGATTTTTCGAGAAATAGCTGCCAGTGCTTTCTTCTACAAGAACTTGAATAAGATCAGTTCACAGTAAAACATAAAACGTGCTTGGTTACACTTTTCACACCTGTAGTGTTTAATATATTTTTCTACATATTTTATTACATAGTTCTAGCCTTTAATTTTCTCTTTAATTTTTCTAACTGTCCCAGATGTTTCAGGGTCACATTTTACTACACATTGTACAAGCTTAAGTCTTGAACATACACTAGGTTGACCAGACTCGCTCTTGGGCCAATAATGATTGTTATACATGATCAATATTGTTGTATTAATTATTATTATTGTTATGTTGTGAATAGCTACTGTTTAAAGAAGACTAAGAAAAGTAATTCATTTACATCATATGTTTTGGGACACTGATGGGTCAGAGACAAACAGAAACTAGAAAAATTAGCATTCAGGAAAGACTGAGGAACAAGAGATATTTTTGCTTTACGTTGTAAAATGAAAAAAAAAAAAACCCAAAGGAAATCAAGGAGAATTCGATAGCAAAGACTTTGACAGTGTTAATTATATAGTTGATACATCGCACAGCTGTGGAATGTCCTCATGAAAATGTGTGTCGATGTTCTGCTGATCAACAAGCCACAGTCCTGACAGAACGTGGCCGTGGTGTAGAAGCGGGGGACAGCTTTTATCTCCTCAGATCAGTGATTAACAACAGGATCCAGCAGACACGAAATGCAACACAGTCCGGATCTCGACAGAACAAGGACGAAGGACCTTGAAAAATCTTCAGTTGAAGTGATGTGTCTCGGCAGACACAGACTGGAATTGTTCAGGCCTTGGTCTTTTCTCTGGCTCTTTATGGATGTGAAAGCTGAAAAAGTGAGATGGGAACAATACTGATGCCTTTAGAGCTTTGGCAAAGACTTTTAAGAGAACTTCAGTCAGCCAAGAAAACAAATGGATCATTGGCCAAATCAAACTTCACCTAGATGGAATCTTTTTTTTTTTAATGAGAAGAACTGATTCTTTGTAAAACAGCTTTTCTTTGAACAATTAAAGATAAAAGAGAAAGAGAATGAATAGATGGAGACAACCAGAAGGGCCATTAAGAATCCTGAGGACCCAAACGGAAGACAGGAGAACACTATTCCTATAGTTGCCAAGAGTTGCAATGGATATAGGAGGCCTTAATAATAAAAATAAAAACAATATGGGACTGCCATTGAAATGAATGGAGCCTTCGGCAATAATAATAATAATAATAATAATAA
>JBBPCW010000002.1:1814621-1827091 GCA_037974425.1 Phenacogrammus interruptus
CACCTCCACTATATTAGTGTTGGAGACGTCTGGTTCCGTTCACCTCCACTATATTAGTGTTGGAGACGTCTGGTTCTGTTCACCAACACCGGAGAAAAATCAGAACCTCTGCAGTGACTCGTTTTGTATTGGTCCACTTTGTTGTAGAAAAAATGGCTGGACTTTGTAGAAAAAAATGGCTGGACTGCACTTTAAAATGCCTCCAGACTGTTTAAATCAGAGATAAAAGGTCTCCCTGTAGATTTATTAAGGTTCTCCGCCCCCGGAATGCATCCCTGAAGATACATATTTTACATTCAAACACGTAATAATATTCGGAGAGAGCCCAAATGCCCCGAACCGATGAATTCCAGATGCGTCCGAACACACGACGGATGATTGAGCCACAAAGTGACGTGTGCAGCGTCCTTGGGAAGTGTAACAGGGGCCTTCACCGCCGTCTGTTCAGTTCTTCACCCTGTACGTTCTCATCACATGGGCGCTGGGGAGGGGGGATCCCAGATGTAAGCAGTTTATATGTAAAGCGATGGTTTGGCCAACAATTTAAATACATTCCTGCTTACCTCAAGCGTACACAGTCCAGACGAGTCTGCTTTTATTAGGTGAACGATGAGGCTAATGTCACTAACAAGCTTTAGGAGCTTCTACCCCACCGGTTAGCATGGCTGACTCACAGCGAGGTGTTTGGTAATCACTGAAAGACTCACTTCTGCGGTTTCTGACTCCTTGTTACCTGTAAGGGCCATGCAAAATGGTAGGGGGGGGGGGGCACGCACATGTTAAGCATTTTCCCCTTAATGCGAGTTTCCATGTTTTTATCAGCAGAACGTGTAACATGTCGGCTAATTACGCTGTTATTTTATTTACGTGTGTAAACAGCGGTTGCTGCTGGAGACGAGGGGTCGTTAGAGAGGACGTCGAAAGGGTGTGCTGAGACCCCCGATTCCACCTCCTCACCGGGCGAATGCCTTCCTGCCTGATCCTGGCGTGTCCCTCAGGGCCCGTGAAGACTCGGGGGCCGCACACCCTCCTCTAGCTCTGCACCCCGAAACCTGGCGCCCCCCAACACATGGCTGCAATAAGGCAGAGAACGAAGGGTTTACGGAACTCAGGCATCCGTGTTCAGGCCCTCTTTAAAAGGGGCTGGGGATCTCGGCCACTGGGACGCCTCGGCTGGCGGGAGAGGTCACGTTCGCCAGCCGACCCGTCCTCCCGACCACACGCGCTTCAGAAACAGCCATGAAGCGCCGCTCGCTGTGTGTGGTCAGCGGGGCCAGGAGCAAAGCTGTGCTTGGCGGCGGGCACCAGCCTGACTCCCCGTTTCATTACGGGGTACGAGCTGGAGGTTTTTGGCCCCGGCGCAGTCTGGCCCACGGCGAGGCGACGGCTTCCTGGGCCAGAACCCCCGTCTGCTGGAGACCCGCGTTCTGTCCTGCTCTGTTTAAGAGGCAGACCCATAAAGCCTCATTAGGCAGGAACGCCGCGTGGCTTCTGCTGCTGCTCCAGCGGCCAGACGAGCTCTTCACGAGCCGAGAGAGAGAGTGAAGTCAGAGCAGGGTTATTATAAAACCCTCTGGGGAACTTTCTAATTAAACCCCAACTCTCCTTTTTACAGCAACGAGCTTTGCTAACACCCCCCCAACATCTCGCAGCGTGTTGTTCGGCGTGGAAGGAAGTCCCTGAGGTTTTCTAGAAGAAACGAGACTGTCCTGTCCTGCCAGGAGATGCTGGAGGTGCCTGAGAAGATGGAGGTTATGTTTAATCATCAGTAGACTCTTAAAATACCTTCACACGAACTACTGAAGGTCTGCTTTCTCTCAAACCGGACACATTTACTTCAGCGTTACCTCAAAAAGTCAAACGTTTCCCGAAATTCCTATGTGTTTAGGGTGTAAACAGAGAGGCTCAGAGTGAGTTTGGCTTGAAACCTGCTCTGGAGAAACTCAGAGCTGCCCGCGGTGGAGGTGAATGGAACCAGACGTCTCTAAAAGCAACTCACAGGAAGTTCTTCCCTCAAATGATCCATCAGATCCCCGAGACGTTGTTTTGGTTCTGAGAAGCTTTTGGTCTTGAAACTAAACCCGTTTATGGCGGAAAAGTGATTAAAACTCGCTTTATTTATATCAGAGTCGCCTGGTTCCGCTCCACTGTACAGGAGCCCTAATGGTTCCACAGTGAGAACCCACTCTGACTACTACACACTGGTGGATGTAAATCTTATTAACAGGTAAACTTGTACAAAATGACGTCTATCGACCTGTTAATAAGATTTAAACCCAGTGTGTAGTCAGAGTCACACTGTGAGACTTTAAAGACACGATGATGAATAAAAGCCGTAGATTTTACATCCAGATTAGATTTAATAGAGTTTAAACGCAGACAAATCCTCCATTTAACGTCCTTTTAAAGTTTTCTCTGTAAACATTCTCTCCGGGAAGAGAGAGCACGAGCTCAGCGCGACTGTGACCCCGCCCCCCTCGCGGCTCCGAGGCTCCACCCACACCCCCCGCGCGCTGGGACTGTCAGAAGTTTCTCGTGCTCAGTCTGAGCTGCGCGAGGGGATGATGAGGACGCGGAGCAGCGCGGGACCGGCCGCGTGCGCCTGGATTATTATTACTATTATTATCGCTAATATTATTAACATGAGCGCGAGCGCGGGGCGGCGCGAGGACGCGGCTGGGGCGGCGGGGAGCGTGAACCGCGCGCGCTGCGCCTCGCGCTGCCTCAGCCTGCACATCACCCGCATCTCAGCGTTCTTCAGACACTTCCAGGTACCTCCACCTTCTCCACCCTCTACCTCTCCACCTTCTCCACTCTCCATCCACCTCTACCTCCCCACCTTCTCCACCCTCTACCTCTCCACCTTCTCTACTCTCCATCCACCTCTACCTCTACTCTCCATCCAGCTCTACCTTCTCCACTCACTACCTCTCCACCTTCTCCACTCTCTACCTCTCCACCTTCTCCACTCTCCATCCACTACCTCTACTTATCAACCTTCTCCACTCACTACCTTTACTCCTTCACTCACTACCTGTCTACCTTCTCCACTCTCTACCTCTCCACCGTTCCCACTCTCCATCCACCACATCTACCTCTCCACTCTCTACCTCCACCTCTCTCTACCTCCACCCCTCTCTACCTCCACCCCTCTCTACCTCCACTCTCTACTTCCACCACCTCTCCACGCTCTCTCTATTACTGTCTATCTCTACTGCTTTCTACCTCCACCAATCACCACCATCACCACTCTCTACATACACCTCCCTCTACATTCCTGCAGGTCTGGAGGTTTCAGGTTCTGAGCTGCTCTGGAGGTTTCAGGTTCTGAGCTGCTCTGGAGGTTTCAGGTTCTGAGCTGCTCTGGAGGTTTCAGGTTCTGAGCAGGTCTGGAGGATTCAGGTTCTGAGCTGGTCTGGAGGTTTCAGGTTCTGGGCTGGTCTGGAGGATTCAGGTTCTGAGCTGGTCTGGAGGTTTCAGGTTCTGAGCTGGTCTGGAGGTTTCAGGTTCTGAGTTGGTCTGGAGGTTTCAGGTTCTGGGCTGGTCTGGAGGTTTCAGGTTCTGAGCTGGTCTGGAGGTTTCTTGTTCTGGGCTGGTCTGGAGGTTTCAGGTTCTGAGCTGGTCTGGAGGTTTCAGGTACTGGTTAGGTCTGGAGGTTTCAGGTTCTGGGCTGGTCTGGAGGTTTCAGGTTCTGGGCTGGTCTGGAGGTTTCAGGTTCTGAGCTGGTCTGGAGGTTTCAGGTTCTGGGCTGGTCTGGAGGTTTCAGGTTCTGAGCTGGTCTGGAGGTTTCAGGTACTGGTTAGGTCTGGAGGTTTCAGGTTCTGGGCTGGTCTGGAGGTTTCAGGTTCTGGGCTGGTCTGGAGGTTTCAGGTTCTGAGCTGGTCTGGAGATTTCAGGTTCTGGGCTGGTCTGGAGGTTTCAGGTTCTGGGCTGGTCTGGAGGTTTCAGCTTCTGGGCTGGTCTGGAGGTTTCAGGTTCTGGGTAGGTCTGGAGGTTTCAGGTTCTGAGTAGGTCTGGAGCTTTCAGCAGAGTGTGTGAGATAAAGCTGAGCTGGTCCCTCTGCTCTGCTGTGGACCAGCTCTGGAGGTTGATGTTCTGTAAGGTCGTATGATGTGTAGAAGAGTTTGTGTGGATTTAGGAGTGGAACCCTGCTCTGAAACCCTCCTGGTGAGTGTGGAGTGTGAGGTGTGAAGGATTTGCAAAAGAAAAGACTAGTTACTTAGATTTGTTACTAGATGTCTGTTTAGCGTTCTTAGGCTTCTCCATCGAGTCTCAGGCTTCTCCACCGAGTCTCAGGCTTCTCCATCGAGTCTGAGAAGTTCCTGTGGAGGAAGTGCAGGTTGATCAGGAGCCGAGAAGCTCGTGAGTAGAAAGCTGAAGTGCCCTGCAGGATCTCTGCAGGGTTTGCAGCTCTTTCATGTGGAAATTGGAGGTCTTGTCAGCTGCAAAAACATACACCCCCCCTCCGAGCAGCTCAGCCACCAAATGCCAATGTCACCCTCCTCAGAAAAAATCTGGCGGTCTGCTGTGAGCCGCGCTGGTGGGGTCACCTTCCTGCTAAACGGGGCCTTCACCCCCACAGAGAGGCTCTAGCGAGGCGCTGCTGGTGCCGGAGGATCTTATTACGCCACCGTCCTGCATCTTCAGGCCTCAGGACATCTGTGTTCAACACAGGCATCAGAATTCTGCCTATGGAAATCGTTCGAGATGCTTTTAGAGCTCCGTTTGTTCAACATTAGCGATATTTTGCATTTTGACATCTTAAATCTTACCAATATAGCTGAGAGTTCTCATTCTGAGGCTGTTTTCTATCCATTTTCTTGATATTTTATACTTGTTTTAAGTACAAACGTGTGTTTAAATGGTTTGAAAAGCAGAAAGAATGTCTTTTAAGTTGAATAAAATTAAAACATGCTGACAGTGAGGAGTATCAGATCCTTTTGCAGAGGTTTCACCAGCCCAGAGTGTCTGCTGTGCAGCTCAGCCTGTAACTTCTCTGCGCTAATTATCATGTAGGCTTTGGTAATAGTTGTGATGTCTCTTTTAAATGAGCCGAAACTGGGATGAGATCATAGAATTACACTCTTATCTCTATTCCGTTTGTTTTGGCTCATCGGAAAACCTGGCTTTGTTCAAGTTTGTATGGCATAAAATTAGTGTTTAATGTTGTTTATCTTGTTGTAAAACTCCTTGTAGTGCAGGACTGGATCCCTCAGCCTCAGCAGTTCAACAGGACTTTTCGATCGGACATCTTCCTCGCACATGTGTACACAGATATATTCTCTCTTACACACATATATATGTATATGCACATGAATATATATATATATATTAAGGATGCACAGATTGCAGTTTTCTTGGCTGATTCTGATTACCGATTTTTTTGTAAGTGTGATCGACCGATACCGATTTTTCCAATACCGATTTTTTCCCCCAATGAACAGAAAATTATAGCTGCTGCATGTAGTCGAAGACAACGACACAAAAAAATGGGTTTCAGCTTTTTTAATGTAGCGTGGGAGATACTTTCCCTGTTTACTGGTTACTTTTATAATAGTGACATGATAGTGGCAGCTCTACAGCAAATACAAACGAAAATCAAATTTTCTTTAATATAAAGCTTTTTTTTCCACAAATTTTCTTTAAAAATTTAAATAAATAAAATGTAATACATAAACAAATAAATAAACCCACAACAAAAAAAGATGGGTTTGAAATCGGCAATACGTGCTCCGCCGATCACCGATCAGGCCGGTCAGGCCAAAAATCGTCCGTTTCCGATCACTGGCCGATCGATCGGTGCATCCATAATATATATATATATACCAGTGATATGATTTTGCTAGTGGTTCATATAGTTCAATAATATATAGGCTAGCTCTACTTAGACCTTAGATCTACTTAGAGCTCTGAAACATAAAACAAAAATGAAACTAAGTTAGTGTGTGAAATTAACATTTTCATTGATGTGTTGTGATTACTTTGCAATTTGAATGATAAACATGGAATTTGCAGATCTTTATAAAGTCATGTTCTGCAGTCTGAACACTCTCCACAAGGGGGAGCTGGCTGTTACTCCTACACACCAGCAGGATCTCGTGCATTTTTGTATTTACAGATGTTAAGCATATGAAGTGAAACTCAACCGCTCTCTCCTCTAAACTGCACGCATTGTGACTCGACAGATTATTGCTGACTTGTAGAAGCAGAAGTGATGAGTCCGGTCTCATTATTGATCATTTTATCCATTTGGTTTTTCGCATGAATAAAAATTTGGCAGCAGAAAGGATTAATGTATGCTGTTGCAAATGGAGCAAAGTACTATCTTGTGTTTTTGCAGTTATTTCACATTAAATGTCCACATGCCAATGTATTTATGGACGCTGGAGCTCACATGTGGGTGATCTCTCACCTTCCCACAATAGACAAGAGGGGAACACCCAGCCGTAAAGCCCCGCGGCCGCGAGCGCCGACTGAAAGGAGGACTCTGTTCTGCAGTGCGTTTGGAAAGCATCCGCCTTATGTCGGATTATTTATGTGCGGGGCTATTAAGCCAAAGGTGTGTCAGAGAGGTCCTGCTGGTCCGTTTGGAGTCATAAAATATATGAGATTTTAAATTAAGCCTTTCATTCCTCCCAGCTGGTGCTCGCCGTTAATGTGCCGGCCCGGGAGATGCATGTTTTAATCCCGAGGAAAGACAAACATTGGAAAGTAGTCTCGCCTTGTCCTCTTGTCTCTGGCCTTTGATACACGGGAACTCGGGAATGAAATCAAGCCCTGCGGTCGTTTGCGGCTCGCGTGTTCAGTGTTTTTCATCAGTTACGACAGCCGAATGAATGAGGACCTGTGTTGCCTGGTTTCGCTCTCTTTAGATTCAAACACACACAAGGAGTTTATCGGTGGAAAAAGTTGGGCCGGCTGCTTAATTTTGTTTTCATGCCACTGAGAAAATGCTGGAGTTGGAAGTTGTATGTAACATCACTAACGAGCTCCTATTACCTTTGGATCGCATTGACAGAACTGTTCGAGGCGCTGCTCGGTGTCCATCCAGTAAAATCACATATTTTTCTTCACTTTCAGACATTCTGTCTTATTTTACAGTGTTAGTTCTCCAAATGTATCCTAGAATTTGGCTTCCCTGGTGCAGTCCTTCAGGTTTTTCTGAGAATTCTCTTTAATTTAGGCCTAAAGGGAAATCCTACCAATGGTTTACAGTTCATCCTTTCCAGTGGAAGTGAATGGAACCAGACGTCCCCAAAACAAATCCAACCATTGAATCCACCCAGTGAAGCTCCACGGCTCTCCTTCAATGAGCAGAGCTGAGTGAGAGTAACACGTCACATTAACATGGAGGCAGAGTTAGAGGAGAAGTGGACGCTTGTTTAGTTCTCTAATTTCTGGTCTGTGTGTTCTGAGTGATGGTGTTCTGAGTGATGATGTTCTGAGTGATGGTGTTCTGAGTGTGACGGTGTTCTGAGTGACGGTGTTCTGAGTCATGATGTTCTGAGTGACTGTGTTCTGAGTGAAGGTGTTCTGATTGAAGGATGTTCTGAGTGACGGTGTTCTGAGTGAAGGTGTTCTGAGTGAGGTGTTCTGAGTGATGATGTTCTGAGTGATGGTGTTCTGAGTGACGGTGTTCTGAGTGAAGGTGTTCTGAGTGACGGTGTTCTGAGTGAAGGTGTTCTGAGTGAAGGTGTTCTGAGTGATGATGTTCTGAGTGAAGGTGTTCTGAGTGAAGGTGTTCTGAGTGACGGTGTTCTGAGTGACGGTGTTCTGAGTGAAGGTGTTCTGTGTGATGGTGTTCTGAGTGACAGTTTTCTGAGTGACGGTGTTCTGAGTCATGATGTTCTGAGTGACGGTGTTCTGTGTGATGGTGTTCTGAGTGAGGTGTTCTGAGTGAGGTGTTCTGAGTGACAGTGTTCTGAGTGAAGGTGTTCTGAGGGACGGTGTTCTGATTGAAGGTGTTTTGAGTAACGGGGTTCTGAGTGAAGGTGTTCTGAGGGAAGGTGTTCTGAGTGACGGTGTTCTGAGTGAAGGTGTTCTGATTGAAGGTGTTCTGAGTGACGGTGTTCTGATTGAAGGTGTTTTGAGTAACGGGGTTCTGAGTGAAGGTGTTCTGAGGGAAGGTGTTCTGAGTGACGGTGTTCTGATTGAAGGTGTTCTGATTAAAGGTGTTCTGAGTGACGGTGTTCTGATTGAAGGTGTTCTGAGTGACGGTGTTCTGAGGGAAGGTGTTCTGAGTGACGGTGTTCTGAGTGACGGTGTTCTGATAGAAGGTGTTCTGAGTGACGGTGTTCTGAGGGAAGGTGTTCTGGGTGACGGTGTTCTGAGTGACGGTGTTCTGAGTGATGGTGTTCTGATAGAAGGTGTTCTGGGTGACGGTGTTCTGAGTGACGGTGTTCTGAGTGATGGTGTTCTGATAGAAGGTGTTCTGAGTGATGGTGTTCTGAGGGAAGGTGTTCTGAGTGACGGTGTTCTGAGTGAGAGTGTTCTGAGGGAAGGTGTTCTGAGTGACGGTGTTCTGAGGGAAGGTGTTCTGAGTGACGGTGTTCTGAGTGACGGTGTTCTGATAGAAGGTGTTCTGAGTGACGGTGTTCTGAGGGAAGGTGTTCTGGGTGACGGTGTTCTGAGTGACGGTGTTCTGAGTGATGGTGTTCTGATAGAAGGTGTTCTGGGTGACGGTGTTCTGAGTGACGGTGTTCTGAGTGATGGTGTTCTGATAGAAGGTGTTCTGAGTGATGGTGTTCTGAGGGAAGGTGTTCTGAGTGACGGTGTTCTGAGTGAGAGTGTTCTGAGGGAAGGTGTTCTGAGTGACGGTGCTGGATTGAGTTCTCCTTGTAGGCAGAATGTGTGGAGTGTGGTCTCGTGGCTCTTTGCTCTTTAGTCCATGTCCCATGTGCTTCTCTTTGGATTAAGGGCGTTCTGCAGGAGGCCTTATCTTAACTGAGGCTCTGCCGCAGCTCTACAAACCCACACTGTGGCTAATCAGAGCACCGCGCCGCTGCTGCCGCGCAGAACCGCTGCTTTGGAATCTTGTTTTATGGCACTTCCAGCCGTATCTACCCCAGGAATGCGGCGGCTGTGGCTGCTCGCGGTGTTGTGAAACACTGATAAGGGGTTATAAGCAGGTTGCTGATAGCCGGAGTCGTCTCTGTGGGTTTTTTTTTCTGACTGTAAAACACATTGGTCCTGTGTGAAACTCCAGCACTGATGTCATGTGACATGAGGGACAGCTAATCCTCACAAAGCACTGCGCGGTATGTGGAAAGGTAATCTGCAGGATCTCACCAACACTCCCTGACACATTCTGCTGGGCGTGACGGCATCATGGGCATAGCTTTGGCGAGGGCAGGGGTGACGAGGCCCCTTCCAAGGCCGTGGGGAATTGTTATAAGTGCTGTGGCATCAGATGCTAAACTGCTAAACTAAATATAGCAAACTTTACAGGTCTAGCAAATTTGTTAAACCAAGAAGAAAGACCTTCTTCATCTGTGCGGCTCCTACGTATCTAACCAGGGTCATCAGGTGTCCAGTTTTGGAGGACGGCTATACTGATTATAGGTGCAATCCAGTTAAACAGTCCTGGTGTTGCTCTTTTTGTAATGAAACATGCAGTCACTCAGGCTTCTTCAAGCACAATATGCTGAGGAAGGTGTATCAGGATAACAGACTTTATCACGTGAACCATAAAATATCTATGTCCTCTAATATGCTGTTCTGTGTTCATTCTCTGTGCAGCTACCAGTTTGGGTGTATCTGGTGATTTTAGGCCACTTTGGGCCACTGCCCAATGCATCTTTTGCTAAACTCAGGACTACCAGTGCAGTGACCTCATCTGTCATTCCTCGATTGACGGAGCTGAAAGACTTCAATTGATTCTGGACTGAAAGGTTAGAAGGGGATCAAAAGCCTGTTCTCTTGACATCCAAAGCAGGGGTCATGGTTTTGCCCTATAATTATCTCGGGGCAGGCCAGTGACACAGGGAGGTCAGTCCCAGAGCAGCTGGGTTGGGATCCCCGTTGAGCCGTCCGGTGCTGCAGGGGTGGCGTGGCGGCTCAGTGTTAATCTCCACTCCGGGCTCCTATCGCCCCATGACGGATGGGTCTGGAGAGGTGTCAGAGGCTCTCCACAGCAGTTACACCCTACACCTCCACATTTTGGTGTTTTCACTGCTCTATTGTAACTTATCAGCAGCTAGTTCTGCAAAAAACCTCGACCCAAACCCGGATAACTCCAGTAAACGCATGCTGGGAGTTATTGTGTGGGTTTTTATACCCTGACAAGCCAGCACCTACACTCGCTGTCCAGTTTGCAGCTTCGGGTATCTTGGAGAAAGTGTGTGTTCACACTCACCCGCCCAATTAGTAGCATCTTGTGACCTGAAGAAACGATAACAGGAGAACTGGCAACGGCTAAACTGACAATGTGAAATCCTGAAAGACAGCAGGGCGTTTCGACACTGTGAGCGACGTTTGTCTTTATATCCCACCCCTGCAGTAAATCCAGTAAAACAACCCTGATGTTGCTCTTTTTGTAATGAAACATGCAGTCGGTCGCGGTTCTTTAAGCACTGATGGTTTTCAGGTATACTGAGTCTCAGGATAACAGACTTTATCACGTGATCATCCTCCTCTAATGCTGGATAGCTCCTGTAAGAGTTATTGCGTGGGATTGTTTATACACTGATAAGCCCGTTTGTGAGGACACTCACTGTCCTGTTTGGAGAGTCGTGGAGCTCCAGGCTTCATTTAGTAGCATCTTGTGACTTGGGGGAGATGAAAACGGGGAGAACAGGCAACAACTAAAATGGGGTATTGCAAGGGAAAGAGGAAAACGGCCCTGAAAAACAGGCTGGAAACTGCTTTCCTCTTGAGTCGTATCTCTTGTAAATCTCTCGAGTTTTTTAGAGCAGCAACATCGGGTTCGGTTATCTCATGCCAGCTGGTTTTCACTTTGAAAAGTGCTCTGTTGCCTCAGCGGCTTCGTACAGACTCTGTGTCGTCTCGGCTGCGTTCAAGTCATGACGTCTTTGTTTCAGATGTTCTGGACCCAGACGGCTCATTTAGCCTCTGCCTCGTTGTCTCCTGAGAGTTCCTTCCCCAAAGCCGGATCGAGCCCTGAATGAGCGCCGATATCTTCTTAAAAGGATAGGCGGTCCCACTCCGGGCTCCGGCTGGCCTTTGAAGCTGCTTGACCATTATCCTTGACACTGAGCGCACAACACCCGCTGGTGCTGGATCGCAAATTAAGTCTTTAATGATAAGTTCTTTCCCAAGGTTTCTCTGGGAATTTCCACCGGATTACATTGTTCCAGAAGCCTTTGAACTTGACATTGAACTTGAGCAGACTTCTTTCGGTTTTCTGAGACTCGTAAAAGTTTGGCCATGTCCTCGCTGCGCTCCTGCCTTGTGTGAGGAACAGAACGGGGTTCCGTATCTGACAGCCATTGCGTTTGTTTGTGTGGTTCCGCGTAGACACTCAGCTTCGGGGTTTTCAGCTCCGGAGTGCAAGCCGGGGATCAGAGAAGACCAATAAATCATTATGTCTGTTGTAATAAAAATCTCCTGCACCTCTTCAGCTCTCGGCTTGTTAAAATTCCAGTCCGACCACTTCTGTAGCCTCACCTGTTCTTCTTGGACGATTGTCAAATCTATGTGTAATTATAGTCTTATTGAGGCGCACTGATGAGGGGGTTGTTGTAAAAGGGTGAAAGGAAGGTGCTGCACACAAATCAACTCTCCAACTCTAGGACCACTCTTTATCTTCCAGTGAATTCTCAGATCACTGCTGGACCATGAGGTCTGTAATGGTCTCCCAGGGGTCCCAGATTCCATCAATGTGGGACTTTTTAATCTGAATCAGCTTTCAGTTAAAACTGTGCTGTTAGGAGCCCTGTCCAAAGACTCCTGTGGATTTAGAGTGTTTTTTTGTTTGTTAAATTGAGCTCTGTTCTGATTGGCTGCCCTGTATTGTGTGGGGCTAAATGACTAGAACTGGGTGTATTCAAATATCTTTTTGTTTTAGTGATGTCACAAAACGTTGATTTTAAACAAGCTGTTTTTTCCGTTTATAGACTGTATGGAGTGCAGATTGGTTAATTTGACACTCTTCACGGATTAAAACAAGCTTTTGTAGGTTTTTGTCCGTTAAGTGACATGATATGCACCATATTAAATCCAAAATAAACCACTCCTGCCTGAGTTTACTGTGTGCTGATCCCTGGCGGAAGAGAACTGTTTCACAATATTTAATGTTTCTAGGGTTTGATGAGTTGGTACAGACAAAACGAAGCAGTGTCACGTTTAAAAAAATGCAGTTTTTTATTGAATTTCTTAATGATTTAATGATCTTTATACATGTTTCCTACAGTCTGCACTAAACCCGGTTCAGTCAGTCAAAGTCAAAGTCAACTTTATTGTCAAATCTGCCATACGTACCAGACATACAGAGAATTGAAATTACGTTCCTC
>JBBPCW010000002.1:2003201-2013462 GCA_037974425.1 Phenacogrammus interruptus
GGTTTTTGTGGTGCGTCCTGCACTATTGGCACTAGCGGCTGTGGTTTTTGTGGTGCGTCCTGCACTATTGGCACTAGAGACTGTAGTTTTTGTGGTGCATCCTGCAGTATTGGCACTAAAGGCTGTAGATTTTGTGGTGCGTCCTGCACTATTGGCACTAGATGCTGTAGTTTTTATGGTGCGTCCTGCACTATTGCCACTAGAGGCTGTAGTTTTTGTGGTGCGTCCCACAATCCTGATTCTATAAATATTAACCAACATATGGACTATTTAAAAAAAAATTGGAAAAAAATCCTTGTTTTCTTTCACAAAACAAAAGAATTACATTCACTAATAACTCACACTCCAAAATGCCGAATGCCAGTCAATTTAGTTTAAATCATGTATTGTGAAGGGGCGGTAATCAATAGTGATAATGACAGGAGCAATGTTAACACATCATTGGGAATCAATTGTTAGAGAAACGGCATCAACAGTGTTTTGGCAAGTGTGTGTGTGTGTGTGTGTTTGAAGGGTGTCTCTGGGGCAGACTCTCTCTGGCGTGGCCAACGGTGTGACTGCTCTTTACCTACCTGCCAGCGTGACCGTCCCGCTGTGTATCCTAGCAACAATTCTCCACCCCCTCCCGGGCTGTGGACCACAGGAGTCTTCACCTCCCCATCTACCTCATCACTTCATTGCGCATCACTCGCTCCTTCCACCACTTCATCTCACGCTTTTTCTCCTGTGTTTCTCTGCTTTAGGTCCGACTCTACTGCCGCAGATGACCTTCCCGATGGCTGGACTGGACACAGCTGCCCAGGGTCATCATTAACGCTGCATAGTTACACTATTCACCAGCTTTATGTTGCAATACAACTACCATTACACATTATTGATACTAATAATCAATCTTGACAACAACTGAGTCATTATTCCTGTTTATTAACTGGATGGACGACCAACACCAAAACCATTCAGAGCCAAATTATAAACGCAAACCATCAGGCTGTTTCTGACTGTAAGAATAGTAAGAGGATATTAAAATAGGAATTAACTTCCTGCAAACCACCACCTAATCACTGAATTACTGGAAGGTACATTTTAAATGACATACTTATATCTTAGTCAGAATAATTTACAAAATGATTCTGTATTACAGCTGAGTACTGCAATATTTTTGATGAAAATGTGATACAAATGATCAATATTATCATTTCATTCATAATGTTTTGTCGAGATTAAACCCATTGGTAGACTAATAAGATATCAAAACTGTGTCGACAGGAAGAGCATCTGCATAAAGAGGCATATCGGTGAATCGCTTTTGGAATGTTTGTTTAGTTTGGAGACGTAAGTTACAAGTGTAATCCACAGTCAGCAGTAAATCACAACATACAGTTCTGTGCAAAAGTCTTGAGCCACTCTTCATATTTTCATACTTGGCTTCCAAAGAGCCAGGCTTGCTTGTATTTTAATGTGGTCTTGAGGAACAGTTCTCCAGGATTCCTGAAGGACTTTCCAGTCCAGTCCCTGAACCTGACCAGTCCCTGAACCAACAGAAGGAATGCTTCTGTTGGTTAAGACGCACGGTGATCTACGTATAAATCATTCAAGCAGAACAAAGAGCATCTAACTGAAGTCCTGAAGCAGTGAAGAACCAGGAGCAGATGATTCCACATGATCAGTCAGTGATCAGTATACTGGTGGTGCTGAATGCTGAGTGGTTGGAACTCCTTTATCTAGGCTCCTTGTATCTTTAGACACTTTGCAGCCTGTCAGTAAAACATTTGTTCACACTTCTTTCATTCAATCTGCTCAGTAAGACAGTTAATATTTTGCACCAACAAGGAGTTTCTACCGTAATGTGATGGCAATCGAAGAACTATTACAATTATTATTGTCCTAATTAATGAATTCATTTAGATCATAGTTTGTATTCATGATTTATGTTTGTATAAATACTAACTCACTCAACAGAGCACCAACTCCAGTTCATTAGACCACATGTTGTAACCATATACCCCAGAGAAACTCTAGCAAGTAAATAAATCAGCAGCTATGGCAGAACAACCAGTTCAGAGTGGACAGATGGAGAACTGCTCATACATTCATACAACGTCTACCTTTCTCTTACCCTCTGTCCACATCCTCCATAATTTAAAGGGGTTCTCTATAACTGACCCTCTCATTTCTGAGATCCAGGTGAGAAATTCCCATCTCAAACTAACCAACTCGTTAAAATTCCCCTCGTGTCCCTGAGGTCTGTATAAACCACAGTCGCAGTGTGCGAAGACAACATTCCCACAACCCTGCTGCCATCTAGGGCACAGTTCCTATACTGCCGGCACAGGAAGCAGTAGATTTTTTAAACCCGTCCTACAGGTGGGAGGTACTGATTAAAATTGATATATATATAAAAAAAAAAACATAAAAAATTTCTCACACCATTACCAGAGTACACACTGCCTATAGGGAACAATCCTAAATATGATATTTACTCATTTTAGCTCACAGTGTTTATATGCAGAGTTTGTATAATAAAAATATGAAAACCATATGCTGCTCTTTCAAAATTCTATTCCAAGAAAGTATTATAAATACTTAAAACAAATATAACTGACTGGTTTTAAGTGTAATGTAACAATATACACTGTAAGCTTCTGTACAAGTTGTAAAATAACCATCCCTTCCCTTTATCACAGCAGCACAGACTCACAATTTTCAGAAATAACTCCAGCTTGTACCTGCAGCCAAATGGGAGAAAGCTCTGGAGAGTGGGGAGGACGAGACATCCATCTCTAAACACTCTGCTTTTCTCTGAACTGGACAGAATTTTGAAGATGCTTGGGATCGTTATCCTGCTGAGCAATGACATTTTGTCCAATGATCCATAAACCACAAAGTGAATGTGCACTAAGGATGGATGTGGCTTAATAATGTGTAACTACAGACTATACAGTAAACACCCTACAATCGAGGGGGTTACATTTCAAGAGCACCCACAAATACCAAAAACTGCAAATCTGTGATGTGGTTTAAAAATAAATAAATAAATAAAACTCAGTTTAACGCATTACCCTTAAAGAAAACGTAAAGGTAAACCCATAACCGTACTGTACGGTTTACATTGAACTCCTGCAGTGCTAGAATATAAATACCGATGTTACCCCTATGTAGACTGGACTGTAATTCATGCAGAACGTTTTCTTTGGTATAAGCAGGTAAATACAGTAATAAATTAATTTAATTTACAGTAATAAAAATTCAGAGCTTTGAGAAGAGCAAAACAAAAAACACAGGAAACACTCGAGACGCTCCACGGGGGAAATTCTGGACTGCAGCTGTGTCAAACGGCAGCAGCCAATCACGTTCTCGGATTGGCTACTTTCAAATCTCCCGCCTCTGAGTACAGCAGTATTTCACCATCCCAAGACGCACTTTCTTTGTGTTTCTCTCCACATTACCAAAACATTTATAGTTGTATTTTATATGGAATTGTAGCTGAATGTATGTTACTATTTATGTTACAAAATCAGTAAATTGAATTTTTTCTTAATAATTTAGCACTAAAATGCATGAAAAATTATATATTGCTACAATAAGAAAAACAATGCAGAGGATATATTTGGTTACGCAAAGTTATTAATTCGGTTATAAGAACAAATATGAAGCCGTGAATGAAGTTTACTGTACTGAAAACTAATCAGTTTATTCATACATTTTTCACAATCCGAGGGTGGGCCCAAACTTCTGGCCAACATAAATTACCAACATATTAAACTCGCTAAACCCACAGGAGTTTCGTACTAAAATGTACGAAGTGTGAAGAGGATGGGTTCTTTAAATCAAAATTAATAATAAAAAAAAAGTGTGACCATTTCACTTTTGCCCTCATGTGCATGTGCAAAATAGTACATTACAGTCGAAAACAAACTTACTGTAGTACTTTGTAACCCTGTCAGACCTCAGCTCTCACCTGTCATGGGGTCGAAGAGCTGGTTCGCCTCCAGGTCGGTGAAGGTGTTGTGGCAGCAGGGGCAGCGGAAGGACGCCCGGTTTGTGGAGTCCCGCTCATCCGTCTCGATCCGGCGCCGCATGTGGTCCAGCTTGTACTTGACCACGTTGACCAGCAGGCGGTAGTTGATGAAGTAGTAGTTGTGGCGGGTGGTCTTGCCGTCAGGGGCCGTCTCCACGCGCATGCGGCACTTGACGAATTTGTCACCTTTCAGTGTGTTGAGCACGGCACGCAGCTGCTTGCGGTCAAACTTCAGCAGTTCCAGCATGTCCTCCTCGCGTACGCAGGGGTTCCGGATCAGCACGTCTAGGGCCAGTGCATGCTCGACACCGTAGAAGCCCCGCACCACCTGCTTGGCCAGGCGCTTCAGCGCCGCCGGGACCTCCGTCAACAGCTCCGGCTCTGTCATGATGGAGAGCGCAGGAGGAGGCACCGGTCAGTTGAGGGGTATCGCTTTAGAGAGCCAAAGGATCGGGCATACGTCTGTAGAGCTGCGGGAGGAACACCAGACTTCTTCAGTTCTGTAATGGGACAGTCAGGAATGGAGAGGTCACTTTAACAGCCCTTCATTATAAATACAGTTTAGTCAATGGAAAGTACACTATTAACACTTTCTTAACCTTTTTATGCCATAAAACATCTACACTTAGTCAAGTCCAGGCAGCCTTGGACTAAGCATTCCTTTTCAGTAGAAAATCTCTACTCACAGTGCTAATAAATCCAGGACTACACTTAATCCCTGTCCAGGAAACTGACCTTGACTGTCCAAAAGTATCCAGACACCCCTACTTTAATTAATTTTAGGTGTCCCCATTGCTGTTACAGGTCTTCAGTTGTACACCCCAGCTCTAATCTCCACAGAAACCCACTGCCAATAGAGCACGGCTCTCTGGGGCAGCCAAAGACGAGCCCGAAGGTCACCAAACCTAGCACCAAGCATCTTCTAGAGCAATCTTCCCAATTTTGGTCCTGTTAGAACACTGCACTACACATTTTACTGCTTTACCTTCCTCACCAAATGCAGTGTAACACAATAAGGGCTTGTTAAAACCCATCACTTCAGAAATAGACATTGAATCTGCAGGGTGTCTACAAACTTCCCATCACTCTGTTTATCACATTGTTTATACCATTCATTTAGTCAAAAACAGTAGTCATTCCTCTTTCAGCTTTTCCGGCATTATTTGGTTCAGTTTTTCTGTGAATTTGAACACAGAAGTACCCTTCATATATACCAAAACGTAGGAAAAACCGTTCCAGCCTCAAACTTGAATAAATGCAGCAATTCATACGTAAAGAAAGAAAGAAAGAAACTGACCAAGCACACCAGTGTGGGTTGTTAATACAAAAACACACTGCTAGCGTTTAGCAGGCTAACTTTTACAAAACAGTCTCTAACTCATATTATTCACTTTTGAACCTCAATGCGGACTCGCTGAAACTAATAACATATGACAAACAAGCTCAGGGGGTGTAAAGTCGAAAAAAGAAAATGCTACAGGCCGAAAACGGCGCTTCTTCTCACCAATGTGTCAAAACAGCACCAAGCCTTCGGTGCCGGGTCGTGACGTCACGGTATACACAATAAGAGTCCTGTCTCCCACGGCAAAATAAAATAGATAAAATATATAAAATAAAACAGAGGGATCTGTATATTTGAAATATACATTGATATGTATCTACGTTAATTTAATGACCTCTATAATTGTATGCTACACTCAAAATAATGTTTGAATAAATAAAAAATACTTAAATCAAAATCCAATCAGAATACGTGCTCGACTTCCTCCTGCCCCTTGCCCCTGCAGCATGTCTCCTCCAGTCTAGGGACGTTTTGGTGTCCTGCACTCTTTTAGCTCTCTAAAATCACTTCGGTCTGCATGAGAGAGGTTAAAAGCACCATTCTGAATACAGACGGGCCCTGGAGATGATGATGCATGAAGTTCCACCAGCGGTCAACAACAGCAAGCAGAAACAGAAACAGGGGAAAAATGCTGCAGTAAGTCTGCAACACATGTGTGTTGTATGTGTTTTTGTGTGTGTGGAGTGATTTTAATCCAGTATGAATCTGCAGTGTGTGTAGTCTTCACAGCCTGACAGTATTAATTGTGGAGTGGTTTTAAACTAGTGTGACAGTAATAATCCTGAATCTGCATGTATGTAGTGTTTACAGTCTTATAACTTCCTACAAATTCCTTATAAAGTCCTATAACTTATAACCGTGGTGATTTTAATCTAGTATGAATCTGCAGTGTGGTATTTTACAATCTGAAAGTAATAGATTGAACCAGGATGCTCCATGGGAATAGGCTGATGTGGCATAGGCAGTGCCAGGACACACTGCAAGCACTGTTCAGGCACAGTTTGAGGAACATGACAAAGAGCTCAAGGTCTCCAATGTCTTTAGATCTTTGTATGTGGATGTGCTGGATAAACTAGTCGTTTTCATGGAGGCCTCATCCATTGCTGTGAGAATTTGGTTGCATTTAGCCACAAGAGCTAATGTCTTCAGGTTTGCTGAGTAATGTAACTTCCACCTGGTTTAAGAAACAGTTGTGAACTACTTGAGCACTGATGTACATTGCTCTGGATGAGCTCTTCAGCCAAATGCCGTAAATGTAAATGTTATCTTCCACTCTCAGGTGCAGGGCACCAATGACAGCAGTGTGGTCAGTAAAGTGTCCGCAGCAGCTCAGGGCTACTTCCAGGACGACCTTCTTCCACATTTCGTGTGCAAGACGTCACGACGAGCCCCTCTTATCAACAGGTGCGAAAGTTAAAGAGTGCAACGTGAACCCAGTGCTGCTTTCAGGTGTGGATGACTGTCCATGTTCTCTTACTGTGTTTTCTTTTCAGGGGCTATTATGTGCGCTGGCAAGCTGTCGACCACTGCGTGAAACGGTTTCTGCACGTTACTGAGTCCTGCATTCGAAGACAGGTATAATGAAATCCTTGAAACTGCTTTTATATTAATCTTATGTGTCTTTTTAAGATGGATTAGATGTTCCAGAGGAGGTTCTGCAGTGTTCATTCAGGATTTAATTGAGCAGTTGGTTACACTACACACTGCATATTCATACTGTGTTACAGTCAGGCCACAATTTCTTTTCCTAAAGAAAACAAATCTGAGCTGCCTAAATGACTATCGCCCAGTAGCACTCACCTCCATTGACATGAAGTGCTTTGAGCGCATTTTCAAAGCTCACATCACTTCCTTACGCCCTTACTCCCTGCTTCCCTTGATCTACTCCAGTTTGCCAGCAGGTCTAACAGATCTGCCCTCTCCCACCTGGACCAGAAAAACACATACTGTTCATCGAGTATAGCTCTGCTTTCAAATCCATCATACCCTCCAGACTCATAACAAAACTCAGAGACCTGAACATCAGCTCCTCCCTGTGCAGCTGGATCCCGGACTTCCTGACAGACAGACCTCAGGTTGTTCGGATCGGCAACATTACCTCCTCCACACTGACACTTAGCACTGGGGCCCCCCAGGGATGTGTGCTCAGCCCCCTGCTGTACCCACGACTGCACAGCAACACACAGCTCCAACACCATCATTAAATTTGCAGACGACACCACCATCATTGGCTGCATCTTTGATGGAGATAAGTCTGCATACAGGGCAGAAGTGAGAGCCCTGGCGTCATCGTGCTGCGACAACAACCTGCTGCTCAACGTCAGCAAGACCAAGGAGCTCATTGTGGACTACAGGAGACTGCAGGGAGGAGGCCACACCCCCATACACATCCAGGGAACAGAGGTGGAGAGAATCGGCTGCTTCAGATTCATCAGCGAGGATGTGAGCTGGTCACACCACGTCGGTGTGATCACAAAAGCAGCAAGACAGCGGCTCTACTTTCTACGGCGCCTGAGAAGGTTTAGCACGCCAGAATACTCATCAATTTCTACCAATGCACGATCAAGAGAATTCTTTCTGGCTGTATCACCACTGCTTGGACCACATAGCTCTGCAACAATTGAAACAATTAATACTGTGCAGATTCATACTGAATTACATTTACTGTACAGCTATTGCTCTCAGACTGTGAAACCCACATGCACTGCATGGATTAAAATTACTCCACCAGTATTACTGTGAGACTGTACATTGTTACTGTCAGACTAAAAGCTACATGTAATACACAAGCTGTCACTGTCCCACTACAAAATTTACACACTACAGGTTCATACTAGAGTAAATCACTGCACAGACTTTAAAAAGTACATACTACAGAAAACACAAAGAAAAAACATTGAATGAGAAGGTGTGCACAACCCTTTGACTGGTAGTGTATACTAGATTTAATGCACCCCATATTTATTACTGTAAGACTCTTAACAACTACACTTCAGATTCAAACTGGTTCTTTCCCCGTTTCCATTAGATCCTGTCCTTAGGTGCAGGATTTGACTCCCTGTACTTCCGGCTGCATACAGAGGGGGCGCTGGAGCGGGTTGGTGCATTCGAGGTGGACTTTCCCGACGTCGCCAGACGCAAGGCAGCCTTAATCAGCAGCAGTGACCATCTGAAAGATGCTCTTGCAGAGTGGGACCCCTTGTCTCAGACAGGTGGGTCATTATCTGATCATATTACTCCTTTACGGGCACTTTAAGGGAAAACTTTAAAGGGCACATATCTCAAAAAACAACATTTCTCAGCTCTCTTAAAAAGTTGAGTTTGATTTAGTGTGTAAATTTTGCTTTGGTCAAAATGTGCCACACAGTTCATATATAAATCAGTTGCAAAAATCAACAACTTTGTTTTTGTGATATTCCACATGTTCAGGCTGCCGCAGTTTAGCCCCGCCCATTTGTGCTGGAGTTAGAAGGAATGTTTTAAGCCTGGGCTACTTTATATAAGGCACCCTACAGGGCAGCCAATGGCTGGTTTTCATGGGGATCAGGCGTCCCATTACTTTTTATCCATATTAAAAAGCTCCGCATTACTTTCAAAATAAAAGGATTTTTAAAAACCTGCGTTATGATAAAATAATTGTCGGCATTAAGTGAATAATGTGTTAATGTGATAATAACACATTAACTTTCACTTGTAAGGTTTGTGTGATTTTTATATACTAAATACTATATATTAATGTTTTTGTAACTGCACCTTTAATACGGATATATTTACATTTTCTTAAACTTATTTCTTTCGTGTGAGGGAAGATGTTTAATTTAGTAATATGGGCTGTTTAAACCCTCTGATGGATAAGAGTCTGTGTTGGACCCACATGCAGGTCCCGTGTATGTGCACAGTGCTCAGTATAACCTGCTGGGTGTGGATGTGAGGAATGAGAGAGAGGTAGAGGAGGCTCTGAGCCTAACTGGGCTGCAGTGGGACTGTCCCACACTCGTCCTCTCAGAGGTGGTGCTCACCTACATGGAGACCCAGTGGTGAGTGCAGCTTCTACTTTACAGCTCGGCTTGTTCTCTGCACTTTACAAATACTACTGTAAAGTAACGCGGTTTATATTTGCATAACTGATTTATTAATGAAATCCCTGTTTTCGTAACGACTACTTTTTTAAGGAATGTCACACACCTAGTTTTTTGCATAATTGTAAATATTTGAGAAAAAAACCCCACATTAACGCGGATCAGCAGTTGTGGTTTTAGTCTATCGTAGATTTTTTCAGAGAACTGAACTAATAATTGTTCTCTGTAACCCCCAAACTAACTGAAACTGCAGATTCCCTCCGCATTTTTTTCTTTTTTGTCATCCGGGCCTTGTCCACCATGCCCCCTCGTCTTCGGGCTGGGTGGCAGTGCAGCAACCAAACATAAACAACCAGCATGAGGACGAGGGGGCGTGGCGGATGAGACCCGGACGTCAGAGCTTTTTCCGTGGCAATATGTAAATCTTCATACATTTTAAGTTCTAAATGATTAAGAAAAATATAATCCTTGTGCCTCAGGTCAGACGCTGTGATTAGCTGGACATCGAGGACCCTCCCACAGGCCTTGTTTGTGATGTATGAGCAGATCCGCCCACATGACCCCTTTGGTACGGTCATGCAGAACCACTTTTTGAAGCTCAACTCCAAAATCCACGCCCTCTGCCAGTACCCCGACACTGCCGCCCAGACCCAGAGATTCCTGCAGAAGGTACCACCTCTACCTCGGATTCCTGGGCCATGGCTGAATGTTTTCACAGTGTAAAGTGTCCAATCTGTCATATGTGAACACGCCACAGTACACAGTGTGAACAGCACAAAATTCTTCTTTTGCACTTTACCCATTCAGCCCATTCAGCCCATT
>JBBPCW010000002.1:2016221-2029456 GCA_037974425.1 Phenacogrammus interruptus
ACACACACACACACACACACACACACACACACACACACACACACACACACACACACACACACACACACAGCCGCGTCAGTAGGAACATACCGACTGATGGTTTGCTATGAAAGAATAAATCGCTTTATATTAATTATGGTGGCCCATACTTATCTCACATTTCTGAGGTTTAAATGCTGATGTAAGACTCGTAATGGATGAAAACCTCATACTAGATCTGTTTCTGATCTGTTTTCGTAAAGATACCCCTTGAAGGACACTTCCCTGCGCCTCGTCATTCACACTCAGCTTGTGCTTATAGAGGAGGGCTGGTGATATTTGGAGGTTTGGGCCGAGGAGGTGTTCCTCGAGGAGACATAGCTCTGCTGAAACCCACGTTTACAGGCTTCGCATGGGAGAGGCTGGAATTACAGCCAGCTCTTGTACCCAGGTATTATTGTGGTGATTTTATATTGCATTCTGTTTAAGTCCTCTTATACTGGCTTCATCACCCACTTCCTTCTAAAAGAAGATTCAGGGCCTAAAAATCCCACACAACTAAACATGCTAGAAACCTCCCAGAGCTACATTCACATTTTTAATCTGTTTATCTTTAACAGATATAACAGACGTTTCTGTCTGTCATCTGCAGGTATTCCCACTCAGCCCATGTTATTGGTGAGAATCTGGTGGTAGTTGGTGGAGTTTGGCTTCAGGCAGATGGTGTGCCAGGAGTTGCTGTAATAAACCTGACCACCGGAGGCAGCATTGAAGTCAACATTGACACAGTGAGTTCCATGTTCAAATTAACTCCAGCAGTGTTCTCAGAGGATAAAGAACTACTGCGACTGCCATTGTTAGCAGTTTGGAAGGACTTCCAGAATCTATGCCCTGCATATTGGTCATCAGTTGCTCTCTATGTTTCTCTTTTTAACAGTCACCTGTCCCCTGGCCTGTCATGCTACATTCATTCTGCTCAGAATTGCTGGATTCAGAGGGAACTGAGTTGGTACTTATTGGTGGTGGAGGAAACTGTTTCTCTTTTGGGACTCACCTTAATGCCCACCCGGTTACTTTAGACCTGAGACCTGTGCTGGACCTCTGAGATGAAGGGAGGCACAATGGAAAACATGCTAATGGACATCAAGGGGCACTAAAACCAACACTATAGAGCCCTTGCTGGACAATGTTCAAAACAGCAGAGAAAAAAAAATCAATGATATTGACTACTCTGACTTGCCAGTCAAACTTTATTTCAACCAGGATCTCAGTTAAAGTAACAGCCAAAGAGCTCAATTGATGTGGGACAGGGCATCAGCTAATCATGGAAGTCAGAGGTCATAGGGCAGCAGCCCCAGAGAGGTGTAAGGTCACTCGGTGAGGCGGCGGAAGGACTGGACGGTGGGACAGACAGCACCCCAGTCGACTGGCTTGCGGTACTCGCCCTTCTCCAGGAAGTACTGGCGGCCACGGTAGTTGGGGTGCTCATAGAAGACCCAGTAGCCCTCCAGGACTTTGCAGGAGTGCACCTCCCTCAGGCGGTAACGCTCCAGAACGGAGGGGCAATCCTCAGTGGCCTCGAAAGCCTGACCCGCAAAGTCCGCCTTGTCATACAGCTGCACCTTGTACTGAGTTCCGCTAGGCTGCAGGAGAAGGTAAGGGTGGGAGGGGGTGGAGGGGTTGGGAAGGTGTAGGGGTACGGGAGGTTAGTGCATGGGTTTGGGAAAGAAGGGGGAGGGTAGATGGGGCAAGAAGAAAGGGGAAGGGGGGACATGGAAGGAGATGAGATCCACTGTAACAAGTTCCAAACCTTGCAACCAGATTACCACATTTTGCTCAGGGTATCATGGATCATGGGCCATTTTTTCCCAATGGCTCTACACTTTTTTTTTATCAATATTTAATAAAGTCTTGTTTCTTATCATCTAGACTTGGATTTTTGGAGAACAGTGTACAAGTACTACTTCAGAACCTCCAGCATCCCTGTTCTTGCTGAAGGACAGCAAGGGTCTTACGAGTTCTGGTCACCAGGTTAAACCCCGAGGCTTCAGCCTTGTTTACCCAGAACTAAGTCCTGGGAAAGCCACATTATCCTTTGATCTTATTGATCTACTGGTCTATAGGTCTCTGCTCTGGTTCCAGACTAGAAATTTGAAGCCAATTTGTGCAACTGTACAACACTGGTATGAAAGCAGGTTTAGCTCTTGATGCAGAAACTCATGATAAGGTTAGAGTTGTATGGAGAACATACAAGAAACACTGAAGCTTCAGCACAATGTCATATGCTATAGCCAGTGATAAGGATATCCCATTAGATTTGGTATCATGTTAGATAGGTCACAGGTTTGACTTACAAAGTGGATCATCTTGCAAGAGCTGAGCCGGTCGTTAAGGCCCATCCAGCGCAGGTACTCTGGGTATTCGCCCCTGGTCAGCACGTACTGGTAGCCCATGTAGTTGGGGCGCTCGTAGACAACCCAGGTGCCGCTCTCCACTCGGATGGAGTTGCAGCGGCTCAGGTAGGTGTGGAAGTCGGAGCAGTCGCTGTCACACTCATAGCGACGGCCTTGGAAATTTTTGTCCTCATAGAAAACAATCTGAAAGGACGGATGCATCAGATGGACGCACAGAACACTGCATGAAATTTCGGGAAGACGCCAGTATGGGTAAGAGTTGAGCAAAAGTCATAACTAATTGCCTTGGTTCTGGGTCGGTGGTCATGAAGTTAAACAGTCATGGTCTGTCTCACTGGTTCAATTCTGGGCATGGTACCAGGGTGCCAGCTGGCATCTGCCAGACTTTAGGAATTTGTCCTATAATGGTCTGACAGAACTAGTTTGCCAAAAAGAGCGACGTTGGCACATTCCTCTGCCCTCTGCTACACAGATACAAACACGGGACACCAAACATCTTCCTCTGGGGGTAATGAAATGCTAACTAACCATTTGGACTGGCACAAAAGAAGAATCTGCGAAGCAGGAGACCAGCAAATCTCAACGGTTCAAGGGATGCCAGTTATCATTCGTACGGCAAAACGGAATGCTGCATGCTGAAACTTTAATCAACGCCTTTCACTTCTACACTGAAATGAATGGGATTTGAAAACCTGGGCTCACAGTCCTTTGCCATTCCTAAGATAGCTCAGTTTTACCATCTCTCTATAACATGAAACCTATAATTGTTCTTGCTGGTAAAGGCCCTGGTGTTTCATCAAGCAATCCCAAATCCAAAAAAGCCTGGCCCAAAAAATGCTACCGCCTCCAGAAGCGAGGAACACCTCCACACTGTCCTCCTTTAAGAAACCCAAATAGGTTTTCTCCATAACATTTTTTTTTTTTTTCGTTACAACCGATTTGAATAGAAACCTAGGGCTAAACCTCAGGGCTAAGCTATCTTTCCTGTTCTCAGGCTCAGACCTCCTCAAGGGTCTCCAAAGCAGCTACTCACCCTGCCCATCTTGGACATTGTATGGAGGCTTGCTTGGAGAAAGTGTCTGAAGTCCTGACTGAGTGCCGATCCGCTAGCGGGGCTGTTTAAATACTTAGCCCCCCAGGTTCAGGATTAGTGGGGCGGGGAGCACTGGACAATCGCTTTGTCATGAAAATGAGATCCAAAAATTGAGTCAGTGATTCTAGTTCTATTCAGGTTTTCCAGAAAAGCGATGTGGGATTACAGCATAATGGCAACATTGCCAGGGTCACCCAGTCACCCCTCCTCACACCCTCTCTTTCCAAAACACACACACATACACAACGTCCACTGGCCCAGTTTGCACCACAACACAGCCACCCTGGCAGCCCATGCCAAGACCACTGGCAAATGTGAAGAGCCCAGATGTCCTGGATTATTGTGCTCCACTGTTCTGAATGGTGCGCCATTCTCCTGGCTCAGCTTTTTTCTACTGTTTTAAACACACAGGCCAAAATAATCAAACACGACAGAGCAAAGGCCTCGCGCCGGCCTATAGAAGGGAGCGGCGAGGCAGCCCTTCTTCAGGAGCCGCAGCTGAAGACAGCTAGCAAAGTGGAAGAGACCAAGACACAAGTGGAGTGATATGCAAATATGCGTACATAATGCCCGAGTTATGTTTCTTGGAAACGTGATGCTGACGTTTCGTTGAGACATTTAGGCTTTCCCCAGTTTGGCTAGAAAACATATTTTTTATATTTTAAAAGTTGCACTGACTCCGTACTTCAGGTATTGACACCAAGCTTTTTTATTTTTCTGTTTTAAAAAGGTATGAAACGGTGCAATAATGCCAATTTTTTAATGGAAAAGGCAATGAAAGTCAACTCGTTTAGCGTACAGAATTAGACCTCACGGGCCTCATTGTACCTTGGGGGGACTAGAACGACAAAGATCAATTAACAAGGAGACGATACAGCATCTTTTATTGCTTCCACACTAAGTTTGTTCCCTTAAACTACACATATTGTGTGCTCAAATGTGCTCTACACTTAATTCATACTACTCATAGTTTGAAGAACATCAACAAGACACAAGAAGACAACGGGGGACCTCTTCAGAAATTGAAATGATTCCTTTACATGGTATTGCTTTCTTGTCCAAACAGTGGACACGTAAATCAAAGGTAAGAATACATCCAGTAGCAGCTCCTCAGTTCTGCTCCTGGAGTCTTTTCCCTTGCTTGTAAACTCTTCTACGAGTTGAAGTTGACTCAGAGTTGTTAAAGCAGGGACACCACTGAAATGTGAAGTGCATGGTGGCTTTGGGACCTGGATTTGGAAAAACTCTATTGTGGAAGGCACAACGAGTGGCACTTAGGAGGTCATTATGAAGGTACAAGTGCAACCAACATGTAAGGCATAGTGCTACAACAACATGTGCCACAGAAAGGACCCATTTAAATTCATACTGGCAACTGAACACATGGAAAAATGTGAAACAAATCCCAGCTCAGGTACAGAAAGAGCCTTACTCTTGGGCTTGTCTGGAAATCTGGTACACACAAACTTCATATCATTAATGGTGCATTTCATCCAGTGCATTAATAACGTCACACCATAAACAGCTACATAAGCACAACTGACCCAGTCAGGCTCCTCCCACAACTGTTGGGTTGTATGAGCTTTACAGAACGTCCCATTTAACTGAATGAGAAAGTGTAGCAAAAAGATAGTCAAATTACTAACGTTATTCTAGTTTCATTGATAAAGTGATAGCCTTGAGAGGCTACACCTGAAAATTTCAGCAGTAAACACTTGAAATGGCACAGTCTCCCAGTGTGCGATGGTCGCTGTGCTGAATGTACTTGTAGACTCAGGGGGTCCTTGGGTTACAACATACGACGTTTCGAGTTTACAACACTACAACACTCTGCTTAAACCATTAGCGTTGTATTTATGGACTACTGCCTTTTTCTGTTTCTGTGGTTTAGTTGTGTTTTAATGAGCTGTGATAGGATCTGTAATTGACTTAGACCTGGGTGTGTTTCGACTAAACAAAATTCGAGTTACATCACTGTCGAAGGAACGAATCAGTGTCGTAACTCAAGGACCCCCTTGTAGTCATCTTAGGTGAAGTGCTTCAGTTAAAAATGTCTCAGTTTAAAGTTTGGTAGTTTTTACGAGACAAATAATTGGAATGTTATCAGCATCAACTGATGCTGGTATCAGAAAATAAATATGGTATCGTGCCGTCTGTAGCAGCTACATAATGTGCTCCAAATGCTGTCTGTAATGGGATCTATGCAGATAATGATTAGCCACCACGCTAAGGTTAGCTCGATAGCACATCGGACATGTAATCAGTGTGACCTTTCACACACAAACAGATGCATCATCTAAAATCAATAGTCCACCTTAAATATCAGGGTTGTGAGACTACAGATGCTAACTATGTAAAGCTATTTAATTGGCAGTGCATCAATTGCTTCAGCATATTTATTTGTTTCTAGGTTCTGTAAATAAAACCAGCCCTTGTCTATTCTGTCGTCCTGTAGCAGAGAATGGTCCCTTATTCCTTTCTAAACAGTCGTTCTCTCAGAGGATCATTATACTCAAGTACATCAGTGTAAAACGGCATTAGAGCCACTATACGTTAGCATATATTACAGAGACTCGACCACATTTTAAGACAATTTGTTTCAAAATGTCATTATCCAGCATTGCATTTCTGCATCATACAATATTCATGGCGAGTGCTGATCCAGAATCCGGAAACATCCGCTGCCCCAGCAATAAGCAAAGGCAAGCAGCAAATTCAAGGCAGAGGACAGTAAGTGCATGTCTATTACAGACTCAGCAGACTGTGGGCGCCCGTTCTGCTGCCTGTCGGGACACCTGGTCTTTCTGGTGCTGAAGAGAAGGTTCAGAGCTGCAGGTAGACTGTGGGTGATCAGTGGTGTTGGACTGACCCATGTTTGAGGGCAGTAAGCTGTCCAGCTCCTGCCTCTGCCCTGTTTCCAGCAGCCAATCATGAAACTTGCGTTCCACCAGGGCCTGAAACTGCCGCCGCTGCTCCCTGGAAGACAAAAACAGAGACAGACAGACAAAAACAAAATTAGTGCTTTAGAGGGTTCCTCTGTATGGGCAGTTCATAGTTGCAGTCAACCTATCCGTGTCTATCTACAGCTTAAAAATAAATAAATAAATAATAAAAAAATAAAAAGTACATATGTTGTACTTGAATTAATTGGAAAAAAGAGACTTGAACACAAGTATTAACACACAAATCTATGTCATGACTCCAGTAAGAAGATCCACCTGACTATAGAAACATCAGTCCTAACGTCTCTTCTGAAAAAACATCAAATCTGTCCACTGGTTCTTTCACATGACTTTTAGCTGTTCTTATAGAATAGTAGGAATATAAGCAAATCATATAGTGTGCTCTTTGAAGAAACCACATGCTTGTTTCTGGACACAAAAAAGGTGTTTGGGCTTCAATGCAAGAAAGCTATAATCCTTACTTGATGCTGTTTGTTAAAGAAAGGGAAAGCACAACCAGGTATTGGACTGACATGCTACAGGTGGAGAGAAATGACAGTAGGTGTTCTGGTGTAAATAATTGACACAGCTAGTAAAAGATATCAGATTACTTGCAGAAACATGGTAATTGAAGTCCTAATCTATTGTAGTTAACCTTAAAGATATCATAGTTATTCCTAAAAACACTCACTTGTTGAGGTGCGCATCCTTCACCGTTCTCTGCCACTCCTGCACCCTCTGCTGACGGGCCTCCACTGCCTGCTGGTACGCGGCGGGCAGCCCCCCCGGCACCTCGCAGGTGTCCCCCTCCATCTGGAAGGGCACCACCAGGGGGCAGAACTCCTCTGGTGGCAAGATGCGGTAGCAAGACTGGTCAAGAGGTGGACCATCTGACCCGTACAGCAGCGGCTGGTCCCAGAGGTTGGGCACGACGGCCAGGCCCACGCTGGCCATGTGGTCCTCCAGGGTGGGGTAATGTGTGTGGAAGGGGCCCAGGGTGAGGGACGTGTTGCCAGGCAGCAGGAGTGGGCGTGTTGGGGTAAGTACATGGATGGTGCAGTGGGAAGATGCTCCTACGGCCAGACGTCCCGTCACACACACCAGCCGAATGTTCTCACAGCTCTGGACGTGGACGCAGGTCTCCACAGGGCCCAGAACCACTGTGCTGTTACGACACTTGTCCATGGTCAAAGACCTGTGAAATCATTGGCAAAATTGGGAAAAAAAAAAAAGATTAAAAACAAAGATTCAACCCTCTGGTGAATTAATAGCTCAAATACGTCTGTGACTACATAGATAAAGCAAAACAAAGAAGCACAAACCCAAAAAAACAAACGCACAACAGACTCAAAAAGACAATACAGCTCAGGTCTGTTTGTGTGTGACTGTTAATTAAAAATGAGCAGCCTGTGAATGTTCAGCCGTCCTTGACCATAAATGGCATGGTAAGAGTCAGCGAGTTCACGCTCCCTTGGTGGTTCAACAAAGAAAATCAAAAGAGCACCGGTTCGAATCTGCATCTTGACTTATGTTTTTGCCCATAAAACGTATTTTTTTTTGTGTCTCCAAACGCTGGTTTTATAGCAGCACCTCACCGAAACGCATCTAGTACTTATTATTGCTATTATTATTATAATCCTCACTCTTTGGAGACAGTCACCAGCACATCCTTCTTTCCTTCTCTCACTTGGTTACAGAGTGGGTTCGAGTACATGGGTAAACTTTGGGACGCAAACTTTTATCACAAGAGGCGAGGGGAAGAGCCTTACAGATGATGCAATAAAATAAAGCAAACAAAGCAAGATGCAAAAAAATAAAGTGTTTTTTATTAAGATAATTGATCTTAGCCTTTTGGATATTATGGAAACATGAACTATTTTTCACCACTTCATGGTTTTGTTAAAGGACATCATGAAAACGTGGCATGTTGTAAGCCTGCACGGATGCTCGCTTGCTGTCGATCACACTCCTTACTATGTATTATGGGACTGCCTTCAATCTTTGGGAGCCAATTTCTTTTTTTTGGAGCCATAATCTCTATCAAATGTGATATAAATAATAATTTAAAAAAAAGCATATTTTGTATTCCGTCTTACCCTGTGTAAAGAGCATTAAAACAAAACAAGAAATCATGACATGGACTAAATTGTTGCCAAAGTAAAATAGTGTTTCTCATGTATTTTTTAATGTTTATTTTTCCTATATTTTACAACGCACTCTGCAACAGGTTGGCAGGTTATGCAAATTGTTTCAAACGGAACAAATCTGTCAATGCTGCTTTCAATAGAGATGGCGATCGCAAACGAGTCGGTTCTTTGACTAAATTTGGTAAAACGAAGAGCCGCTTGGGAGCCGAAATTGTATCACTAGCTCTGGATCAAGCCTCGCTATAATCATGTGACAGTGTAGTAGGAATGGCTGACCTGGGTTGAGTGTATCTGTGCATAATAATAAGATGTAATTTTAAAAGTTATTTGAATTTTTCTTGGTTGAGATGATCGTCATTGGTGACTGAAATTAAAAACTACTCGCAAAATAGATAATATAGTGGATCGGCTGAGAACAGAGGGGCCAATTATGAGACCATCTGAAGAATCATAACATAATATAGGTAGTATTTATATTACCAGCATTAAGAATGGCAATGACCTGGTGCCTTTGAGCTAGTACTAGCTAAGAGCATCTATTGATATTAATGTTATGACATTTTATAGAAGACTTTTCTTGGATCTATATTCATAAAATAACACAATATAAAGTACCATGTCATATTTACACTACCAGGAAAAAGTTTGGACACACATTCTCATTTAATTTCATTCAATATTAATTCTACATTTTAGATTAGTATTGAAAACAAACTAGAATCTGTTCTGTAATAAAGGAATGATGGACTCTTTTTTAGTTAAGTGGTTCTTGCCATAATGTGGAGTAGAACCGTAGAGGAACAGGATCACTAACTGTGGACCAACCTGACCATCACAACTGATGATCCCAAACACATTATGAAGTCAAGAAACTATAATTAATAATAAAAACAAAGAAAATCGTTGAATGAGAAGATGTGTCCAAACTTTTGACTGGTAGCGTATGTGATATTTAAGTGGCACAGCTGAGTGCCTGTAGACAAGATGTGTACATTTTTAAGAGACAATCAGCTCGCTTTCCTACCCGAGAGGAGACAGCAGGTAAATGAAAGCTTCACTGCAGCGATGCAGTTTAACGTTTGCGCCGGCCAGCTTCTCCGAGTCTTTGGCCAGGGTCTGTTTGTAAACTTGAGACATCAGCACCACCTTGCTGCCTGGAGGAGCCATGTGTGTGTTCCTGGCTATCTTGGCTCTCTTCATCGCTCCCTCCGCTAAAGCAAAAACCAACACTGTTAATAAACAGCGGCATTAAAATGCATCATTTATCAGAATCAGACTCGAGTTGAGGCGGGATGAGGAGGGATGTCATGAAATAAATGTCATGAAGTAAAAACAGTCAAAATCACCCCCTTTTAAAACATCCCCCCTTTCCACCCCTTGTGCTATTTTATCAATGAATGTGTAGGTCTATTAAGTAAAATACCGTGAGAGAGAGGGCACGCGCGAATTGAGTAAAGTACCGCGAGCAAGACGGCTGTTTTTGGGGAGTGAACAGTACATTTAGAATCTTTCAGTGTTTTTAAACTGCATCGAACTGTTCAAGGGGGAAGAATTTAGTTCGTTTTCATCATATAGTACATTGAAAGTGGCCAGTTACTATCTACGCTATATGGACAAAAGTATTGGGACATCTGCCCATTCCACCAACAGCGACTTCAATGACATTCAATACTCAAGATGACCCTAACTATGGAGCATGTGATAGCTATGTCAGCCAGGACACCTGACTGTGTTTTGGTTTGTTTTGCTCTCAAAACCTGGCATGAACTGTCTGTCTCGCTCTTGCGCTTCCTTGATAGTGCGCCTCTGGTGACCGTTAACTGTAAAAATCCATAGATAAGCCGCACCGTTGTATAAGCAGCAGGGTTCAAAGCAAGTGAAAAACAGCACGGTTGTTTGTTTTTTTTTTACTTAAAGTAATGCTGCAATTCACATTTTTAAATAAAATTACATGATATAAAGCAGTTTCTTTGTGTTTGAATTTTTATTTATGCATTTCCAGATACAAATTGCTATATTGTGATATATATCGTTATCGAGGTAGAAAATTGCTTTTACCGTGATAAAAGATTTTGGTTATATCGCTCACCCCTAATGCCATATTTAAAAACTATGATAAGTACAAGGATTTTATTCAACATTTCACACGCTATGCTACACTAAGTACAATTAAAACAGGACTAATAATCCTCTCTTTGTAATGAAACATGCACTGATGATATTTATGCTATGCCTATTGCAATATACTGTGATGCAATTTATTGCAATAAAGATAAATAGTAGCATTGCTCGTTTCATTTTAAATGTAAACATACATTTTCACTCTTGTGAAAATACTACTTTTAAGCACATTGTGTATATCTAAAAAGCCGTAACAGTTTACTGAATTGTGAAATATGAATCGTAAACAGTGCAAAGTGAATGATTTAACTTGATATTTCATGACAAAAACACAAGATGAGTATCACACACCATGGCTCCCAAAGCAAATCCAGTTAACTACTTTGTGTGCACCTTAACTAAGAGGTTCTGGATAACGGATCAGAGTGCAGAGCAGTTCTGCAAGCAAAAAGAATAAATAATCAGTCCTACCGCTATCTTGTTGATAGTTATGAATCATTAGGTGGTTCCAGTTTTTCCCAATTATGCACTTACTGACATTTCCCGCCGGACTGAGGACCGTGTTTGAGATTAATGGCTCACCTTGCAGGGCCCAGGCCAGTTTCTTGCCCGAGCGCAGGCAGGTGGACATGCCGAATGGGTTGAGGGTGAGGGTCTGGCGCAGCCAGCTCTGGAGCCGCTGCAGTGAGTACGAGCGGCTGAGTTTGGAGTATCCTGCCTGGGTCTGGAACGGTGAGCGGCCCAGCAGCCGATGAAGTGGGTGCACGGTCCGGCCGTGACTGGCCGAGCCTTCCAGCAATAAACTCAGGGCCTGCACGGCCTCGGCTGAGATCTGACTGTCCCGCAGCGCCTGGCCCGATCCGTTCAGCTCACCTGGCTCTGCCAGCAGCTCCAGCAGCTCAGACAGGTGCGACTGCATGAAGGTCAGGTGTGCCTGGTCATCCCAGTTCTAAAAGAAAACAATAAAAATCGCATTAAAATAATTTAGTATACTAACACTGTTAAAAAAAAGTGGCCCCACATGGTTACATGTGAACACACAACAGCATACTGTGTGAACACTCACCAAGTGAAGCAAGAGGCTGCAGCATGTGGGGACATTACCTTGCTCAGTTGTGTCACTAGCAGTATAGGGATTCAAACCCACAACCTTCTGATCTCAGGGTGAACTCCCTAACCACTAGGCCACCAGCTGTCACGATACAATATGTATCAGTAACTACTGTGATTCTATATACGTCCCAATTCAATACTACAGTTACTTTCCACATTATTTTCAACAATGCTGCGCAGCCTCAGATCTTCACATATGAAATAAGCAACTGACATGGTGACATGGCGTGTCGGTTTAATAGCTAGGAATCTGGTATCAAAACAATTATGTTCCTGTGCTGCCTTGTCTATCTGCGTGACAAAGTTTACAAACAGCCCCACTCAGGGTCAATTCACCTTTACTGTTTACATTTCGAAAGCCAAAGTTCCTCCATACACTGGATTTAATCTGTGAAGAAGTCACAAAAATATCTGCTGTTCCTGTTATCACTAAAAAAAGTTAAAATAATTGTCTCTCACTAAACAGGATGATGTGTATGCTGTGTGGATTATATAGGAACTGCAAGATTTATTTACCTCAAACATATACAATTAAAAAAAACTTGTCAATTAGATTATGTAGAGACCATATGTACAGATTAAGCTGCAAAAAACAAGCCAGCCCAGCATAATGCAGCCTAATATAGAGCGGCTAATTGGAACGGAAGATATTTACATAAATCAATAATAAAGGCACAGTAACAACAACAGCCTTTTTAAAGGATAAAAGGGGTTCATGTTTTGGTACATAAAGCCACAAACATCATAATTATTAACTACAGTAAAAATGTAGTGCATGGGTCAGTATCCCTTTCAGGCCCAAGTACCTCAGAACAAGTTATTTTAACCATCTGCACAACCCTAAAGGGAATGGTGTTGTATGACTGTCTTCATTGTAGAAAGCATTACATTACTTTTATGTAATCTACTACCATGAAGCAAGAGTGCATTATCAGAGCACCAATATCAGTACTTGATTTTCTACACACTAAGATATAAGGATAAGACATCAGATATCGGGTTTCAGAAAAATACACTACCATGTTTTTACCAAGTTGCTGAGTGAACATCTATAAAAAAAAGGTCAAATAAAGCGAGTTTCCTTTCTAGGATGAGAGATTCTGCAGGTCTGACTGGTTATTGGTGATGCAGAGTCAAATTCTAGACTGTCCTTTAAGGAGTTATTTAATGCTTAAAAACAGTAACAAGTGCATTTAAAATTAAACACTTGTCTGGAGAGCCACGTTATAATTATAATAATATTGGGTGGATTTTTGTAGTGATTAATTAAAAATAGGACAATAGGCCAAAGAATATTTAGAGCATGTTTAGTAACTATTAGTCTCAGCCTCAGACGTCATGCCCACGGTACGTTGGCTAAACGTCTGCTGCATATGGTACACTTAACTGGAAACACTTCAGGAATGTCGAAGTCGTCTCTGATTGG
>JBBPCW010000002.1:2052872-2067188 GCA_037974425.1 Phenacogrammus interruptus
AGGTAGCCAGCGAGTGCTTAGACCAGTCCAGTTTATTGTCCATGTGCAGACCTAAGTATTTGTATTCCTGGACAATCACCACATCCACCCCTTTGACAGACAGAGGAGAGACAGGAGGCTGTGATCTTCTCAGGTCCACGACAAGGGGTGGGTGGAGAGAGTTGGGAGAGTGGGTGGGCCAAAATATAGAGAAAGGAGGATCAGTGTAATCGATAGAGAGATAGTGGAGTGCAGTATGTGTGAGAGAAAGAGAGCGTTGTAGAGAGAGTGATGGGAGGAAAGAAATGGGGGGGAGTAATTGAGAAGAGAGAGGAAAGCAAGAGAGAGCTGTTGGGGAAATTTACATTTAATTTCTTTGATTTACATATATTTTAAGTAGAGAATCAGCATATTCAGTAAACGTAGTTAAAAGCTAACGATTCTTGGATGATTCAATTGTTCTATGGGTTTAAAGGGTAAAAAACATAGATTAAAGGATATATTTTTCCTTAGATGGTCTGATGCGTCTCCCTATCAGCAATAAGCTGCAGGAGACTTTCGTTAGAAAACTGGTCATTTCGATTGGCTCTGTGTCGAACCGCCTCGACAGAGCTTAATATAAAGGATAGAAAAGAGAAGGAAAGCAACGAGGATGAGAGCAAAGAGAGGGAGAGAGAGGGAGAGAAAGCTGAGACAAGTGACCAACTGAGGGAAGTCTGCAGGAAAAGGTTCTCACCCCATTCTTGTGACCGGATTTAATGGGGTAAAATGCTGATGTAAGGAGGCCTGTGGTCTTGACACGACACCTGGAGGTCACAAAGAGTGAAACTCCATTAGAATTATTAAAGAATTGAGTGAATCAGAAATAAAACTGTCTTAGTCCACAATTGGAGTTCAAGATTCAAGATTCTTTCCTTACAGTGGAGGTGAATGGAACCAGACATCTCCAACATAAAAATACAGCAGTACTGTATTGACTTACGAGTTTTCGAAATACGAGCCGTCTCTCGGACAAGTTTTTGTTTTGAGTTAAGAGCTAAAATTTGGGTTATGAGCTTTTGTGTTTGCACTTATTTTGTAAGAGTTTGTTTATCCATGTGTCCAAAGAGAGTGAGTGTGAAGGACAGTGCTGAGCAGAAGCAGATGATGTGCACTGAATTAAAGAAATAAAGGAGAAAATCATGACCCAGGTGTGCGTGGAGTCGACTCAGCCAATCAGAATATTCACTAAACAGCGAACATCTATCCATGAGAACATAGAGGAGCTGCTGAGGGTGTGGTTGAGGAGAAGCAGCTCACAGGAGATCCGTAACGGAGGTGATAATCTGAAGTACACTCAAGCTGTTTACGCTGATTTGCTGCAGCAGACCCAGGCACTTCGGCAACAAGGCATCGGGCCGCCGGTTAAAGCCAGTCAAGGATTGAGAATTTAAAAAAGCGGACCAGCAAATGATGCACATTACACCTAATAAAACCAGTTTATTGCAGTACATTCTATTGTATTGTGCTTTTATACCATATTATACCATTAAAAAGCACATTTTTCTTATATATAAACATATAACAGTGTTTTTTTGTGGTCCAGAACGGTTGAATGGCATTTCAGTTTATTTCATTGGGGAAAACTGATTTGACATATGAGTAATTTGAGTTACGAGCTCCATCACTGAACGTGTCTCTGAGTGTTTATATGGATGTTGATGATGCAAAATACTTAAATCTGAGCTAACTTTTCTTTGCGGACTATTTTACCACACAACACCCTGCATGTTTCCCTCCACCATGAATAGTTTTAGTTTTAAAGCCAGTTTTCTATTGCATTAACATAGTATAAAAACAGCATTGTATTAGTGAAAGAGAGCGGAATATTGGATTAGACCTGATTCAGTTGGTAAATAATTATCTAAAATACACATAACAAATGTCCAATATTATCATATATCCAAATTTTATCAGACATATCAGCCAGACCCTTGGGGAGAGCTGTTCTAAATTTGGTTGATGCTTGTTTTTCTGAAATACAGCCCCTGTATATTACTTATGATCCCTCTTCCATCTTCTTAGAGGAACATATTCGTAGGTCTTGTGGTCTTGCTGTGATTTAGAGGGGCTCATTTCTTTCTGTGGCTGTTTTATTACCTGAGTGCAGTGATGTAGAGTGTAGACGGCTGTTTAAATTCTCAGTTCATTTTGAGCAGTGTCATGCTGGGCTGCTGCTGGTACTTCCCAGTGGACCCCTTCACCAAGAAGAGACGAGGCAAGCTCAGTTATATTGCACCTTTCAGAAACTGCAGTGCTGTACAAATGAGAAAATAAAGAAAAAAAAGGAAATTAAATATATTTTTAAACAATAGATAATAGACCATTTTAAACAATAGAAGAAATTAAACATAATAAAGCCAAACTGAAAATAAATTGGGATAAAAAGATGCAGATGTATGAAAGAATGCAATAGGGCTGAGTGCACTAGAGCTAAAAATAAATTTGAAATTTGAATCTGAATTTAAAAACATGTTTGCATAAAGAGGTGAAGCTGTACTGTAGAAATGTGATGGATCTAACAGCATGTTAACCAAAAGCTGAAAACTGGCTAACAAGGAACTTTTTCAGGATTTAAAAGTGCTCTTCTAAAGGCGATGTGTTCTTGTCCTTTACTCCTCTGTCAGCAGCATTTTGAATCCACTAAAGTTGTTTGACTGTCTTTTTAGAGGGTTCAGTTAAGAGACCCATTACAGTAATAAAGGCATGGATGTGTTTGTCCAAGTCTGGTTTAATCAGAAAATCTTATCTCACTGATTTTCTTAAAATGCTCCTTTGACAGCTGTTAAAGCTGAGATCAGGGTTGATGAGTATCCAAAGATTTCTTGCTAGTTCTGTAGACTTTAGGTCTCTCGAATTCAGATATATTTACATTTATTGCATTTAGCTGACACTGAAGGTAGGCTTCAAACACATGACCTCTTGGTCCAGAGGCAAATATCCTACCCACTAGGCCACAACCTTTCAGATAGATTTGGCCCGTCCAGTAGGTGATGAATCTCAAGACACATACAAAGCGCGACGAAGGGGGCCTAGTTGTTAGGAGAGTGATCTATCATAGTACTGTAGAATTTGGCCAAGAGAAAGCATGGATAAGTTAAATAACAGTGGACCAAGAACTGAACCCTGAGGCACCCCACATGTCACTGGCACTCTTTGGGATAACTGCATCCAGACTGTGCCCTTGGTATATACCTGTACTTGTTGTGCACCTCCTGGAGACCTCCTTCCTTGAGGAACACGGGGGCCATGGGGGTATTTGTGTCCCTGAAGCAGTAGATAAGGGTGGAGGAGAAATTGGGCTGACATTTTGCTGTACCTGAGGGCTGACTAAAAGGTTCATCTCAGCTGATACTAGCTTCTCCATTGTTCCTGGGGGCTGTGGTGGGGTGGGGGTGGAGATCAAGGATTATGTAGATTTTCAAGCACATATCAATGTGCCATATCATCCACTTTTGCAAAACCTCCTTTGTCCACTTCTGAAATATTGCTAAACTCCGGCCCACACTCTCCCGCTCCGATGCAGAAAAGTTAGTGCATGCCTATATCTCCTCCAGACTGGACTACTGTAACATGCTTCTTATCAGGATTCCTGACAAGAACATACAATAACTGCAGTATGTCCAGAACAGCGCTGCCAGGAACCTGATGAGAGGTAACATGAGCACATCACCCCTGTGCTCCGCTCACTTCACTGGTTTCCTGTTTCTGCCCAGATCACCTACAAAATCTCCCTGCTCACCTTCCAATGTCTGCATGGTTATGCGCCATCATACTTAAAGGACCTCCTGACCCCCCACTGCCACTCTTGCACTCTCCGCTCCACCAACACCCACCTATTCCTCCCTCCCAGCACTCGCTCCCGCACCACTGGAGATAGGGCTTTCTCCTGCACTGCCCCACGACTATGGAAAGACCTACCCATACACTTGAGGGCTCCACAGACTGCATCTTGCTTTAAGAAAAGCCTAAGAACATTTCTTTTTAACCAACGTTTTAAATGATTATTTGATTGCTTGCTGTAATATTTTAATATTTAATGTTTTTACTAGATATTTAATTCTGTCTTTTAATATGCAATTTTCTGTCTGTATGCATTTTGAGATTTTTTTTTTGTAAAATGTAAAGTTATGATGATTTTTAGGATTATTTTTCACAATTTGACATTAAGAAATTGAATCTTTCCTAAAGAATGATCAGATTATTAAACTGTGTGGCTTCATTATGTATTAAATCATTTCTAAAGGGCTGTTACTGGTAAGCGGTTTTTCCTCTTCTGGGGCAGATGGTTAGGGAATTCCCCTGTGATCAGAAGGTCATGGGTTTGAATCCTAGGTCTGCCAGTCTTTGTGTGTATTAAACCTATTCAGCAAGTGAAGCAGCGACCAGCCAGGAACACTGCGCCCAGGGTGCAGAGTGTGGGGACAGTACTTTACTCAAAGGTCCCCCAGTGCTGTCATTGGCAGTCCTGGGATTCAAAGCCACAACCTTCTGACGTCAAGGGCAATGTTCTAACCACTAGGCCACCAGTTGCCCCGATGCTGTCGTGTGGTGGGGTGTACTCACAATACGGGGCCCTTTACTTTACTTTACTTTCTATGTTCGTCCTCTTCCCCCTTGCAGCTATGACCTGGGCATTGAGAACCGAGATGCCACCGACGACAAGGTGACGGTGGAGGCCGCGGAGGCGGTCCGGCGCTTCAACGTGGGCATCAAGTGTGCCACCATCACACCGGACGAGAACCGTGTGGAGGAGTTCAAGCTGAAGCAGATGTGGCGCTCGCCCAACGGAACCATCCGAAACATCCTGGGCGGGACCGTGTTCAGAGAAGCCATCATCTGCAAAAACATCCCGCGCCTGGTCCCCGGCTGGGTGAAGCCCATCATCATCGGCAGACACGCCCACGGAGACCAGGTGAGCTGAGACACACCAACTAACCAGCGCTAACAACTTTCACACCACTAATCCACACCAAACACACATGTCTGGTGTCTTCTGATTATAATGCCTTATGTATTTGACAACCTTACACTCAGATCTTCTACATTTGCACATCACTCTGTAATATCTGTCACTGTAATATTTACCAGAAATAAACTCAATAGTATAAAAGTACAGTATTGTTACCATTTGACCAGAAAATGTTATATTTTTATTCATTATTACTGACTTACAAAAAGCCACATAGTATAATTATGATTATAATGTGGATCTCCAGACGAGTGTTGGATATTTAAGGAGTTTTTAAGTGCCGAAACAGTAACAAGTGTATTCAAAGTTATAAGACAGTCTAGAATTTAACTCTGCATAACCACCAACAGTTTATTGGACTAAGTCCTGCACCAAGAAACTGGTTTTATTACATATATTTTCAAAAACTTTCCAGTTTAACAAGAATAAAAACTGCAGTTTATGAACAAACATGTGGGAAAAACCTGTAAAGTGCAAACTTTGGACTGCTGGTGTATACATTTGTTAAGACAGTCTAAAGGAGATGAAGAAAGTCCAAGGTGACTGTGTTCGATACACTAAGACGGATCACTAGTTAGGAACCGGATTTCTCTCTTGTGATGTTCTTCATTTCTGTTTTTTTAATTCTGAGTAGCACTGACTTAGTTCTGCCACTAGATGTCAGTGTAAGTCCGCTCCTCAGGCCTCCTGTGTGTCTGTCTCTCTGGTTTCAGTACAAGGCCACAGACTTTGTGGTTCCTGGGCCGGGGCGAGTGGAGATGACCTACACGCCTGCGGACGGAGGAGAGGCCCTCAAGTTTGTCGTCCATGACTTTAAAGGTACAGAGTAGCACAAATGTTACCTTTAGAAATGCGTTTGACATTTAAAGTGAAGTAAAGTTAGTCCCTTATAGTCACATGAACAGCACACAAATTCTTCCTCTGTATTTAACCCATTTAACACATTCACTAAGTGAAGCAGCGGGCAGCCAGGGACACAGCGCCCGGGGAGTAGAGTGTGGGGACGGTACTCTACTCAAGGGAACCTCAGTGGTGCCACTGGCAGTCCTGGGATTCGAACCCACAACCTTCTGATCACAGTGGCACAACCAAGAGGTCACCAGCCGGCATCAGGCCAGCAAGGGTTTCCTCATATTGCCTCTCCCTGGTAACCCAGGACTGATGTATCCTGACCCCGTCGTATGATATCGTGCAACCGGTCTTGTGGCAGCGCTGGCATTGCCTGTTTGCCGTGTCAATATTGCAGTATCTGACCCCCTGTCCACAAGGATGGATAGTCTTTTGTGTGCATGCTCCACCCCTCTGTGAGCAAATACAGAGCTGATTAAATAGCAGGTTTTTTTGATCGGCACCTGTAGAGCTGAGCAGTGATGCAAGTGTTTTTGTTGGGATGGTTAATGGTTAAGCGCGGTAGCGAACTGACCTTTGGCTTTTTAGATTCAGATTCAGATTCACTCTTCATGAGCACTGTATCAACAGACGCTTGAGGTTAGCTGAGGTGCACGCCGCTGGGAAAATTCAGTGTGATATTTTCCTAATATAACCTGGTAGGAGGTGATATTTGAGTTGGCATTAATATTCCTGAGTGCTGCTACTACAAGGTCTTATCACAACGGCTCGCTCTGATTGGAGGGAACTTGAGCTGAGCGACATATCAGTATTGCGCAATATATTTTACTGCTATGTATTGCGACTTCGGTGCCATTAACGATAATAAAGAGCACATATCATCACTTTTCCATATTTTAACAGGTAATAAATATAACTTGTAATATTGTTTTCCCCGTCCATACAATCGGTATATGAAAATTAAGCTACAAAAATGGCCTATTTTCAGAATATGGATGTTTCAAAATCAACATATTGAAATATAAAGGCGTGTCCTCAGGTTACAACAGTCTCGACATACAACGTTTCAAGTTTACAACACTCACTCCCATAAAAACCCTAAAAAATTGAGATGTGAGAGTTTCGGCGAACGCCGTTAGCGTCATAATTGCAGACTACATGGGGGAACTAGTTTGGTTGTGTGTGGCGGAAGAATACGCAGTAACGTGGCATATGAGTGAGGGAGCCCTTTTCCTTTTCTGCTTTGTTGTGTTTTTATGTTCTAGATCATTGGTTCTCAACCTTTTCAACATTAAGGCTCACCTATCTATCCCAGCATGTTACCAAGGCCCACTTGGCCACATTTGATGATATTAAATAACCAATTGTGGACCAATGGCCTGTCTCGATTTTAGATTCGCAGCCCAATCAAAAACCTTCGTGGCCCACCGGTGGTCTCCGGCCCAGTGATTTAGAAACCAGGTTCTAGATTATGATTTTTAAACTGTGCTGAAACAGGTAAATGATTTAACACCAACATTTTGGTTACATCACTCTTGAATAAACGGATCTGTATCAACTCAAGGACCCCCCTGTATTATTGTGCCTACAGCAGTGTAGTCTTGCCCAGTCTTGTATTGAATCTCCAACATCTTTAGGGGTTAAAAATGATTTTTGTTGGATTACATGAAGACCTCGATTCATCAGAACGCCCAGTAACTCACCTGGAGCTGTGATTGGTCACCCTGTCAAACACTGTGATTGGTTCGAGACTCGTTTGCATATCACAACCTCCTGGGGTAGCAGAATTGCATAGATCGGTACTGAAGTACCAAATAACAGATGATCTATTGGAATCTTGATTATTGCTTAAAATGTTAACCAGATAATCCATATTACTGAATATTTTGGTTTTTCTGTAGCTGAAACACTCCTCCAATGACATGTTGTAGAATAAATGGTGAAAATTCTGCTTTAATCCATGATGAAGTGTTGCAGTGGTTAATTATAGAGACACCTACTGACTAGGATTTCTTTACAGTGGAGGTGAATGGAACCAGACACAAATCCAGCTGTTTTACTCTCGGTCCCCCCAGTGAAGCTCCACGAGTCTCAGTGGTTGTATGGATGTTGATGATGTAAAATAGTGAATCTGAACTAAATAACTTTACTTTGGAGACTATTTTTCCTCACAACGCCCTGCATGTATCCCTCCACCATGAATGGATTTGGTTTTAGGTCCAAAATCTTCTCAGAACTCTGGTAGAACAATGTCTCAGGCGTCAGGTGCCGCAACCAGAACCATCTGATGAAGAACTTTCTGTGAGGAGCTTTTAGAGGCAGACGTCTGGTTCCATTGACCTTCACTATAACAACAGGCCTTTTATAGCTGGTTTTGAAAAATAGACCCCAACTATAGTGGTCCTAACCCCATGACTCACTTTTGCTTGACCCACCTGCTGTGTTTGTACTCAGGAACCGGTGGGGTCGCGCTGGGCATGTACAACACGGACAAGTCCATCCACGACTTCGCCCACAGCTCCTTCCAGATGGCACTGTCCAAAGGCTGCCCGCTATTCCTCAGCACCAAAAACACCATCCTCAAGAAGTACGATGGCCGCTTCAAGGACATCTTCCAGGAGATCTATGACAAGTAAAAACATTCTTCATTTTTTTACATTTCTGCATAATTTGGTCAAACAGTGAATCTGAACTAAATCACTTTTCTTTGGGGAATATTTTACCTCACGGCACCCTGCATGTATCCTTCCACCATGAATGAGATTAGTTTTTGGACCAAAAGCTTCTCAGAACTCTGGTAGAACAACATCTCGGGCATCAGGTGGCGCAACCAGAGCCATTTAATGGAATTACTTTCTGTGAGGAGCTTTTAGAGGCAGACGTTAGGTTCCATTCACTGCCAGAAAACAATTTAGTCTGTATCTTTACTTAATTATGTAGAAATTTTGAAAAGTAGACTTCACGCTTTAAACTTTTACACAATAATGTACCTGAGGAAAAGCAAATAACCCTTGTGTGTGTTTGTGTGTGTGTTTGTGTGTGTTGTGTGTGTCTGTATATGTGCTGTGTGTGTTTGTGTGTGTCTGTATATGTGTTATGTGTTCTCTCAGGGAATACGTGGCTCAGTTCAAGGCTAAGAACATCTACTATGAGCACAGGCTGATTGATGACATGGTGGCCCAGGCGATGAAGTCTGAGGGCGGGTTCATCTGGGCCTGTAAGAACTACGACGGGGATGTCCAGTCCGACTCCGTGGCTCAGGGTGAGTCTGAGGCTCGTTTACAGACGTGAGCTCCACTCACTGCCCAGTTTCTGAAAAAGACGCTGGAGCCCTGACTCTGGTCTCTCTGCGCTCAGGTTACGGCTCTCTGGGCATGATGACCAGCGTCCTCGTCTGTCCTGACGGGCGCACGGTGGAGGCGGAGGCTGCACACGGCACGGTCACACGCCACTACCGGCAGCATCAGCAGGGCAAGGAGACCTCCACTAACCCCATCGGTGAGTCTCTCTCTCTCTCTCTCTCTCTCTCTCTCTCTCTCTCACACACACACACACACACACACACACACACACACACACACACACACACACACTGTAAGAGGCCATATATGACAACTCTCTTTGTGAATTTGACTATTTATCTACTTGTTTGCTTGACTGTATATGTCTATTTGTCTTTTAGTCTGACTGACTTGTCTATCATTCTGTCCATCCACCTGAGCTTCTGTCTGTATATCCATCTTTTAATGAGTCTGTCTATCTGTCTGTCAGTCTATTCCTTTGTCTGTCCATCTGTCCTTTGTCTGTCCATCTGTCTCTGTCTGTCTGTGTATTTGTCTATCTGACTAGGTGCCTGTCTGTCTGTCTTTCTTTGCATATCTCTAGCTTTCCAGCTGTCTGTTCTATTTGTCTATCTGTCTATATATATATCTCATGTTATATACACACACTCTGGTGTCTGTGTCCCTCCTCAGCCTCTATCTTCGCGTGGTCACGGGGACTGCTGCACCGTGCAGAGCTGGACAAGAACAGCGAGCTTCGCGCGTTCGCCGAGGCGCTGGAGGCCGTCTGCATCGAGACCATCGAGGCCGGCTTCATGACCAAGGACCTGGCCATCTGCATCAAAGGAATGGCCAAGTGAGTCTCAGACAGACCTGCTGAAGGAAGTCTAAGATGTGTTACATAAATTTAGTAATGCTGGGCAACGATTAATTAATTATTATCATTATTTTATACAAAATCTTGATTAACCGTATGAATCTCTGCGATTAATCGCGATAATCACATTTTTGTACCCAAAAATTTAATAATGAATTCGAAAGCAGTGTATAGTGCTTTTAGTGCAATAACATTTGGTTTGCAAACACTTTAAACTAATAAGGAGCTTTTTAACACCAGTGTCCCTTTAACTCTCAACTCAAACGTAAATGTAACCAAATCAAATATTAAACCAAAGCCATTTGCCACTGCAGGTTTTATCAGGTTTTATCAGGTTTTATCTAGTTTATTATTGAAAAACAAGTTACTCTGAGAGTCCAGAGCGTTATAGCAGCGGTAAAGGGGCCATATGAAGCTCCATATGAAAGTCCATGTGTCTGAATGCAGCGCCATTAAAGTCTCTGTTGGTGTAATGGTCATATTATATGGATAAAAGTAATGGGACGCCACAAAAAACACCAGCGCTGCACTTGTGCAACCATGAGCCCTAAATAAAACCGAGCCTTCAAAATAAAATGATTTTAAAATAATAATTATTGGTGTTAAGTAAATTACGTGTTAACGTGACGTACCCAGCACTAAAATTTTGGGGTTATAGAGCCATGACCCACAGGCAATTTAAAGTCTAGTCTTTGGTGATTGGCTGCAGTCAGGTTGAGGGGGTGGAGCTGTATAGCGTGTGCTTTGCACCGTTGGTGTGGAAAAGTCTGACGTGTTTCTGTCTCTCCAGTGTGCAGCGCTCCGACTACCTGAACACCTTCGAGTTCCTTGACAAGCTGGCGGAGAACCTGAAGCTGAAGCTGGCAAAGCAGCCCAAACTGTGAAGCCGTCCTTCATTATTGACTTGGCTTCCTCTCCCGGGCCGGCTGTTGACCAGAGACAGGCGGCTCCTGCAGTACCACTACTATAGAAGGACGCACTTTCAGCTGGAAGTCATCTGAAAGTGCCTTTATAAAGGTTTAGGTGTAGTGTACACACACACACATGCAGCTCTAATCTTTTTCACCGTTTTAGCTCCACCAGACAGACCATGTTACTGCATTCACACCTGAAACGTCCGCATTAAGTTCCATATTTTGCACTAGAACTACCGCCACAGTCATGATACATGTTTTATGTCCGTCTGTGTCAGGGTACTTGAACACTCGTTGCCTTAAATGTCTGTGTGTGTGGTCAGTGCATTCTTTATGTCGCTCCTAGAAAGACCCGTCCAGTGAACAGTGAATCTTGTCTTTTATCCAAACATGTCGTCAACTATTAAAAAAAGTGGGACCATGACTTGTGTCTTTTGTCTGATTTATTTATTTATTTTGCGGTTTCCGTTTCCCAGCCACACCCCTACGATCAAACAGGCTACGTCGCCTTTAAGACCAATAGCTTCATTCTGATTGGATGCCACTCAAGTAGTCCTTATTACACTGGGTAACAAAATTTTGTCAGTTTCTTTGCAATTTTTGATGTTTCTGAGTCAAGTTGTGCTGATTCAGAAAATCACATCAGTTTTTTCTACCTTCAGTGGTTCTAGAGATAAACTAAATTTCATGTATATTTTTCATTATACGGTTGTTATAATACTACTATTATTTTCATATTAGTGTCACGGATGTTTGTGTCTCAGTGCGTGAGAGTTGGCAACCCTGTTATCTACATGAACAACAAACAACATATTAATATGCAAAAAAGTTAGTAGAACAAAAGATCGTCAGCCGAGCCGCCAAGTATAGTTTTTTCTAAAAATGACGCTTCTAACTAAACCCTTGAAGCTACATGAAAATAAACGTTACCACCGAAATCAGCACTGAGATTGTAGAGGAAACCCTACAGAATGGGATGAAACCCATTTTTGTTTCTTGGTGTTATGGGAGTGAATGGGTAGGGCTGTGATTGCTATGGGCTGAATAATGGGGTTCATGTCTAAACTGGGTTTGGATGGGATGGATGGGCAGGTTTTGTCTTAGAAACAAACTAATAAATGCTTACGGAAACCGCAGATATCCTTGGTTTTTTTTGTTTTGTTTTTTAATTTTTTGTTTGTGATATGCATGGATTAAAGTTTTCCATCGCTGTGACGGATTTCTGCCCACGGAGGGCACTAAAGGTTAATTGTGGGGTTAAAGCAGATCTGAAGAATTTTGTTTTGGTGCGGGGTTGGGGGTAAAAAAAGCAGGGGGTAAACGAGCTTCGGCAGACAGTTCTGGTAAGTCTGTCTTTTTCCATGGTTTAATTACGATTGAAATATTCTTCCTAAAAAAAAAACATGGTTTCGTCAGTTCGCTTAAATGCTGACGGCTGCAGAGTAGTCTACAGGCTATACGTTCCCCGATGCTTGTTTAAGATGTTGAACTAAGAATAAGTGGAGATAGGCTTGGCTAAATGAAATGGGCATTTAGTTCATGGTGCAAAAAGATGAAAATGGCAGGTGTGTGCTTTTGTGCGGTATCTCAACTAGGGGTTTAGGGGACAATGGACAACACGGAAAGTTGATGCATGGCTGAAGTGGTATGGACCCACAACACGGAGCATTTGGTAAAAAAAAATCTATCAGATAATTTTATTTTGTTTTAATCCTTTAATTTCAGCTAAATTTACATATAAAATATAACGGCATAATTTTTTAGTAGAGACACAATGCAACTTGAGCGCTGATGTACGTGGCTCTGGATGAGAACATCTGCTAAATGCTGTAAACATGTACTGGCTGCTGCCCTGTGACACATTTCTGGCAGATACAGTGCAGCATAGAACAGTTTCCTGCATGTCTCGTTTATTTATTATTGGAAATTACATTGAATTATTACTGTTTTTACTTGCTTATACCAAAGAAAACGCCCTGTGTATGAAAACAGTCCAGTCTGTACAGGGATAATATTGGTATTTATGTTCTAGCACTGTTACATTTTCTTTAAGGGTAATGTATTAAACTGAGTTTAAAATTAAATCAGGGTGCTCTTGGAAACAGTAACGAGTGCATTTAAAGTTAAAGTACTTTAGAATTTGACTCTGTTTCACCAACAACCAGTTAATAGGAGTCAGACCTGCACTGTTACAGATTCTCTCATCTTAGAAAGGAAACTGGCTTTATTGGACATATTTTCATGTATAACTAACAGCTTTCCAGGAATAAAAACCTGCAGTTTATGAAATAAATGGATGAGTTGAGTTTTTAAAAATGTTTATATAATGACAGAAACATTCATTAAACATTAATTAAAACTTAGTCCAACAAAGTGCCTCATCATTACAGCTTCCTAAGACACCTGAGCAGCCAATAAAACCTCATCTGTATGTCGTGTAGCTTTATAAATACTGGTCTTTAGGGAGGTGGATCCTTTTGTTCTGTTTTAACTAGAAAACTGACCAAGTTTGACCATGTGATGGCAGTGAAAGTAAACAATTTCCTCCAGGTTAAATAAAGTTTTCTGATTCTGATTCTGAAGAACCATGCATTAAAGAGCCCATTTCATGGAAAACTGTCCTTACTTTCCGGAATTTGATTTAGTGTCTTTTTTTCAAAAAGAACCCATTATATCCATTTCTATGGATATAAAAACCAGGACTGTTTTGTAATGTTGTGATGTCACAAAAAAAAACTATCTATACATGCTGTTTAAGCCTATAGGGCACTTTGGCTCCGCCCCTTTGCACTGAGGTTTTAAGGAGCGTTTCATCCTGAACTGCTTTTACAGTGCATATGAATGAAAGAGTTTTTGACACATGAAGCCACATGAATTGTAGAAAGATGTTATGGCCTAGTGGCATTCTAGCATTTATGTAAAAATAGCCACTAACCCTGTCAAAGGTAGAGCAGATCTGACAGTGACTCTTCTCGAGTTCTGGGGCCGAAATCAAAAGGCAGGAGGTGTTAGTGTGCAGTATGAGGCTGAACCTGCTCATAGCAGTGACAGACGCTCTCATGAGGATCCTTGACATGATTAGATGCCCATGACAAGCAGAACCAAGCTGGGTTATCCCGAGGGGCCGGGTGAGCAGAGCTGGTGGACGTGGAATGACTGCCAGGGGCTGAAGGAAGATATCAAGACACTCAGGAAGTCACTATTGTCCACAGCAAATTGGATTCTTCTCGTAAGAATGGAGTCTCGTTCGGACGCCTGTGTCTGGGCAGATTGCTGTTGTGTTCCGTTATTAAAATGAAATGGAAAGTCGGTGGTGTCTGTCATGAGTATGAACGTGTGTGTGTGTGTGTGTGTGTGTGTGTGTGTGTGTGTGTGTGTGTGTGTGTGTGTGTGTGTGTGTGTGTG